>JACEFZ010015322.1:265000-755000 GCA_014155875.1 Cepaea nemoralis | reverse complement strand
CATGACATGCTGGTAGAGGTAGATGATGCAGTTTAGCACGACTCATGGCATGCTGGTAGAGGTATTTGGTAAAGTTTAGAACGACTCATGACATGCTGGTAGAGGTATTTGGTAAAGTTTAGAACGACCCATGGCATGCTGGTAGAAGTAGATGATGCAGTTTAGCACGACTCATGGCATGCTGGTAGATAGACGATGACGCTCATTACGTAATACCGAAAATATTACAGAAGAGCTATGCAGTCTGAATGTACAGTGTTTTTCTTTTTATCCATGTGTCTGATAATATTTACAACCGGAATATAGTCTGTCAGTTAACTGTATTTAATAATAGCAGTCAATCCTAATCAGCTGGTGCTTGACTCCGCCGATTGTTGCATGATTTCACTGTTCAGCCATCGATCGTCCCGTCGCAACATCGAATTTTAGTGACTCTTCAGTCCACAGTAAAACGAAAATCAACATACAGAGGTAGAAACGAGAAGTCGATTACCATGCACGAAGTGACACAAGTTCGAATCGGCAATGAATTATTGGCAATTCGACGTAACCGTACATGTGTTATTAATATACAGTGTAGGTTTTACTGCCAACTTTTAATCCTAGCAGGTGGTTGATCGGGTTCTTTGTTTGTGTAACAGTATAGTCGGCTTTACATGTCTGTTTTATAGCAATCTCTTTAAAGACGTATACATACTTTCAGGTTGTCTTTGTTAGTGTCTTAATTAGTGTCTTTGCTTTTTTTCTTTCTTTCTGTATCTGATAGCTTAAAACCATCATAAAACCTGATGCTTTTGAAATCTGAGAAAGTTCAGTTTCCTGTAGCGATAGAGTAACTGGACTAAAACTTTAATATCTTATTCCGCCTTTCATCTCCCGATGGAGCATCAGCTCCCAATCAACTCAAACCAAGCCCTGTATATAATCGTTCATGGTGGTTTGGTTTTTGCCGCTAAGGGTTACAACAGGATGAGGCAGCCATCTCACGCCAACCTTCCTTGGTCGCCTTTTGCAACATGTAGTTTACAAGATTTCTGTTCTTTGCTTGCTTTGTAGCCCCGATAACACACGAACAAAAGCGTAATATCTCGTGTTGTGTGTGATGGTTGAACTACTGAACTCACGTGGCCGAGTCTGTCACAAACAACCAATAAATGCCGGGGTTGATTGTAACGTCCTGTAAGTACATGCAACTTACTTTACAATAAAAAAAAATCATTGTTGAGGTATTGGAAAGACACATGAATTCTCACCTGCCGAAAGTCAGAGGTTTGAATTTACCAGATGTAATAAAAATAAAAGCAATACGATTTGAACCTGTTTATCATTACAGCTTCATGGTACCATTGCCCCGTATCTGACATATGCCGGGAAGATTACAGTAAGAGTCTTCATACTTGGACTTTGGTCCCAGGTCCCTTGATATCTGAGACCGGTGTTGTAACTCCCGTGGAATCTTTCTGCCCCTGGTGGTTGCCACCGTAAAGTATTCATGATCTGGATAAAGGTTTAGCGCAGTAAATAAACTGTCTTGTTATAGACCATGTCGTATGGCGTTAGTCGAAATGTGTCTCCACAGCCTTCTGTCATCTGTGTTGCCAGTCATTGCTGAGGCAGATGTTTCTCTATGCCACGACGACAAGCTGTCTGGCATATTCTTTCTCAGTTTTTCCCTCCTCTTTACAAATATTGTCACGCTCTTTCCCAGTTTATCCTTGTGGTGATTTGTCTAAAGGGAATAAATAAATTGGCTGTCTTTGATACAAGTAATCAGTTCTCCTCCCGAGTTGTTTCTTTTTCTCCAGACGTTTTCATTACTCTTTTTATCTGCTGAAGATGTGTTGAGCATGATTATATTAAATAGAATCTTGATACTTTCCAAGAAATGTCTCACTACTCTGTTCATTGCCTACGACTACCTTCCTTACAATAAAATTGGCTTAAAATAACCCATAATAATTCTAGTTTCTCATCTTCACTGACAGAGATATGCTGCAAAGAATATTATCCACTATGTGGAACGCTCCTTTGACTTGAGTTATTCTAGATCACACCTCAAACATGTTCGGTTTGCTGTTACAACAGTGCCTGGATATTTTATCTGGTTAATGTGCTTTAGAGTAGTTCCATTTATTGTCAAGCTGCACTCTAAAGGACTTATTGTCTTTGTTGTTGCATGATTGCCGTGACTTCTGTTTTCTTACCGTTAAGACTAAGGCATTGTTTTACTCTCATTGCTTATTTAGTTAGATTATTACCATCACTGCGCCGGTCTCCCTGGTCTAGGTATTACACGACTTTCTCCGTAATCCCGTATACTCTCGTGAGTAACGTGACGTTGCGCGAGAATCGTTAGCGGTTGCCTTCGCGTTGGTAACTTACGGGGTATGTGAGCCGGTCGCCCAGAAATCAATGGCAAAGTACTGAGCGTAATCTTGCCAAAAAATCAACAATCAGCTGAAAAATACTCCCCCATGCGCGATAAAGAGTCCTTTCTTTTACGAGGATACTTGACTAGAAAAACTGTAATATTAAAGGACCCAATGGATTTTAGTACTCAAGTTTTTCCAACTGTTTTGTCCGTTGATAAAGACTTTGGCAGAAACTTTCCCTCGTATCTGTATTTTCTTTCGTGGAGCTCCCTTGTCACATGTTGTGTTCACATGGATTCCCGTCTGTATATGTTTCACTGTAACATCTTCCGCCCCGACAGTTATTTACAAACCCCTGACCCAGACAGCTGTTGATGTCGCCTCACTGCCGTCTAGGACAGAATGAGTTTCTATATGTCACTGCTGTCTAGGACAGAAAGCGTTTCTATATGTCAGGAATCACACATGCTTCAGCGACTTCTAGGGTGTTAAATCTCTCCTGCCGTAGCATGAAGACTAGATATGCTCCATTGTTATGTGTTTATTTTTCCGTGGAGCCTTCCTATCTATGTTGTAATCGCAGGCAAAGGCATCATTGTGGGCGTGCATCCTCTTAAATCAGCCGCGTCCTAGCAGGATCGTTGCGCACTATCTAGCAGAGAGAAATGGGGGAAAATACATGTCGCGTTACTGTTATGTCTCGGCTAATACTAGTTGAGAACAATGATTCTCAAAGTGAGCGGTACATTAACCCGTCCCTACAGTCATTCACCATTATTCACCGCAGATTATCAGCATTCGTCAATACAGCTGTGAACATTAGTCGCTACAGCATATCATTATTAGTCAACGTAGCTTGTAATAAATATAAGCAGTTTCAAGAGGGCGTCAATGTCTTACATTTGAAATATAATTACATTGAAGGCACAGTTATGTCTTCTCACGTGTCTTTCTTTGTAGTGAGACTATAGGGATACAACATTGGAGGCATGTGGGCGACAGTACAAGAAAAAAGAACTGAATTTGGAACATATCCAGAGTGACGGCGTTTTGCTAAGCCCAAATGTTTGAATTAATGGTGATTATGAACTACATTGGGAGGATCCACCAAAAAATAAATGCGCGAGAGAGAGAGAGAGAGAGAGAGAGAGAGAGAGAGAGAGAGAGAGAGAGAGAGAGAGAGAGAGAGAGAGAGAGGGGGGGGGGGGGTTGTGTTAGCAAATTAGAAAACGATGACTATGTTTATTGGTATAGATGAGTAGATGAGCATTCACAGAAGACAAGGAAGAAAAGGAACAATCGGAAGACACATTAGACAACCTAACTTCAGATGCAGGGTTCGAATTCATCAGCTCGAAGCAACACGTTACTTCCCCAAGAAGCATGTGCATATCAGTACTCCGCCTATAATTTTATTTCTTTTTTAGCGACGTCATCAAAGAGCGAGTTAAGCTGCACTATTTCGTCACGTTTGGGGCTCAGTTGTAGTTTTCTTATGTTAATATACATCAGTGCCGATAATCTGTTACATGTGATTGATTTGATGACCCCAGCGCTCTCAGAAACTATATACCTTGGCCATATTTGACGTTGCAGTGGCGTGGAAAGAACAGCAATGGAAGACATGGTGTTTGTTTGAAGAAGAGGTTGAGATCGACCAAGACGAGGTGGACACAAACAATCAAAGGCAACTTGGGCATGAACATGCATGAGATGGGAGAACTGGCGAAGTATCTAGAATATTTTCCGCGGGTTATGAAAGCGACGTTTTACAAGGACTAGCTACACAGCGATGACTGTGCAGTGTTTGAAAATATGCCGGTCCAAGTTGTGTATTTACCTATTATGTTTCATGAACTTTACAGAGGGTGAATACAAAACTTAAACGTCTGTATTTTTCAAACACAACACAGTCATTAAAAATACACCCTATATGTGCATGGTTATGTTAACTAATTCAGTGCCGAAGGATAATATATCGCCGAATGTGACCCGACTATTTGGACAGAAGGACAACGGTCATCATGTTATTTGTTGTGTTTCGTGGTCTCCCGCAATTTTAATGCTCAGTGAACGAAGATTTACATTGTAATGCTTGTTCATTTGATTGTGTACCATGTTTGGTCTAAACCTACTTGTTTTGTTTGGCACTGAATCAGTTAAACCGTTAGAAGTCTTTAAAGTTGTGCCAAGCTAGACATACTTATCGCACTTGGTTGTGTTCCACTATCAATTACATTTGGCTCACAAATCAGGCCTTTGACTTTTCCTCGAGCTGTTAAGTCCGTTGTCACCCACTATTTACAGTTTAATTTTCAATAGTGTTGTTCTCTTAGAGTAACTTGTGACATTTTACTAGCGAGTTGACAGGTTTATTTCCTGCTCTTAATTTGAGTTAATGTTTGTAAAGTATAACAGTAACCCTTTAGATGTAATTAGAAATGTATACCCACTTCTTATAAAGTGAATCCAAGAGATACTATTTTTTAGCATGGATGCGTGCGGGGGTAGAATTTATAGGCATTTCTTGATGTCTCTTAATGTCAAGTTGAGCCTGTGAGTTTGCTTTCTTAGGAATATAAATTACTAACTCATTACAGCATCGTAAACTGTTCAAGGCCGCATTCAAACAGCTCAGATGTGAAATATTCCAATTCCAATTCCAGCTCCATATATACTATGTCAAAATATTATGAGATAGGTCGCCATGCACTTCCCTGTTAGCGTTCCTTCGCAGACAATTCCCACATAAGTTCAAAGGTTCCAGAACTCTGCGTGGGTTGGGTCAACCCAGAAGCTATATTGGTTTGGGGGGAAAATCCCGTCACTGCTTGGAAATGGATCCTTGACCACTGTGTGGGATAATTGTACTGATTAATGCTGAAAATCTGCATTGGTTAATATGTGTAAGCTGTATTGATTTATATTAATGAGCTATATTAACTAATAAAGTACTGAGCGTAAACTTGGCAAGGCAACAACAGCAGTAAAATGCTGGTGTTGACAGCGATGTCCTGTAAGTAGGACATGAAAAAACATATTAACTAATGTTGAGAAGCTGTATTGACTAATACTGAAAAGATATACTGACTAATACTGATATGCTACATTGACAAATGCTGATAAGCTGTATTGAATATTGTTGAAAAACTGTTTGACTAATATTGGAAGCTGTTTTGACTAATGTCGATAAGCTATGTTGACTACTGCCGAAAAACTGTTTGACTAATATTGGAAGCTGTTTTGACTAATGTCGATAAGCTATGTTGACTACTGCCGAAAAACTGTTTGACTAATATTGGAAGCTGTTTTGACTAATGTCGATAAGCTATGTTGACTACTGCCGAAAAACTTGTGTTGACTAATGTTCATACCCTGTATTGACCAAATGTTGATAAGCTGTATTGACTAACCACTATTCTATAACGACTTTAATATCTTGAATTAAGACAGGAACAGGGAAAGGTTCTATCTACAGTGGCCAGACGCGCCAAGCTAATGATTGTATTCATTACCTCTCAGTTGTCTCTCCGCCTTGAAATGATAGAAGAGCTTGGGTTTTCCAATAACCACAGCTATATCGATGGCATTCTAACTACTGGCGTGGTTTCCCATGTCGACAAGACCAGGGGAGAGACTGCGCGAATTGAGACTCATTAACCTGCTGCCTTGTCAGTTGACTTGTGAGAGTCAACGGCTAAGGAAACCAAACCGGAAAAATTGTCTGTAGAAATCCCATGTAATGAGGAGCCACAAGTGTGAGGAAACAGTGCAGCTTAACTGGCTTCTTGATGACGGCACGAATAATAAAATAAAATCATACCTTCTGCTTGCCACGCTGAAAACTTCTGAAACAATTACTAATAAAACAATCATTCATTAATTGGGACCTACGCTGAATAGAGTTGGCGTCTGTGGTTTGATACCTAGAGATTGCAGTTTCACAAATTCCAGGACATTCCGACTCGAGTTAGAAGGCAGTCGCAGGCGATTTGACAGTGGATCCCGTTTTAGTGTTATGAGCGTCGGCTGTTCAGAAATACATTGGCAGGGCACTTGATGATGATGATGATGATGATGATGATGATGATGATGATGAACTAATTGCCTAGTAAATCACAAGCAGCTAATACATTCTGGGGGTCGATTGCAAAGTTATGTATAGTACATGCAACAATCTGTATTCACACACGCACGCACGTACACACGTACACACACACAATATTGCGTGTCCTTTGCATTACGTTGCGGGTCGTTGGGTTTGCAGGTCGACTCATGGTAAAATGGGTCCACATCAGCCCGCGAGTGCCGATTGGTCTGCACAAATATGGTTCTAGCACAACGTACCCAATGTACCTAGGTTTTATTTTAACTTACCCACTGATTTGCCAGGAATGGTAATATACAGTTAAGATAAACACTGACTGTAAAATATAGTATGAGCAACTTGACTGTTGGAACTTGAAACTGTATGTACAGTTAAGTGTTATAGATCTCTGCTGTAAATCTATGAATGTGGAACATCTGTCTACAGAGAAATAAATCACGAGACAAATCTAAATAAGAACACTACTGACGAGTTCGTGTACTTGCGGGTAATAGGTATGTGGTGTCGCATAGCAGACACTGCCGTTCCGGTGTGAAGTGTTCAGCCGTAACGTCTTCTATTCCACGGGGTTGCGGTTTCCAGTGTCCTTCTCATCGCCTTTCCTTATCAGACATTTCGCAAATAATTATGAAAATTACACAGTACCCTCTTACAGGCTAACGAAACTAGAACATTATATGCAACAATAAGAAAGAGACGAACAGCTTTCTTCAGTCATATGATGAGAAGAGTTCTTTCTCTCTCTGTAAATAAAAATCTGACCGTTTCTTCGCAGGTTATCTATGGGTATTATATTTGGCATCACGACAAGCACAAAAAGCCACAAAATGAAAAGTTGTGTGTGGCCTTTTCTTACGTATGGATGCGAATGCTGGACAATGAGTAATGCAATTTTGGGAAAACTGAGAAAGTGGAGATACGGTTGCTGAAATGAGTCTTCAGAATATCTTGAAGAGAGAGAGAGAGAGAGAGAGAGAGAGAGAGAGAGAGAGAGAGAGAGAGAGAGAGAGAGAGAGAGAGGAACATATGCGGAAATATTGACAGCGGCAGGCGTCACGAGGTTATTCTTCAAAACCCTAAGGAAAAGGCGTGCAATGTATGTGAGATGTCAACAAAAGCGATGGAATAGATAAAATAGCCTAATGTAAGAAAATACTTGGCAAGAGAGACCGATAAATAGGTATGTGGACAGCTGAAACAGCTAGGCAACCAATAATAATATTGAAAAACAAGTCCGTGGCATGAACCGACTGTGGATATGTAAAGTGTAGGCCTGAGTCCACGGGTGAATATTTGGCCAGTCTTTTCCTCCTATAGCGAACGGCGAGAGCTGCCGTAGAACTCTTGACCGACCGCACGCATGCCATTGTCAGCGAGACGCCCTAACCGTAACACCAACGTCCTGATAAATAATAATGTAAGCAGCACCAATTTAATGAACATACCTAACGACAAAGAGGATTGGGGGGTCACGGCGGTTAATGACTTGCCCAGACCAGGCACCCGAAGAATAAGAATGGCGTCTGATATCCTGCGATAATTGTGTGTTTGTATTCTACCGTAGTAAATATTTTTGCTGTGAATCGAGTTCTCACAAAGCTTTCAGTTCTCACGCCGCTGGGAATCTCCGACTTAATGAAATACAATGGATGGACTGTGCGCTGCCGCCGTCATACATATTCAGTAGTAATAAAACAAATTATGTTTGCTAATTGATTCGGACATATACATATTAAAGATCCATTTAGGCACAGACACCATACAGAAAAGAAGCCATACATCTCCAGCAAAATACACGAGAAAAATAGCTGAAATAAAACACAACAAAGCTAAATTAGGTTCATAGGGATAATATATATGCAAGTAGATAATTTATGCATGTAGTCTTAAGGATAGAATGGTAACCGCGGTAGCTAGACTGCTGGCCTGGTAATTATGTGTTCGAATCCCCATCGAAGCGGGGATATTTCCCAGGTCGACAGAGTCTAAAATGGCTGCCAGAGAATGTTCTGGGAAGTGACGGCGGCCCGTGTATTATTCACCCCATCACCCATCTAGTGCTGAGTGATCTGTACTAATATGAGGCTAGCACCATATACTCACTACGCCACAATGCATGGAACGGGGTCGTTGACTTTGGTTTGCTTATTGTAAAAGACGTAGGAATACATCAGAACAGAGGTCAATGAAAAATATTGTATTCTGCACATATATTAATTACGTTTTGCATGGTGCTTTTTATTACCACTGTAATTTATAACAATGTAAAAGATAATAAATAAATGACAAATAATGTCGTTTGGATGTGTAGCGAAATAAATTCGCTTACAGGGTTTTACCTATACTAGGTAATCTAATTATAAGGTGACGTGACATGCTCCTATGCTTCCAACTTTTCATTTTCAAAGAAAGTTTACTTGGGTATTTTACGAGATAGGGTCGATTCCAGAGTTGTATCAAGAACATCCGGTTACCGTGTATCCTAACCGTGGATTATGGGCGCCCAGTAGCACCGTGACTAGCATGATGGCCTGCCGGGCCGGTGGCTATGTGTTCGAATACACTTGCGTGGGGATTAATTTGTTCACTGCCCTTCTCCCAGGTCGTCCAGGCCTAAAATGGTTACCAGAAGTTGTCTGGGAAGTAAAAGCAGCCGGCGTGATATTGACCACATCACCCAGCGTGTTCCGATTGGTCTAAAAATGTGGTAGGCAACAAACATGCACATTAAGTCCTGAACAGAGGTCCTTAAGTGGCAATGCTTGCAATTGTGGATGATATGGGTATGGTGAAGGAAGTAGCGACACCCAGTGTAGGCTAACCGTTATTGTATTTCATGGGGGACAATGGAAATTCGCCTGACCACGAGACGTTCACGCATTATCTTTGCGATTTCCAACTGTTGAGGGATTGAGTAACATGGGAAATGTTATACTAGTCATCCATATGTTTATCCCTTATCCGTGAAGATCCACTACCCCGGACTCAGAGGTAGTGTACAAGCCTGGGGTTTCATTTGTTGTAAACATCCACGAGTCGTACCACGTCTTCACTCCACCCACAGTCATGTGCGATCACCAAAACATCCGTCCCCACCTGGGCATTGAACTCCAAAAACTTGTTTTAGTGCTCTAGTACACACAGTGCCCTGCCATGTGTGTTATCGGGACCCACAAGGGAAGCAGAGAATAGTGACACTGTCACCTGCCATGCATGTCGTTAGAGGCGACTAGGGAAGGTTGATGTGGGATTGGCTACCTCATCCCGTAGATAACGTCAACTGAAAAATCAAACCAATTATGAACAGGGGTACGATTGGCGTGAATTGGTTGAAGGCTGATGCTCCATTATGAGATGGAAAAAAGAAGAAGAGGAAGACGACGAAGAAGAAGAAAACATTTGAGACTCATGTTTTATTTACAATGATAAAATACTGAACTCGCTGATTAGTAGCCAACATTAGATAAACCAGAAGAGGAAAACGACAACACATATTATCAATATTCTAAATGGCCTCTCATTCAGTAGAAACACGTGTAATATTAATTGCTTCCAGGTTGATCCTTTTCTATCATTTCGTGCATTAGTGTATGTAATCTCCTTATTAATTGTATTGTGCCATGTCGTTCGTTGTTTGCTTCCCCACTGTGACTCTCCACCTTGCAGTAGTAGAGAGGCTTTGTGTCCCAATGACCCCAAGAGCTATTTTGACGGTAGCCGATGGCAGGGCCTTCCAAGTTAGACAGATCAAGGATAGCGACGAGCCAGAATTTGACGAAAACTTGCTGCCTTGAAGACAGGTGTTGCGTATGTTATAGGCTAGGGAAGGTAGACCCGGATAAAACGCACGAAATCCAATACAGTGGGTCAAGGTTTGGCAAAGTAGTGCAGCGAAGGGGAAGATGACCTTTCATAACACTGGGGAATTGTGGAAGTCAAAAGGAAATTTATTAAACCACCAGCACACTTTTAATATTTAACTGTGAAGTAAATCAATACTCGTACTATATAGGAGAGGGCGACTTAATACGACTAAGGGACGCAGAGGTGTTTCCAAGGCACCAGGGCCGGGTTATATACTGGCCAAGACCTATTGACGCGTCCTCGTCGAGCGTCCTGGGCAACAGGTCCCTTTGGGGTCCTGGCTGAAGTCAATAAGATCGCCGATTCCTCCGAAGTCAGAGAGTGTCTGCCTGTACGGCGAGGAACCACCAGTCTGCACACCAATAAGCCAGACATGGGACAACGGATACTCATGCAAACCTCAGGTCCTGTATGACATCACACTGATGTTGGACAACAGGATGTCTTCATCCGACATACAGGACTTCACGTTGGAGCTCAAGCCAACGAACACAAGCAAGCAATACGACTAAAATAATTACAAATAAATTAGACAAATTCATTAACTACTGCTTGCGCAAAATAGAAGGACTAAACGTGTATGACAGAATTACTAATACGGAGGGAGTCTCCTTGGCGAAGTGGTCAAGCCGTCTGACTAGGGCTCCGAAGGTTGTGGGTTCGATTTCGGGCCGCATCCTTCGGTTCACGAGTGCATTTTTTCGGAGACTCCTGAGAATCGTCGCTGGCGCTACGGAATTCGTGCTTTGTGCGACGCTTTCCGTGCTGCGGAAAGAGATTTAGCCATATGGGATAAAAACCCGGTGCAATGAAGTCAACCCTGTCGACTTTTAAACGACTTGTTTACTAATACGGAGCTTCGCGGAATTACTAAATGCGCAGCTTCGAGAGAAAGACGCTAGTGCTGGATAGGGCACTGATTGAGAAAACCTGTGAATAGTATAACCAGAAAGTCTTTTTACAGGAAACAACATAGCAAACGGAATAGGGGGAGACCTAACCCTTAAGAAGAAAAATAAAAAACTGGGAACAGAGATGAATAATATAGGGGAGGCATGGTGCGAGTTTCATAAGATAGCAAAATATAGGACCGCTTGGCGTGAGGTGCTTACGCAGAGGTGTTTCCAAGGCACCAGGGCTGCTTTCTATACTGGCCAAGACCTATTGACGCGTCCTCGCCGAGCGTCCTGGGCAACAGGTCCCTTCGGGGTTCTGGCTGAAGTCAGTAGGATCGTTGATTCCTCCGAAGTCGGAGAGTGTCTGCCTGCACGGCGAGGAACCATCAGTCTGCACACCAATAAGTCAGACATGGGACAACGGATACTCACGCAAACCTTAGATCCTGTATGACATCACACTGATGTTGTACAACAGGATGTCTTCATCCGACATACAGGACTTCACGCTGGAGATCACAGCCAGCGAACACAAGCAAGCAGTAACGAAGAAGAAGAAGCTCGCCATATGGGAGCCGACGTGGTCATGTCTTTGAATCGCTATCACATCGAGTTTATAATAAAATTGAGATAGACTACCAGGTGGACTCAGTCTAAAATGGGTACCAGGAAATATTCCGGAAGAAAAGTAAAAGCGACCGGCAAGCTATTGATCACATCACCAATTGATGGCCGAATGTTGCATACAAACACGAGGCTGGCAACATGTATATAAATACGCCCCGGGGCTGTGTGGAGAGGGGTCCCGTAGTTTTTGACTATACAAGAATCACTGGTCTTCGTATTCATTCGTAGTTGTTTGAAAAGGCTAGCCATCAGATCCTTACCCAGGGTTCGGAGGGGATTTGGGGTGCGGGTGTGACATCCTCTGTTTTCGACGTGCTGAAAATAAGGAGATATGATTCAAGAAGCCTAAAGGAATTTGCTCTTCATGATACAACTGAAAGGGTTATGGACGCAGTTCATAATCCCGCATACCGCATTCGAAATATAGCTGCGCGCGATTTGGCAGCAGAGCGCCTTGCATTGGTTTCTATAAAATGACATGAGTTACGCGGTGCCAGTCGTTCAGAAAGCAATGCCAAACTACTGAACTTAAACTTGCCAAGAAATCAAACAGCAAAAACTTAATGAGGTTGACTGCAATATCCTGTAATGGATATGGAACTTAACTTTTAACTTATGTTTATATAATGTTCTATTTTCACTGGTCTTTTCCAGGCAATCGTTGTTAGTTACTCCAGGCTATTCTCAGCAGACGTCTCAACTACATATCCGATGCCTTTAGACTTTAGACTTTTGCCACTAATAAAAATATGCGATCGCCGCATCGAACTTTACTAAGAACTTTACTAACAACTAAGAATATTTTGTTGCCGTGTTACTTTCACTGTAAAGTTTATTGTTGGTGAAACGTATTGTTTGTTAATCCACGTGACCATCATTTCTCTTCATATGGCAACTGTATGATTTCAGTTGCGATTTCATGCTAAACAGACAATGCAGTTTCTAATCTAAGGATTATTTGTCCATGTTCCTTAAAACGTATTTTTTTTTTTCGTTCACTGGCTTTGAATTCAAGCGTAGCTCATACACGTGCTACTACTTAAGTGCACTGGACTGAATTTTGCGTGTGGATTAGTTTTCCCTATTACCAGTGTCCCTCGTTATCAGGCGAACCCACTCCGACTTCAGAGGTACTTGTAATTTATGTCACCAAATCAAGAATTTATGTCACCAAATCAAGGACGAGAAGTCAACATTTTAGTCCAACTGACAGGTGAAAGGATTGAACCCGCTATATCGACATCAGCACACCGGGTTTTAATACCGAGAGCTCTGATCTATTCGGCCTTGCTGACCTCCCAAAATATGTTTGGTTTCTAAAGAGTGAATTAAGATGGAGCAAATGCAACCTACCCCACTATTGCTAGGATCAGCTAGGTTTTAGAAACACAAAACACACTACTCTTTACCAACACTGTCAATTGATTAGAGAAATTTAACATTTACATTCAGCATGTGTTGTGCACATTGTGGGGAGAAATACTCTTGAAAACTACTTGACAGCTGGCACGGTTGATGGAAAAAGAGCAAGGGGAAGGAAAAAAAAAAATTAAATTTCTGGATGGCTTGGCCATATGGCATAATGGGGACAAGAACACTGACCTGATTCAAGACTGGTGATCGTGTGAGATGTCGTACTGTGCACGGTGACGGTTGTTACGTGTGAGGTGTCGTACTGTGCACGGTGACGGTTGTTAACATGGCACATAATGATGCTGATATATGTGCGTATTGTGTATCAGGTTAGTGTTTTCTGTGAAATATTCAACCAGGACTTCAGGGCCGGACGTGATCTTATTTCAAGTTGTATAGACATGTCGGCTGTATTTCTGTCCCTGGGATATGTTCGTGGGTTTCATATTCCTTACATCCGTAGCCAACCATACTGGTGTTAATTCTTATGTATGTATTTTTAGAGAATATATGAGAAAGGAATGTTATCGTTAATAATTCTGTATGACATCATCATCATCAAGTGCCTTACCAGCTGGCGGAAACGTTCATGTCTCTCCACAGATCGCGGTCCTTGGTGTTCTGGGTCAACTCTGTAGATATTCATCCATGCCACTGTCTCAGGGCATCCAGTATCATTTCTCTTGGTCTGCCCCTGCCTCTCTTCGTCTGGATTATTTCAGTTGTCACGATGTTCTCCAATGCCTCTTTTCTCATCACATAACCATAGACAACCATTTGTGCCTTTATTATTGTTGTATATAATGTTCTAGTTTCATTAGCCTTCTTTCAGACAATCGTTTTTAGTTACTCTGGCAGTCCAAGAAATTCGCAACATTCGTCTCAGGAACGACATCTCCGTTGCTTTCAAGGTCTTTCTAATTTGTTCATTTACATTCCAAGATTCACTGCCCTACAGCAAAACAGGTTCTATATAGAATTTTAGCACTCTTCTCCTTACATTCAATGATAGTGATTTATTGCATAAGATACTTTTCATTTTCTGAAATGCAGCTTTTGCTTGTCCTATTCTGTTCTTAATCTCTGTTGTGCATCTTCCATCTGATTCTATAAATGCCCCTAGGTATTTAAAATTATCCATTTGCATAAGCAGTTTCCCTTCTATTGTCATTTCACATTTTGGAGTCACCTTTTAATGTGATATAACCAGTACTACTGTTTTCTTAATTTTCAAGGGGAGTCCTTCCTTTTGCACTCTCTGTTACTACAATGTCCAATAATTGTTGTAGATTGCTTGCACTATATACGTTATATCCTTCACAAATTTGCTGCGCCTTGCGATGCTGAGCTTTCTGTATCAAAATACACCCCTTTATGAGATACCTTACAGTTGTGAAACGTGTTATTGACTGTTTGTAAAATAAATACATAAAGTTAAAGACAGCATGCCGTGCTGTTAAATTTACATGTTTAGATCATCAACATGATAGCTTAAATGTAGTTTGGATTCGAAAAATTTACAGCCGTGGATGATTTATAGAATGTCAATATTATGCATTTGCATTTCTGACCCGACATGCAATAACAAGTGAAAACACAAGAGAAAACACATGCTCGCGCACTCACGCCAGACCATGCATTTTCATCTACCTGCAGCCCTGGCTTACATTACAGGTGATATATGTTGTCAGTGGGGGAACCAGACAGCTCGAGTAAGTTAATAAGTTGTCCAGATGCACGGGAAGATCATGTTTGTGGGAACATTAGTGTGCATACTATGACAGTGTAAGTTATAGATGTAGTAATTGGATGCGGGGGTTCATCCTGGGGCTTGACAATTCTTGTTGTTTTTATTCTTCTTCTTCCTGCTCCTCTTCTTCTCCCGCCGTCTCCTCTTCTTCTCCATCCTCCTTGTACTTTTCTTCTTCCTCCTCCTCCTCCTACTACTACTACTACTACTACTACTACTACTACTACTACTACTACTACTACTACTACTACTACTACTACTACTACTACTACTACTACTACTACTACTACTACTACTATTTGTCGTAATTCTATTATGTAAAGCTGCATTACTTTGTGTTATTTTATATTGTTTGCTACTACTACTACTACTACTACTGCTGCTGCTGCTGCTGCACACCGACACGGTATTGTCATGTCATTGTTATTTGCCAGACTCCACACTCTAGCTTCCACCCTTGTTCTTTATATTCGCCCTGGCGTTTATGTATTTTGTGTTGTCATGTCAGTTGAACAAAACAATAAAAACAAAATCCCATCTCCATGGGGATTTGAACGCATTAACACCAGGCCGCCAGCCAAGCGTGGTAGCTACTGCGCTACCGCAGTTCCCGGATATGCGTAATGATGAATCGTGTCAACAGTATTGTTGTTTGTTTGATGTTAGGGATATTTGTTTCTCTTGGAATGTATTTTTGAAATGAATATGTAGAAAATATGTCACTTTGGCCTGTTCTATACGATCTACATCCTACTTTTGCACTTATTCGCTACAGTTAACCACCCGATCCACTGCGCATAGACTACCTGTACCTTTCCCATCCTGTACCTTAATGCTATAAGAAATAGCCACCAAAGAACATAGAAAGTATTCCCTTTAAATGGTCATTACCATTCTTCCAGCTTTACTACTTATATTCGAATTCGATTTCACCATTACCCCTACCCCGTTCAACTTCGAGGAGAAGTTATACTTAGGGTCCACCACCGAAGGTGATTGTTTCCATATGGGGTAATTTAATGTCATAGTGACACTAGTTATACTACACCACTCATTATATATACAACAATGTGTGTTGTTGTTTCTGTTAGGTTGTCTCTCCTGCGCCCAGTTTGTAATTACTACTCCCCCTTTCCCAGACATGTAGATAACGCTGGCAGTACAGATTATTCATAATTCCCTGCCAGCCATGTCGGTGTTTGCTTTGACAAGCATTTACCCTCGTCACATTAGTGGTTACTCTCCTGCATGCTAGCCTAATGCAGTTCTCTCTTGTTATACAATATTATAATGCTGAAGGTCCATTGAAGAATATCGCTGTCACCATGGCATACAGGGATTGACTGTCAATCTTGCAGGCACTTCTCCAGGGTCATAGATTTTCATGCCCATTTGTCTTTAATACCCTGTGCCCACCTTCGTATTAGTAGACTCCTGCCTTTGCTTGGAGGAACTCCAATTACAATTTCTTTGAAGTCAGTGTGACTCTTAATTTGGGGGAACTTATTTAGAATTTCCCCAGGCATGATGCTTTGTATGAGCCAGTTTTCTTCCATGTTTAGTTAGATCTTGTAGAATGTCAGTGCTGTTCTTCTTCTAAGAATGTTTCTGTAAACCCCAAAAACTTAACCGAGAATCGAACACACATGCCATGATGTGTGAGGCGGACATTATGACCCCTGATAAATTTATATTTTGTTAATAATCAAACGTATGGCCGTGATCACTTAGTTAGCTAGTATTTCTCGCTTACCAACGCATTGGTCCCATTTTCAGTTGTTTGTGCCGTGATTTGCATCCAGCTCGTGCGACCTGAGATTGCTCAGTGTAGACGGCCGACGTGAGAATTGTTTTTTTTTAAAAATACATCACCCCTCTCTTGTGGTGTTTGGTGTCCGAAAACAATGCGTCTAATACCTTATCATTCGGATACCGTAACGGCATGCCTTTTACTACAACTACACCGTACTGCTATAATTGCAACAGATGCTACTGCTGCGCCAACTACTACTACTACTACTACTACTACTACTACTACTACTACTACTACTACTACTACTACTACTACTACTACTACTACTACTGCTACTACTACTGCTACTATAGTATGTTCCGATTTGAATGCCTTCATTCACGATCAATTATTTTGAAAACTGTCTGTTACATCGTTATGAAATTTTTCCAGCCGTCTTATATTTACCCCCACCCAAGGAATATGTCTTTGATAGGTCCAAAAACAACTTAAATCATCAAAAGCGGCGACATTCCTTTGATGTTTTGCTGAACAACTAGTGATTTCTCGCTAACAAAATTAAGTTTACAGTAATTGGAGACCTGCAAATTCAGATGACACACAAAGGCGTATCCGGATTCGTATGGGAGTGGGTGCAATGAAAGAAGTAGCTTAAATTCGACAGGGTCGGCTGCATTGCACCGGGTTTTTATCCCATATGGCTCAGTTTCTTTCCGTAGCGCGGAAAGTGTCGCACAAAGCACGAACTCCGTAGCTCCAGCGACGACCATCGGGAGTCTCCGAAAAAATGCACTCGTGAAATGAAGGACGTGGCCCGGAATCGAACATACAACCTTCGGAGCCCGAGTAAGACGGCTTGACCACTTCACCACGGAGAATCCTGAGAGGGGTGCAATGTGTAATATTAGTAAAGACAGAGAATTTACAGAGGCACGGGGTAAATAATTTGTAAATTAACAGGAAAGTAGAAGGACTATATTTCTTACCTTATTTTTCATTTCCTTCTTGTTTCTTCAGCTGATGCTGATGCTGTAATGTTTAGGGCCTGCAATTCGTCTGAATAGTTGGAGCAAAATATCCCAGTAAGTGTGTATGTAGATTAAGGTCTGCGATCTGCTCAGATCTTAATCTGTGTCGGACGATTCCAGTAGGTTGATGATTGCTCTCGGTTGCATAAAATTCAATCCATCCTTTCTCCAATAGTCCTCTTCCTTTTTGAACACATGGTCCTCACATTTTTTCCAGTAACTTTTATCAATATTTAATAGCGCGGACAGACAGACAGACAGACAGGAAGGTAGGTAGGTAGGTAGGCAGAAAGGTAGGTAGGTAGGTAGGCAGAAAGGTGGGTGGGTGGTTCGGTCGGTCGGTCGGCCGGCAGGCAGCAGGAGATAGGTAGGTAGTTAGGTAGGTAGCCAGCCAGATAGATAGATAGATAGATAGATAGGCAGACAGGCAGGCAAGCAGACAGACAGACAGACAGACAGAAAGGTTGGTAGGTAGGTAGGTAGGCAGAAAGGTAGGTAGGTAGGCAGGCAGAAAGGTAGGTGGGTGGGTCGGTCGGTTGGTCGGCCGGCTGACCGACAGGCAGGCAGGAGATAGGTAGGTAGATAGCCAGCCAGACAGACAGACAGGTAGGTAGGTAGGTAGGCAGAAAGGTAGGTGGGTGGGTCGGTCTGTGGGTGGGTGGGTCGGTCGGTCGGCCGGCAGGCAGGCAGGAGATAGGTAGGTAGGTAGGTAGCCAGCCAGCCAGCCAGCCAGCCAGATAGATAGATAGATAGATAGATAGATAGATAGATAGATAGATAGATAGATAGGCAGGCAGGCAGGCAGACAGACAGACAGACCCCGCCAGAAGCCGGGCCTTGTCAGCTAGTTTATTTATATAATCACGTTTCATGAAAGAACCCCCATTTGGAGACACCTCTTTTGTTTCAAAACGGAAATCACGTGAAAATTTTAAAAAATGCGGGGACGTGTCTTGGTGAAGCTGTAATACTGTTAAAATGATGGACGTAATCTCTAAGTCGTAATGTATATACCGCATATAAACAAACTTTGAAATCTGCTGTAAAATCTCCAGAACAAAAATATTTTTGTTGGGTGGACATAATGATAAGGTTATATACTAAATCTCATCATTTTCCCTCAGTTGGTTACTGAGATATTGAATTTTATATTGAGGCAACAAAAGAAAAACACACTATACTATTACCACCACCACCCCATCAACGCCACCACTTTTACTAAGACTGCTGCTGCTACTACTACTTCTATTATTACTGCTACTATTTCGCTACTACTGCTACTACTACTAGCACCACTACTACTGTTACTGCTGCTGCTATTACTACTACTACTACAATTGCTGCTACTACTACAACTACTGCTACTACTACAGCTACCATCACGGCTACCCCATCTACAAATACTACTTGTGTATACCCTCCCGTATGGCCTCCGTTCCCGCTTTCCTTCTGTCACTTTGAATGTATAGACAGCGTACTTCAGTTTGCGAACACGCAGGCAAGCTAGAGCAGTAAATGGATACTTTGTTGGTCCATTATCAGGTTGCTGGCGCTACGCCAGACTGGATGATACTGGCTGGGTACCACCGCAAAGAATCGACCGAAAATTGCATCATCTAATAAGCAGAATGAGAGGTTGCCGCTGGCTGTCCAGTGGGTCGCCCCGGTTTCCTAGATTGATGAGACTCCGTAATTAGGAAAACTGTGGTATCAGTTTCGGCTTTTCTGCCTTTTAGTCCTACAGATTTTTTTTTTGGGTCCGAAGTTTCAGTTTGTCCGAGTGATGCTTGTCCGGATAATCACGTGAGCTAACTGTCAGAGTTGATGTAGGGACTAACTCTTTGCATACTGTTGGCCACACATGGTGGCTAGATATTTGGCAGTTGCGTGCCAGTTATCTTGTTATTTGTGGTAGACTTGTATTAACTTGCAGGAGCCGTGGCGAAGGAATTACGGAGGCAGTTCGTGATCCCGCTTACCCGCGTTCGAAACACAACTACGCGCAATTTGGCAGCAAACCGTGATGCGTTGACTTTTTACGAAATAGTATGGGTGCCGGTCGTTCAGAAAACAATGGCGAACTACTGAACGTAAACTTGCCAAGAGATCGCAACAGCAAACAATGCTGGTTTTGACTGCAACGTCCTGTAAAGGATATGCAACTATTTTGTTTGGTATTGACTTACACATCATCATCATGTGTCCTGCCAATTGGTGATTCCCCACAGATCTTGGTGTTCTGGATCACCTATGTTGATAATTCCACCATGCCACCGGATTAGTCCACCCAGCGTCATTTCTCTCGGTCTGTCTCTGTCTCTTCTCCCCCTGATCTTTCCAGTCGTCATAATGTTTTCCAGTACCCCTCTTTTCAAACATGACCAAAGGACGCTGTTAACCTCTTTCTTATAGTCTGTATATAAAGCTATACTTTCATCAACCTCTTCCAGGCAATCGTCGTTAGTTACTTTGGCAGTCCACGGTATTCGCAACATTCGTCTCAGGAACCACTTCTCCATTTTTTTAAAGCTCTTCCTTATATTGATTTATTTGGTTGTTTTCGGGATTTGAGATTTAAATATTGAGCACAACCCACCACTGGCAACGCTGATCGTATTCTGGTATGAACCTAAGGCCTATCCACGTCAATGCGGAAGCACTAGACTCGAGTTTCGCTCTCTTTTGAGCTCTTCAGTAGTGCATATCCTTGACCTTATCCG
Source organism: Cepaea nemoralis (assembly GCA_014155875.1). Taxonomy (NCBI): domain Eukaryota; kingdom Metazoa; phylum Mollusca; class Gastropoda; order Stylommatophora; family Helicidae; genus Cepaea; species Cepaea nemoralis. The sequence continues at coordinate 734,469 of JACEFZ010015322.1, read as the reverse complement.
GAAACAAACCCCGGATTACTGGTCGTGTGAAGCGGGTGTGTAACCACGCGGCACACTCTGGACACGGCCAAATTATCATAACAGAATACCACAACGTCACCCATCGTAGGCTGTAGCTCAAGATTTGCCCGATCGCCGCGACTGACGTCCGTCAGTCGACGTGAACCCGAACGATCAGGTCTTCCTTATATGTTCATTTACGTTCCATGATCCACTATCATACGGCAAAACATATTCAATATAACATTTCGGTACTCGCTTTCTGACTATTCAATGATTGTGACTTATTGCATCAGACACTTTTCGTTTTCTGAAATGCAGCGTTTGCGTGGCTCCTAAATCTCCGTCATGCATCTTCCATCTGATATTATAATTGCTCCTAAATTTATCAGCTTGGATAATCATTCTCCCTTCTATTGTAATCTCGCATTTTAGTGTCAAATTTTTCTTTGATATTACCATTATTTCTGTTTTCTTGATATTCAGAGAAAGCTCTTTTTTTCCCATCTGAACGGTGTAGGGGTTGAACCCGCTACCTCAGATTCCAATAGCGTCATTTTGTTGACTTTTACTTGGAAACAGACAAAATAGTTTAAGAGAATCTAATTAGCTACATCATACAGGTGCGAATGTTGGGAAACCAAAGAAAAAAGATTCCCAGGCATTTAACTAATTCCGTTGCGAATGTGAAATAAATATGTAGGGCTGCACTGCGTTGTTTTTAATAAAATAGAAATGGGATATGAGAGAGAGAGAGAGAGAGAGAGAGAGAGAGAGAGAGAGAGAGAGAGAGAGAGAGAGAGAGAGAGAGAGAGTAAATATCAGTTTCTCGAGCTCACACGTCATCCCAGAATGCCATTTAACGCCCCCCCCCCCTCCCTTCGCCCTCCTCCCAATGAGGTCTCCGTTAACAAAAGTACATGATCTGTGCCGGACATTGCCATCAACCAACCATAGGTTGATTTTCTAGGCAATTTTACCTCCAGTAGTTTGCTATTGCCAGTCTCCGTGGCGATGTTACGGGCGCGGTTCGTGATCCCGCATACTCGCGTTTGAAACACAGCTGCGCGCGATTTGGCAGCAGACCGCGTTGCGCTGTTTTTTGTGTGTGGTTTTTTTAACGAAATAGTATTGATGCGGGTCGTTCAGAAAACAAACTACTGAACGTAAACTTGCCAAGACATCAAGAGCAACTAAAAATGCTGGTGTTGACTGCAAACGTCCTGTACAGGATATGCCACTAACTTTTTTGGTTTGCTGTTGCTGTCTGAGCGGGAAGTCAACGTTTAAGTCCAACTAACCGGGTAGGAAATGAAACATGGACCCGCTATCAGCGCAATGGAAGTTTAATAGCTAGAATGCTCTTACCCTTTTGGCAAACGTCGACGGCTGAGGTCTCCAATAAGCAGCACGATGCTACAAGCCTACATGTGTTTCATCCTGACAGTAATTTATTGGGCTGGAGTCTGTTTACAATGGAATGACCATGTGTATCTGTGCTGAATCCTGACATTGTTACATTCAAATATGCCGTTATTTTTGCTCTTGCTCGCTTTGAACTCAAGCGTAGTCCATACACACTACTTTTAGCAGCACTAAACTTAATTTTGCGTTTGGATTAGTTTTCCCTATCACCAGTGTCCCTCGCCATCTGGCGAACTCACTCCGACTTCAGAGGTACTTGTAATTTACGTCCTCAAGTCAACATTTTAGTCCAACTGACCGGTGTAGGGGTTAAACCTGCTACCTCCGCATCAGCACACCAGATGGTTAACAACAAGCGCTCTTATCCATTCGGCCTTGCTGCCCTCTAAATATGCTTATGAAGTTCCAGCACCGGACTTGCACACCCCGCTGAATTCTGGGCTTGGAGAGGGGAAAGGGAGCTGTGCATCACAGCTCTCGTGGAGATGTCACTTTCGTTTCGTGTCAAGAGGAAAGTCTCTACACCAGCCTCACTCAGATAGAGACAAGCCTTTACTGCTGGACCTGGACCTCAGTGCAATAAAACTTAAGAGTTGCAACTCGCAGTCCTCCTGAGGATTCACACACAAGAACATCAATTATAACAGAGACGTAGTCCCGGGGTAACACAGGTAGAAAAACCACTGGCTTAATAATGTAGCGCCCATTATCTGTTCCCTGATGACGAGAATTCTGGGGCTGCCCAGTCTAGTGAAACAGGTACCAAACATTGTTTTGATATAGTTTTTAAAGGATCAATCTTGATTGTACACGGATTCCTCCATAAAAGTACTCCAATATCCTTCCAGGGAGCTCACAAGGAGAATCTAAATATGGTGCACGAACTTTCGGTAAAGACTCATTTATAGGAATGCGCGGAGAACCACACTTGTTGTAAATATTCGTATATGGCTTGGTTTACTAACTTTAAATGTCAGGACAGCAACATATTCAGCCTACTCTTTCCCATCTCCAGCTGTTAAAGGATTTTTAATGTCTTTATATTTTGAGCCCTTATCCGATATGGCTAGACGTTCGATCTGGTTCCTCAAGATCAGAGTTAGGAATAACATCTTCGGGTCCCTTATACTGTAAAAATCCACAGCTTGATTCGCAGATGGTATTTTCGAGACTCGAGTTAGAGATGAACGCCATTTTATAAGCCACTCTTCTCCTCTTCTCCCCCCCCCCCCCCCACCCACATTTCCCTAAAAAGGAAAGACTACGACGAGGGCAGCTTGCCAGGTCACTTCATAAGCTACCACAATATATGTGATGATCTTGCACTTCAGCTCCTACGGCTGCCAAGATCATAAAGTGTAATGATGAACTTTCTTATCCTGTGTGTAGAAATAATGTACGACTAGACTATATAATTATTCATTGTGGTGAAGTATGGCTTTGCCTGTAGGTGAAAAGACCTCATCATTTAGAAAAAGAACCCATCATTTACCAAAAAAACCCATCCATTTTAATGAATCGCGACACTTGAGAAGGGTAGCGAAAAATGTGCTGTAACATTTTCACTTCTGGGAACGCTCATCAGCGATAAAAAGGAAATGATTTGAAAGGGACTAGGGAAATCATAAATACGTCCAGAGATTGGAGATTCAATTGCCTCATTCATTCCCAAACCTTTTTATCCACACCAGCTATTATCAGGTTGGGGAGTTGGAGATTAGTTTGGTCTAGGTTGTAAAGTAGACGAAGCACGTAACATCTGCCTGACTGTATCGGAATAGTAGTGGTAATGTTGCATGTACTCGCGTGTAGACCAGAATTTGTATGTTTATGATGATGTTTAAGTAAACATCTGCTTAAATATCCTATTTTTCTGTAGCATTCAGAAGTGATCGAGTTAGTTGCATGTCCTTTACACGTAGTTTGCCATTGCTTTTTGAACGCCGAAGCTTATCCACGGTCTGGATCTAAATCCCTTTCTCCGTTCCTAGCCCAGAATCCGACGGGGTGTGTAATACCGGTACTGGAACTTTACACAACAGCATTATTTGGCTGCTTGTGGTTTTCTAAACAATTTTACTGTCAGTAGTTTGCCATTGCTTTCTGAACGGCCGACGCTTATACCGCGGTCTGCAACTAAATCACCAGCGACTGGCTTCGAGCCTGGCAAAAACCTGCCACTTGATCATGACCAATATTGAGAATTGAACCAATACCGCAATGAAATTCACAAACGACTACTCCAGCGTGATTACCGTTTCATTTAAGCTTTACAATACTAATACAGATCCATCCATCATGTGCCATGCCGGTAAGCGTGGGCGGTCATGTTCTGCCATCTCACTCGATCACCAGAGTCGTGGATCAGCTCCGTGTTTCTGTCTCAACCATGCCACAAGACCAAGCCATCCAGGTACTTGCTTCTAGGTCTTCCCCTTGGTCTGTTCCCCTCGATCTTACCAGTTGTCACCAAATTCTCCAAATCATGTCTTCTCATAACATGCCCAAAAAATTTTGACTGTCTACGTCTAATGTCTCTAATCAGTTTACGATCTTCATTTGTTTCTTGAAGGACTTGTTCATTGGTGTTTCTGGCTGTCCATGGTATTCTTTGCATTTTCCTCAGAAACCACATTTCTACAGCCATCAAATGTTTTTCAGCCTGACTGCTCATTGTCCAAGTTTCACTATCCATACAAAAGTACAGGTTCTATGTAGCATCTCAAAACTCTTTTTCTCGTTTCAATAGACATCTTTGACTAATACAGATAGGATATCCAAATAAAACAAGATGCAATATTTATAACTGTAATAAATATATGTTGTTATCACCTTGGTGACTCACCAGCGTACCCCATTTCTTTCTGTAATATCTCTTACATTAGAAGTAACGATAGAAAACGAATAAGTACATCATCCACGGCATCATCATGAGTGCCATGCCCACAGGCGTGTGTGGTCATGGTTCGCCATCTCACACGATCACTAGGGTCTTGCATCAGTTTTGTCACTATTGTTCCACATGGACAAGTAATCCAACTGTTATCTCTTTGTCTTTGTCTTGCTCTTTTCCCCTTCAAGTTAGCCGGTTTTCACTAAGTTTTTATGTGTATATCTCCGGGAATGTGCCTCGAAACGCTTGAATGTCTACTTCTGATGTATATAATCAGTTTGCCTTTTTCATTTATTTCTTCTTGAAATACATGGGGGGAGGGAGGAGGGAGATAAATAACACATAAATAAAGTCTCTCTCTCTCTCTCTCTCTCTCTCTCTCTCTCTCTCTCTCTCTCTCTCTCTCTCTCTCTCTCTCTCTCTCTCTCTCTCTCTCTCTCAGAAAGGGAGACAGACAGACACTTCTTTATATTGCAGTATGTTTTTGCTTCGTGTGTGTGTGTATGTGTGAAGAGGGGTGGTGGTGGGGCTGGCTGGCTAGCTAGCTTGCTCACGCGAATGCGTGTTTCTCATGTGAAATGTCCCAACCTGGATAAATTAAAAGTGGGAGAACAGACAAATAAAAATACAACATATAAGAGAATACACATTAGTTGTATTCAAATCAAGGAATTTTTATATGCAAGCCGCGGTAATCGCCGTCAGAGTTAAAGTTAACGCAATACAGAAAAAAGTTAACGATCAGTTGTGTGGAGCTCAAACTGACAGAATGTAAAGAGTTAAACGATCGCGTGCATTTGATTCAGTACAGATAATGAGAAGTACATTTGTAACTGAAACTTGAGATTAGCAAATAAATTGCAATGGACGATGCCGTCAGAAGCAACGCGTCTGTCACGATTGTTGTGTTTCACCATGTTTGAGACTGTTGGTCATGCATGTTTTATTGTTTCCTTCTGGCATCAGAGAGATGTGTGTTTATCGCCATTTGTAGAGGCCATTTCGTGACATGACTATCTATCTATCTATCTATCTATCTATCTATCTATCTATCTATCTATCTATCTATCTATCTATCTATCTATCTATCTATCTATCTATCTATCTATCTATCTATCTGTCTGTCTGTCTGTCTGTCTGTCTGTCTCCGTCCGTCTGTATACCTGCCTGCCTGCTTGCCTGTCCGACTGTTTATCGATCGGCTAGTTCCCTCTCTCTCTCTCTCTCTCTCTCTCTCTCTCTCTCTCTCTCTCTCTCTCTCTCTCTCTCTCTCTCTCTCTCTCTCTCTCTCCACTGTCCTCCGCGATCACCAGACTTTAATCTTTTGCCTCACCCGTCTCTTCTAGAACCATGCATTATTTCCCCAGTGCCTATCATGTTTGTCTTGTTAGCCAGTGTTTTTCTAAGCCGGAGTCCCAACAGCGAATAGATTGCAGTGCATGTAGCTTCGACGGGACAGAGCTCAGGACTGTATAAGAGTAACGTATTCACGGAAATTGGATTTGGCCTGTTTGTCTGTGATTTAGAGATTATGTCTAAATACGACTGGCAATTGTGTGGCTTGTGTGTGTTTCAGTAATTATAGGTTTGGCTTGAAAACACTTTGCGGGCACAACGTTGATGGCCAGGGACAATGAACTGAAATCTATGATTTGTAGCTAGACTATATTCGTCCTTCCTGGCTATATGAATGAAATGGGTTAAACTTCCGTAAATCTGGAGAATGTAAACACTAAAAAAAAAACACCCTTTGTTTTCTGTAATTGTATTTTGTAAAGTATTTTCTTGCTATATAATGTTGGGGAATACCTGAGGCCAGCAAAGAAAATTGATTAACAAATGTTTTGTATTGATTAGCGGTCCTATAAAAAGCGTCCTCCATACACACTGTACAAGTAGATATGTATGTATCCTATTTCTTTTTCTGCCGCCGCCGTTTCCTCCTTCTCCTCTTAATTTACTGGTGTGTGTTCAGTTCTCTCTGCGTGTGTAGCATTTGATTTCAGGTGTGGGACAGGAGATCGGTGTCATCAGCGAAGTTTAGATCATCAAGCTGCTCTGTCAGATTTCATGGAATTCCATTTCTGGTGATAGTTATTGTTGTCTTCATAATCCAACCTATATTCGATAATAATAATAAAGCAGACAAAAGGCACATGTCTCACTCCTTTTCTTATTTCCAAAATCACCATCATCATCAAGCTCCCTGCCAATTGGCCTAGACATTCATGTGTCTTCACAGATTTCGGCTCTCGGTGTTCTGGATCAACTCTGCTGATGATATTCCCCAATGCCATCGTTGCAGTCCTATCAGCATCATTTCTGAATGATTCTTTTTCATTCTTTTGATATGCTCATGGTCGGCTCTGTGGCAAAGAGGTTGCGGACGCAATTTGTAATCCCACATACCGGTTTGAATCACAGCTGCGGACGATTTGGCAGCAGACCGCCTCGCGCTGATTTTCATACAGTGGTACTGACTGATTGTTCAGAAAGCAATGACAAATTTCTGAACATAAACTTGCCAAGAAATCATAAACAGCCAAAAATTTCTGGGGTTGACTGCGACGTCATGTAAAGGATATGCAACTAACTTTAGACATGTTCATAGTTTGTTGATTTCGCCGCTAGTCTTCTACGGGGTGGAGAAGCCAGCCTCAAGGCCAACCCTTCTTAGTCGTGTGTTACGACGTGCATGATAGATTACACACGGTAACTCACGGTCTCACATCCAAGTAAAAAGAAGTATAGGATACTACAAGGCGTATTGGCTTGATGAAGCTGTTAATATCTTACCGACTGCCTTTACTTACCTGGTCATTATCCGGTACTAATTTAAGGCTTAGTAGACCCGGGGGGCCGGCTCCCTGGTCGAGGAGTTAACAGCTTTCTCCGTAACCCCGAATACTCTCGTGGTTGACGTGAGCGCACGAGAATTGGAAGCGGTTCGAGTCGCGCCAGTGACTTATGAGAGTATGGAGCCCGTCGCTCAGAAAGTAATGGCAAACTACTGAGCGTAATCTTGCCAAGAAATCAACAATCAGCTGAAAGATGCTGATGTTGACAGCGATGTCCTGTAAAGGATATGCAAAACATTTTTTTTAGACCCGGGAGCCGCGGTTAAATAAAAAACAAGACATCCCCTTTCATACAATGGATACCGAAAAATTTTCAGAATCTCTGTGACTTGTTTGGGAATGAACAGCGACGAGGAAATGCACTGCTCACTTAACTTCATAATGTCGTGGTCTGTAAGATGTGAAGTCCTCACATTTTATACCATAAAGCAGTGTCTGCATGCGAAGTGGGCAACCTTTAACTACATATGGAGCACACTTTTATATTAGATTTCTGAAGACAAGCTCAGGGATACGAAGCATCTTATGGAGATCAGTTTGCTGCAAGTAGAAGGGATTGTGTCTGCTGCCAGAGAAAGAGTTAACTCTGTCTCAGTAGAAAGAGTTTTTAGAAAGAGTTTAGTCTGCCTTAAAAGAGTGAGTTAAGGAGAGAGAGAGAGAGAGAGAGAGAGAGAGAGAGAGAGAGAGAGAGAGAGAGAGAGAGAGAGAGAGAGAGAGAGAGAGAGAGAGACGAACAGTCAGCAGAAGAGCGCTACTGCCTACTTTTGGGAACCACTGGTGATGAGTTTTAGTTTTCCTCATGTCGTTTGGCGAGCATGTTCCCACCCGATGTTTCCTCTTCACCCATTGTCTGCAGCTGTGTCTTCATCCAGTATGCCGGCGTTCCTCGAAGCGTTCAACAGAAACCAGAACACCACGAAATAAGCAACAAATAATCGAAGTCTTGTGTTTTTGTGTGGAAACAATCGTGTGAGAGAGAACTAAAGAGAATTGGGATGATACCTTATTAGGACAGTTGAGTACTTCATAGATTTTCTGTATACACGGGATCGTTTTTGCAAGGTTACATTTCAGTAATTGGAATATTGGCAGTAAAAATGTGAACAGCAAATTTAAATCTAGCAGTTTTTAAAGTCAAGATATTCAGCATTTTATTAAAATAACATAATTGGCATTTTACTATGGAATCTGTGGACTGTTTAATAAATCAATCGGGTGCCATGTCCTAATAAAGATTGGATGCAAATGATCTCCAACACTTTGCCTCTCGCTCTTGTTGCACACTGACAAACTGCTGTTCGCCCATCTCTTCATGTTATCTTTCCAGTGGCGACGATGTCTACCTCTTGCTAGGCTACCATGAACTTCTTCCCCAGCATGGTTTTTAGAAGAGGCCTATATCTTGTAATGTGGCAAAATATTTAATTTGTCTCTTACTTTATTTCTTTTATCAATTCTCTATTCATTCCTCTATTGAATCTCTGTGTTAAATTGTTCTTGTTTTGTGAAATACGATCTATTTTTGTGTCTATATGTTCACTTCTCCAGGGCCTTATACCCATGTTTCCCCTCTGCCGTGTGTCCACCTTGACGAGGTAGAGGGGCTTGTGTGTTCCAATGACCTCAAGAGCTATGCCGACGGTAGCACTGCTACTGGTAGTGTCACCCATGTCGGACAGGTCAAGGGAGAGGGACCAGACCAAGTGACACACAAACCTGCTGCCTTGTAGGTAGACTGAGTACAGTTAAAGGCTAGGGAAAGCACCCCGAACAAATGCTTGTCGAAATCGGATGTACTGAGCCATCGGCTTGACAAAGCAGTGCAACGTAACTTAATTCATGATGTCAAAAATTAAAATTAATCGTTATGGTGCTATCCCATCAGGCGGTGATAGTGCCGGGCCCCCTGCCTCGAGGGGGTCCACCCATGACTACTGGTGGTCACCTTCCCCTGTGCTGTGGAGTCAAGGCACAGAGGAGTAGGTTAAGAGCTATTGACCAAACACCCCGGACACTCAACATACTACAGTGGAATGCCGAAGGAGTTTATAACAAGAAAGTCTCCCTAACACAGCGTCTTCATAAAGATAGAATAGATGTGGCATGCATTCAAGAGACACACCTCAACGCCAATCGCAAATTCTCAGTCAGAGGATATCAGGCCACACGTTTCGACCGCGAAGGACACAAAGGAGGAGTTCTAATACTTACACGAAATACAATACCTTGCAGCGAAGTATCTGTGATCTCTGACAACCAAACGGAAATTATAGGTGTTGATATAATGATAAAGGACGTGAAACATAAGAATCTACAATCTGTATAGCCCGGCAGATAAGGATCTTACACCCTCAAACATTAAAATAACTGACACAAATTGCATTATTGTCGGAGACTTTAATAGCCGTTCAGAAAGATGGGGATACCCAGATACTGACAAAAGAGGAGATGAAGTGGAGGACTGGGAAATAGACTCAAATCTCCATCTACTCAACAAAGCGGATGACACACCGAGCTTCTACTCCAGAAGATGGATTACCACTTCTACTCCAGACTTAGCTTTCTGCACAGGAGACATCCTCCACAAAATCGATCGCCATGTGCTTGACCAATTAGCAGGTAGTGACCACAGACCAATCAAGCTTGTAATGAATATGGAGTATGTTCCACAGGAGCAAAAGCCTTTGCCCCGCTGGAATTACAAACGAGCAGATTGGGACAGATTTGCCATACTAACAGACAAATATTGTGAAAACATAAATACACGATATGGCAACATGAAGCAAATGGTGGAAAGTCTAAACAGAGCAATAATACAGGCGGCCACTGAGCTATTCCAAGAGGAGCGAGGAAAAATTACAAACCATACTGGACTGAAGAACTACAAATTTTGGAGGACAAAGTTGAAGATGCCAGGAAGACCGCAGAGAGAGAACAAACAACTGAAGCGAACATCTCTCTCAAAGCCATCTCAGCAAAATATAAAAGAACAGTAAATCAAACAACAAGAGATTGTTGGAGGGAAAAAAACAGAAAACCTGAATTTTGACAGGGATGGAAACAAACTATGGAAACTAGTGAAAGCCATGAACAATGAAGGACCTAGAAACAAACAAATAACAATTAAACAAGGAAATGCCTTGCTTACAGGAAAAAAGGCTGCAAATGCACTAATGGAACACTATGCCAGTGCAAACCACATTGATATTACAACTGAACAGAAGAAAGCAATCAAAGATAAACAGATACATCATAGTAATACAGAGACAGCAGCAGAATATATGATGGCAAATCTAACAATGGAAGAAATGGAACAGGCAATGAATACCCTAAAAAAGAAGAAATCACCAGGAAAGGATGGAATCACAAATGAAATGCTAATAGGACTAGGCACTAAGGCACAAAAGAAACTACTAGCAGTCCTAAATTACAGCTGGAAGAGGGGAATAGTCCCACAGGCATGGAAGGAAGCTATACTAATACTAGTCCCAAAGAAAGGAAAAGACCCGGAAAAACCAAATGGCTATCGACCTATCAGTCTACTTAGCTGTGTAAGAAAATGGAACGCATTATCAATGGCAGGCTAACATGGCATCTGGAAGAAAACCAACTCTTAACACCACACCAAGCAGGATTCAGAAAGTACAGATCAACTGCAGATCAAATAACCTATATAGCTCAGGAAATAGAGGATGCCTTCCAAGAGAAAAAGCACACACTAGCGGTCTGGATATATTTAGAAAAAGCATTTGATAAAGTATGGAAGGAAGGACTGAAAGTAAAACTGCAAAAAATGCATGTTTGTGGGAAAATGTACAAATGGATCAGCCACTACCTTGAGAACAGAACTGCCAGGACAAAAGTACAAGGACAAACCAGCAAAATGATGCTGTTGGAGCAAGGTGTCCCCCAAGGAGGAGTTCTTTCACCAACATTATTCCTAGCATATATAAATGACATCACGGAAAATTTTCCAGCCAGAGTACACACATCATCCTTTGCAGATGACCTAGCCATATGGACATCTGAAGAATATATTAGTACAGCTAACAGCAGAATACAGCAAGCCCTATTAGCGCTAGAGGACTGGTCAAAATCATGGCTAGTGAAGATAAGTGAGGAGAAAACAACATGCACAGTGTTCTCCCTCTCAAATAAAACTCAGCAACCTAAGCTGGTATTGAATGGAAAAATATTGCGCCATGAAGAAAATCCAAACTATCTAGGAGTCACCTTTGATCGTCGCCTGACATGGAAAACACAGGTTGAGAAAAATCGAACAAGAGCAAGGCAAAGAATGGCAATCATGAAAAAGCTTGCTGGTACAACGTGGGGAGCAGATGAGAAAGTTCTCAAGAAGTTATATACTGGACGGGTGAGGCCAGTACTGGAATATGGCATTGCAGCTTGGGCAACAGCAGCTAAGTCAAACTTTAACAAAATAAGTAGAGTCCAAAATCAAGGAATGCGAATCATAACTGGAAGCCTGAAGACAACGCCTATTAATGAACTAGAAAAGATCACTTGTTTACAACCAATGCAGGATAGAAGAGATAGCAGAGCCCAGCAACAAGCAGAAAAATTTAGAAGATTGACAGACCACCCTATGTATAAAAGGTTTAATGGTTTTGGAAAGGGAAGACTGAAGCGTAGCAACTTTGTAGAAACTGCAAAACGAAAGATTAGGGCAGATCCTATACTTAACATATCAACAGTCAAACCCATTTACAATGCACACAAGTTCCCAGCTTGGAGACAGCAGCAACTGCCTGAGATGATAGAAAACATTCCTGGTATTGAGAAAAAGAACACTCAGCATGAAACTGAAAGAAGAGAAATAACCCTAAACTACATAAAAGAACATTACCCAAGCAGCAATTGGACCCATGCATATACAGATGGATCAGCCAAAAATTCAATAGAGAATGGAGGAGGAGGAATTCTCCTAAATTTAAAAAATGGAGTGAAAAAAAACACATTCAGTGGCAACTGGAAAATTTTCAAGTAACTTCAAAGCGGAGGTAGAGGCTCTGAAAACTGCAGCAGAAATGCTCTTGATGGAGGAAAATAAAGAGAAGCAAATAGCTATCTTCACAGATGCAAAGTCAGCTGTCTCAATACTGAAGAGCAATAACAGCACAGAACTAACTGACCTAAGAGCAGCACTCCATGGTCTATGCCAGAAATCCAAAAAAGTTGTAATACAGTGGATCCCATCACATTGCAGTATACCTGGAAATGAAGAGGCTGACAGACTGGCAAAAGAGGGCGGACGACTACCACAGCCTGACATAGACATAACCTATAATGAGGCAAAGAGGTTGATAAAAAGCACTTATAGAACCAAATGGGAATCAGAGCATCCAGGCCACCAGAAGGATGATGCATATTACAAACTTGACCGAAGAGAACAAGTAGCAATCTTCAGACTCCGCACAGGACATAACAGGATGAAATACCACTTGTTCAATAAACTAAAGATAGGAGATACCGATGAATGTAATTGTCGAACTGGAAAAATGACAGCAAAACATTTGCTGCAGGATTGCCCAACATATGCAGAACAGAGAAAGATATTTTGGCCCACACCTGCTCCATTTGAGGACAAGCTCTATGGAGATATCAACAAGCTCAAGTTGACCGCAGCTTACTTTAACTACATACAGGTTGACATTTAAAGATGCATGAAGAAGTATTCAGACTGCCACACTTCATACCACAGGTATGTCGGTTACAAAAGCGACCCAGAGGCATGAAATGGAATATTGCTTGGATAGCAAATCCATTATGTGGAAAGTCCAAATCGAAAGCTCGCTGTGTGGGCTTCATAAAAGGTGGAAAAGTGTCCTAGTGGCACGAAATGGAATATTGCTTGGATAGCAAATCCATTACGTGGAAAGTCCGAATCGAAAGCTCACTGTGTGGATGTCATCTGCAGACTGCATTCTTCTGGTTTCCGGAAGAACAGCCTATGGTGAACGGAAGGCCCAATATACGGAAGTGAGGCTAAGCAGCCATGTGCAGGACGTGACGATTCCTTGGGTGAGCCCAGTACCAGAGCGCTATGTGTTGGCTCTGCAAGTATGGAAGCCTCCTTGGATGGCGGGGAATGCCCATGGTCTGCCCCTGCCTTCCCTTGAGGGCTGACCAGGATGTCTTTGGCTGTTCTATATAGGCCAGCTGGGATGGGGGATAACACCACAACAGTAAGAATAAAACGTCCTAAGAAACCCCGGGTGGTTAACCCGGTCAACAAATGCCCGCAGAAGTCGGATGTGTCGGCCTAACGGCGCAAGAACGCAGCTTTGCTGTAAACAGGCACAACGCAATCACATCCGGAAAAAAAAAAACTCTTGATGAACGAAGAAGAAGAAGATACCCATGTTTTTATTTTTAACTATTAAAATGAATGTAATATTATGACAGTTCTGCTGTATGGACGTTAATTCTTCTTCTTCTTCTTCTTCTTCTTCTTCTTCTTCTTCTTCTTCTTCTTCTTCTTCTTCTTCTTCTTCTTCTTCTTCTTCAATGTCGTTGCCTTTTGCTTCTTCTTCTCTACATGGCTCTTCTATAAGGTATTATAGACACTCATTTCACCTTGCCACACTTCTCATTGAGTGCTGGTCAGTCCAAAAATATATGGCTAGCATAATATAGCCAACATGTTTCATGACTGCAGATGGATTGGATCCTTCACGATTACTTACCGCTCCTTTATAAAGTATTTCAGACGTTCATTTCACTCCTGTCACGGGAATTCTGTTAGAGTATTGCAAAAGTCAATCTGCCAAGCTCGCGCCTTTAACAAGGTAAACAAGTCGGAACAATAACCTCTATTGTCTGTTGTGCACGTTTTATATTCAGTTCGGTAACATCTGCGCAGTAAAAAGTAAATGCTCCTTGGGTATATGTTGCTAGCCAAGAATATGTCGTATTTCATGGAAACAGAAACAATCAAATGCAGAGGTTCTAGAAACACTTGGAATGAAAAGACAGTTGATGAAAGAAATAAAAAAGAGCCAAGTGAAATATTTCGACCACGTTAAAAGACACAACACTCTTATAAAATATACACTGGAGGGGAAGATTGCGGGAAAGCGAGCAAGAGATAGACAATGATATAAGTGGAAAGATAACATCAAGAGATGGATGAGCATGAGTCTGACAGAGTCAAAGAGAGAGAGAGAGACAGTGTTGAAGATCCATTGCAGCCAACCTTCAATGTGGAGACGACACACGATTGATTGGCTGTTACTAGCCACATACTTCTATAGACCATTCGGCACTTGTGGGTGATGTTGTCAGTGCCACTGCCACGCCTGCAGCCTTTACTTCCCAAGACATTTCCTGGTACCCACCGTAGGCTGGGTCCACCTTGGAGCCCAGGTCAATAAAAAAAAAACAGAACATAGAATCTGCCCCAAATACTTAAATGTATGCCGAAGTTGGATATACTGACTTTCGAGGTGCATAACTAAGTGTGACACACTTCCCTCCAAAGAGGAACGAGAAATAAACATAATCCATCACAATGCGGATCGAACTACAGACCACCAATGCGGCGGTTGAATGTCTAGCCACTACGCTACGACGGCTCCCTAACATTTGCGTAATAGTGCCATACAGATTTCACGATGGTCATTTGTAACACGGCTGGGGCACGAAAACACGGCATGTCACTGCGCTGTTCGTCGTCTGACGCCTGATGAATATCCCCCCTGTGCTTTAATTTCCTAATTTATTCTCGCACGTAAAAATTCTGCAGATTTTTCACCTGGCATACTTTTGTTTCAAGCAACCTTCGTTGTTAGCAACCGAGTTTTGTTGTCTGAGAAAGGTGTGAGAATGTGTTTATTGTTCTAGATCATACCGTTGTCCTTCCCTAGAGACAGGGCCGTTGGTCTTCAGCTCACGGGTATTTATTTATTGTGTACGCCGTGGGACGGCAGCCACAGCCCAGGGTTGTTTGAATTCATTACACAAGCATTTAAACGTCGGAGATTATAATGTTTTTAGGCATTAAATAGCGACATGTTAAAATACTTACAATAAGTTGTTGGGCTGTTTAAAACAATGGCTTATTCTGGCATAACTAAAACCGTTTGTCTCATGTAGCTTGGTTCTCATTGAATCAATCAAACTGTTATATCGACCCATCCATATCTATCAATCAGCCTGCAATTTTCCCCTGACAGTGTTCTTTCTGTTCTGTCTGTCTGTGTGTCTTTACGTTTGCGGGCTTTTACAACGTGTCGCGGTGGTTTTGTGCTGATCTGGTCATGTCCAAAGGATATAGCTGATCATCATCATCATCATCATCATCTTCCACTTCTGCCGTCAAGCGTCGTGGGGAGGAATAATTTGCGTTCCAGCGCCCGGTGGACAGCACTGGATAGTGTCATTCCGTGTGGTTGTACAATGTCTCTGATGTCGTCAATCCATTTTCTTCTTGGACGTCCTCGTGGTCTCGTCGCAGATGATCTTTGATGTAAGGCCAGTGATGGTAGTTGCTGATGTTGCATTCTAACAACATGGCCAAACCACTTGATCTTCTGTCTTTCAATAAATGTGGCACAAGGTGTTGATCCCACAGTCTGTCTGATAGTAACATTTCTTATTCGGTCTCGGATTGTTAAGTTGGCAGCTCTCCTCAGGCATCTCATTTCGCAGGTGTTGATTTTGCGAAGGTGTAATTTGGATAAAGTCCAGGTTTGAGATTGGTAGCATAGGGTTGGTGTGAATATGCTGTTTATTATCTGTCGTTTTGCGGACATGGGTATGTTTGGATGTTTCAGTAAGGGTGACAGTTGATATGTAAGTGCACCAGCTTTTTGACATCTGATTTCAATTTCTCTGTCTAATCTGCCATCTTCTGTGATCATACTTCCAAGGTATTTGAATTCTTTAACTTGTTTCAGAGGTGTGTTATTTATCTGTATACTTAGTGGGCCTGGCGATCTGCTAACTTGCATTACTTCGGTTTTGGCTGTGTTTATACTCATATTGTATCTGCTGCAGGTTGAACTCAGATTAGTAATATGATTTTGTAGTCTGCCCTCGTCGCTGTAAAACAGGCACTGATCATCTGCAAATAGAAGTTCATTTATTCCCTGTGGGTCAGTTGTTTCATCTGGAGGAAAGAGTTCTAAATTTTCTGAATCTGGTCTGTCGAGACTTGCTTCTTTGGAGATTCTGTCCATGTAGATATTGAATAGCAGGGGAGAGAGCACACATCCCTGCCTCACTCCTGCATTGACTGTGAACATATTTGATATACCTTCCTGTGTTCTTACTGCACTTTGGCTCGAGTGGTACATGGCTATGATGTTTTCGAGCAGTTGCCCTTCTATCCCATAGTCTTCAAGGATGGTCCATAATTTGTATCTGTCTACTCTATCAAAAGCCTTTTCCTGATCTACAAACACAACATTCTGCTGGTCACTATATTCAATAGTTTTTTCACAAATTTGTCTAAGTGTAAATAATGCATCAGTGCAACTTTTACCTTTCCGAAAACCGAATTGTGCTTTGCTTAACTGTTGTTCAACTATTGGTCTAGCTCTTTGTTTCAAAAGTTTTGCATACATTTTCCCTATATGGCTCAGGAGTGATATACCTCTGTATGTTTCGCACTCTCTCATATTGCCTTTCTTTTTCCATATTGGTAATACTATGCGTTAATCAGTTCCTCTACTGCTGCTGCTCCTCCTTTTCTTTCTTATTCTAATTCTGCTGCGGTCCCTCCTCCTATTCGTCGTCGTCGTCGTTCTCCTCCTCCTCCTCCACTTTCTTCTTCTTCTTCTTCTTCTTCTTCTTCTTCTTCTTCTTCTTCTTCTTCTTGCTCTCCGAGTCTGTTCTAATTCTGCTGCGGCTTCTCCTCCTCAACCTACTCGTACTCCTCCTCCTCCTCCTACTTTTCTTCTTCTTTGCTCTCTGAGTCTTAAAAAGTCGACAGGGTCGACTTCATTGCACCGGGTTGTATCCCATGTGGCTCGGTCTCTTTCCGCAGCACGGAAAGCGTCGCACAAAGCACGAACTCCGCAGCTTTTAGCGACGACCCACAGGAGTCTCCGAAACATTTAACTCGTAAACCGAAGGGTGCGGCCCGGAATCGAACCCACAACCTTCAGAGTACGAGTCAAACGGCTTGACCACTTCGCCACAGAGACTCTCTGAGTCTGTTGCAAGCATAACGTCTCTATTTCTTAATGCCCTGATGACGTTTCTCCAGCTGATAGCAGTCTATTCTGATATGTACAGTTCATCAGTATCAAGTCAGTTTCTTTCACACCCATTTTGTCGAGTCTCATGGGTTTGCTGTTTTGACTTTTCCTTTGTCTTTGCCTGGGTCTGTGAGCTCATGATGGCTAACCAATCTTAACCTGTTGAATTTGATAACACATCCAATGGGAGGTACACCGCTAAGCGATCACTGAGTACGCCACGGGCTCATTAGGCACCGTGTTCGGATCACAGCAAATGGCTTGACATTTGTACAAGAACTATTGGTGTCTAATGTAATCACTCAGCATCGTGATCTCTGTGATAGTTTGATCGGAGATTCAGACAGTACTGTCGGTGGTGTCAGTGTTTCACCTACTTTCGTCATTGATGAGTGTAGGTGATTTCTGACTTAACTATATATCATAGCATACTATAGGTATACTACAATTCCCCCGTATACATTATATACTGTAAATCTTGTTTCACCGTACTAACTATACCAAAATAGTTACGGGGTCTAGCCGTGTAAACACCGCAATACACTTGTGTTTACCATACTGATTGCCTTTACACTCAGTAGTTTGTGTATATTTATTTTCACAGTCCTCGCTTCCTCTACACATCAATAATTTGTGTATTTGCGCTTATATTTCATGTTTTCTCTACACATCAACAATGTGTGTATAACTATAGTGTTTTAATGTCCTCCTCACACTAAGCGTTAGTTACCCTACACGATCACCATATGTCCAGTGTGTATAAGAGACTGAAACACTCGCCTCAGTGGTGGTACCTCCAAATCCCCTAACGACATGGCATATTTTCATCACCATCATGACCTCAGTGTTGCCCACCCTGATAGAATGTTCTGGCAGGCAAGTCGATCAGCAAGCCACTCATCACATTTCCCTTCAGGTGCTGTTGCCCCCCTCTAGGCATCGCTTTGGAAGTCTGGTCACAGTGAAATACATAAAACCATAAGTCATAACTCCTCACTACGCCACAACGGAAGATTTGACAACAGTTGAGGTATACTTAAAAGTTAGTTGCATATCCTTTACAGGACTTGCAGTCAACACCAGCATTGTTCGCTGTTGTGATCTTTTGGCAAGTTTACGTTCAGTAGTTTGCCATTGCTTTCTGAACGACCGGCACCCATACCAATTCGTAAAAAACCAACGCAACGCGGTCTGCTGCCAAATCGCGCGCAGATGTGTTTCGAATGCGGGTATGCGGGATCACGAACTGCGTTCGTAACTCCCTTCGCTACGGAGCCGGCTGAGGTATTGTAGCCAGCAGTATCCTTCCCGCTACTTCCTTCCTCACATCGGAGTAAAGTGTTGAGATATAGTAGAGAGCAGTTTTACTTCCCCCTACTTCCTTCCTCACATCGGAGTAAAGTGTTGAGATATAGTAGAGAGCAGTTTTACTTCCCGCTACTTCCTTCCTCACGTCGGAGTAAAGTGTTGAGATATAGTAGATAGCAGTTTTACACCCCGCTACTTCCTTCCTCACGTCGGAGTAAAGTGTTGAGATATAGTAGATAGCCGTTTTACTTCCCGCTACTTCCTTCCTCACGTCGGAGTAAAGTGTTGAGATATAGTAGAGAGCAGTTTTACTTCCCGCTGCTTCCTTCCTCACGTCGGAGTAAAGTGTTGAGATATAGTAGATAGCAGTTTTACACCCCGCTACTTCCTTCCTCACGTCGGAGTAAAGTGTTGAGATATAGTAGATAGCAGTTTTACTTCCCCCTACTTCCTTCCTCACGTCGGAGTAAAGTGTTGAGATATAGTAGAGAGCCGTTTTACTTCCCCCTACTTCCTTCCTCACATCGGAGTAAAGTGTTGAGATATAGTAGAGAGCAGTTTTACTTCCCCCTACTTCCTTCCTCACGTCGGAGTAAAGTGTTGAAATATAGTAGAGAGCAGTTTTACACCCCTCTACTTCCTTCCTCACGTCGGAGTAAAGTGTTGAGATATAGTAGATAGCAGTTTTACTTCCCGCTACTTCCTTCCTCACGTCGGAGTAAAGTGTTGAGATATAGTAGAGAGCTGTTTTACATCCCGCTACTTCCTTCCTCACGTCGGAGTAAGGTGTTGAGATATAGTAGAGAGCAGTTTTACTTCCCGCTACTTCCTTCCTCACGTCGGAGTAAAGTGTTGAGATATAGTAGAGAGCCGTTTTACATCCCGCTACTTCCTTCCTCACGTCGGAGTAAAGTGTTGAGATATAGTAGCCAGCAGATTACCCTTCCGTTATTTCCTTCCTCGCTTCGGAGTAAAGTCATTCACCAACCCCAGTGCTCTGTGTGTGTCTGGGAGATTTCCTGTTTATATAATGCTGGCTAATCGGCGCTCTGGGTATTTTTTGTTTATTTCTTCATCTTCTTTGTTTTGCTCTGTATCCCCCCTTTGGAGCAAAATCCATCAACCAACTCACTACAAGTCGTCATATCCTTAGAGCTCACATTCAGTTCGCCCGTGTCCTCCCCAAGATGTTCATTTCTGTCTAGTTTAATCGACGGATCAACATCACGGCACACGGGTGTAACCCATAAGTGCTCCGTTCTACTCCTAACTCAAGCCTGAGTCCTGAAAATCTCAGCTCAGTGCACGAACTCCGTAGCACCGGCGATGACCCTGACTCAGCTCAGTGCACGAACTTCGTAGCACCGGTGAGGATCCTGAAATACTTTGGGTATATTTTTTAACTCGAAATTTTGCCCGGGCAGCGCCGTTAGGCTAATCTGTTTCGATTTCCAACGACCAAGAGATTTTTTACGTGCGCAACAATACACATGGGCTCGAGGTATGGTGTCTGCCTCGAGTGCTGGAGGTCCCGGATTTACACCCCGGTGAGGTCCGGCATTTTTTCACGTGGACTTTTAGTAACAAAATTTCCCCTGGTCTCTGGGTAGTGAGATCGGACGCCCTGTTCATTTCTGTCTTTGAATTCAACACAAAGGACTTTGTAGTTTTACTATTCTCGTGTTTTCTAAATGTATGTCGTATCCAGCGCCTTTGTCTTTTCTGCACGTTTTGATTCACTGGTATATTTTTTGTAGGTTCCTTCCTTGAGCTTCACATTGGTGATTCTGTCAAACCATTTTAATCCTATGTTGCACAGACACCAATTAATGAATGCGTGTAGTTTATCAGTGCTCGATGTTGTCGTTCTGCATGTTTCTGATCCACGCCGCTCAGTATGGTCTGCATTGTCAATAAAACATCTGACTCATAAACATGTCATCACTGCACAACAAACAGTGTTCCTTTCTTTCTTCTTCTTTTTCTTCGGTCTTCCATCTGTCGATGAAGTGTAGGCCGTCATGCAACTCACGCCAAGACGTTTGTATACTCGTTAATGATTGGTGGCTGATTAGTTGCCTCTTATCACTTGCGTGGTAGGTTACAGTGTTACTGTTATTGTCTTTCCTCATGTGCCCCTGTAACACAGGAGCGTCCCGTACTTTACCTTTAAAAAAAGTTAGTTGCATATCCTTTACATGGCGTCGCAGTCAACCCCAGCAGTTTTTGACTGTTTGTGGTTTATTGCCAAGTTAACGTTCAGCAGTTTGCCAATGCTTTCTAAACGAGCGGCACTGATACCATTGTATTAAAACTAATGCAAGGCGGTCTGCTTCCAAATCGCCTGCAGTTGGTTTCGAACGCGATGTGCGGGATTGCGACTTGCGCCCGTAACACCTACGCCACCGCGCTTTTATCTAAGCGTTTCTATTTTCTTTTTTTTTTCAACAATTTAAACTTATTCTCTGAGAGTATAATGCAGATACAGGTAAAATGAAGTAAAGGACTTTTACAAACCTTAGCGCTGTTGGGCTCATAGATCTACACCTACATAGTGATCTATACTGATGGGTCAGTGGTGAGAAACAGACGCAGTGGTTGGGGTTTCATTGCAAAGGACGAGTCTTGAAAAAGGAGAGTATGGCATATGAGGCTACGACCTCCAGCATGAGAATGGAGATAGAAGCAGTCACAACGGCATTCCTTTGGGTAGAGGAGACCACTGCAACACACATTGTCTTCATCACGGACTCAAGAAGTATGCTTAGTAAAGTGGAGAAAGGAATGTTTCGTGTGGAATGGCTCACCTCGCTTCAGAGGTCACAGATTGTAAGAATTATATGGATATTTTGCCCTGGCCATGCGGGTGCACCGGGGAATGAACAGGCTGATAGGCTGGCAGTGAATGCACCTCTCGGTGGTCGTTTACCAATAGCCAAGGGAGAGGTGGTCGTGCGCCTGTGGGACCAAGTGGAGAAGGCGGAGGAACAGATTGAGAACCCATATGTGGAAAGGATGAGATTGCGGGGGATTGGCAGGGGTTCTGGTTGAATCCTAAAACTGAGAGGGAAGACTAGGAGAACTTTCAATCAGAGATAGCAGTGGGAACGATTAGTAGTGTGACTCTTCGCTAGCTGTTGAACGAGGGGACGGAGCGCATATGGGAATATCCTGATTGCAGTGGTGTCGGTTCTTAGCTCAACTCAACTCAAATCTAGACCTCCAGTTGTATATACCAGTCGGCACCCGGCATCATGCCAGCCGCTGGTACTTCTCAGGACCTTCCCTGGTATTCATGTTAGACTAGGTGGACCTGGGAGTCCCGGCCAGATGGAACCCATGACCACCAGGCCAGCAGGCGGGCGTCTAGCTACTACGCTACCGCGGCTCCCATGCTGTAAATATATTGGAATTTAACCGGCCTACAGTGGTCAAGGAGTTACTGACACAATTCGTAATTCCGCATACCGCGTTCGAAACACAGTTTCGGGCGATTTGGCAGCAGACCGCTTTGCGTTGGTTTTTATAAAATGGTATCAATGCCGGTCGTTCAGAAAGCAATGGCAAACTACTGAACGTAAACTTGCCAAGAAATCACAAACAGCCAAAAATTCTGAGTTGACTGCGACATTATGTAAAAGGATATTAGGCTAGCTTACTGGAATGTAAGTGAAAGAAAGACATTTTCGGAATGTAGTATAATTAGTAATGCACAAAAGCATCGGCGGGAGACTAGTTATGCATGTAAATGTTGTTGTTTGTTTCATTTAACTATGTGTAGACATTGGCTCGACGTTGACTGTTGTTTTGTTTTTACAATGAAGACTGTATTAAATTTATGACCCTGACACCTGCTGTCCCTTTCGCTGCAGCTGTGACTTCTGTAGGTGGTATTTTGTTTTCTTTATGGTTAAATGATTAATGTTGTCGTGTTTTGTCTGTATGTGTGATCTTTCCCCATGATTCTATGTGATCTTTCCCCATGATACTATGTGATCTTTCCCCATGATTCTATGTGATCTTTTCCCACAATTCTGTGTGATCTTTCCCCATGATTCTACGTGATCTTTCCCCATGATTCTATCTGATCTTTTCCCACAATTCTATGTGATCTTTTCCCACAATTCTATGTGATCTTTCCCCATGATTCTATGTGATCTTTTCCCACAATTCTATGTGATCTTTCTCCATGATTCTGTGTGGTCTTTTCCCACAATTCTATGTGATCTTTTCCCACAATTCTATGTGATCTTTTCCCACAATTCTATGTGATCTTTTCCCACAATCCTATGTGATCTTTTCCCACAATTCTATATGATCTTTCCCTACGACTCTATGTGATCTTTTCCCACAATTCTATGTGATCTTTTCCCACAATTCTATGTGATCTTTCCCCATGATTCTATGTGATCTTTTCCCACAATTCTATGTGATCTTTCTCCATGATTCTGTGTGGTCTTTTCCCACAATTCTATGTGATCTTTTTCCACGATTCTATGTGATCTTTTCCCACAATTCTATGTGGTCTTTTCCCACAATTCTATGTGATTTTTTCCCCCAAGGTTCTATGTGATCTTTCGCAAAGTTATGTGTGATACTTTGCCAAGGTTCACATGCAATTGCAACTTTCCTAATGAACCGATCGTAAAACGAAGCTACCAGACCTCATTAGAGTTTGGGAAATGGAAAAAAAAAACGACGGTCAGCTCACTACGTAAACATAAAATGTATAATGCATGGAATCTCTTCGCTTTCTAGCGACAGCTTGTGTTATTGATTTTAGAATATGATGTGATTACCGTTACATTTTAAATATCTCTTTTATACACAGGGCAGGCACGATATAAACTGCCGTAAATAGTGCATTCAGAATGTGCGCAGCTAAGTGGTGTGAGAAGGAAATGGCTTGTTACAACCACGATTGATTTATGAAGGTGCCTGTTTAAACATTCCATAAACATGGAGATGTTAGGGGATATTCGTATATGAATATAAGGGAAATTGTTGGAGGGAATGTACGTGGGAGGAGTGGCAGCCAAGCGTGCTGGGTTAAGTATTTTACCTCTGCTAAATCAAGGCAGTATAATGTTAGGCGACCAGTTTATTCCTAGTTGCCTCTGTTCTCCAGAGGTCAGAGCAGCCAGTCCCGCACACTGAGTTTTATTCATTGAGATAGTGAAAAGAATACATACTAATTACCCTTCTGCGGTGGTAACACTAAACGTAAATTAATTATTAGCACAGTCCTATGGTACATCTGCCGTGTGCTAGTGAAGTGAGCAGGCATTGCATGTATTACATTAGGACATCTTGATGTAGACTGGTCAGTTTCATTTCTCCGAAAAACGGGGTTAAAGAGAAGTGGATCGACTTCATTGCATATGATTTTTCCCATCTAACTTAGAGCAGAACAGTTAATCGCCTGCCGGAAGCGCGCACAGAACACGAACTCCACAGCTCCGGAGCCGAACTCCAGGGGTCTCCGGAGCCGAACTCCAGGGGTCTCCGGAGGAGGGGAAAAAATTTGCGAATCTGAGCACGAGGACAGCTTAGCCACATCGTCACGGAGACCTCCTACTTGCCTTTCTCCAAAACGACTCGGGGAAGACTGACCGCTTTCCTTTCTCAAAGACACCGCGCAGAGGACTGGCCGGTTTTCTTTGTTGAAGTCATCAGGAGGAGGACTGATCGGTTTTCTTTGTTGAGGTCACTTAGAGGAAGACTGATCGGTTTTCTTTGTCAAAGTCACTTGGAGGAAGACTGGCCGGTTTTCTTTGTTGAAGTCATCAGGAGGAGGACTGATCGGTTTTCTTTGTCGAAGTCACTTGCAGGAAGACTGATCGGTTTCCTTTGTCGAAGACACCACGAGGAAGACTGACCGAATTTCTTTGTTGAAGTCATCAGGAGGAGGACTGATCGGTTTCTTTTGTCGAAGTCACTTGGAGGAAGACTGATCGGTTTCCTTTGTCGAAGACACCACGAGGAAGACTGACATAATTTCTTTGTTGAAGTCATCAGGAGGAGGACTGATCGGTTTCTTTTGTCGAAGACACCACGAGGAAGACTGACCGAATTTCTTTGTTGAGATCACTTAGAGGAAGACTGATCGGTTTCCTTTGTCGAAGTCACTTGGAGGATGACTGGCCGGTTTTCTTTTTTGAAGTGATCAGGAGGAAGACTGATCGGTTTCTTTTGTCGAAGTCACCACGAGGAAGACTGACCGAATTTCTTTGTTGATGTCATCAGGAGGAGGACTGGTCGGTTTTCTTTGTCGAAATCTTCAGGAGGAAGACTGACCGGTTTCCTTTGTCGATGTCATCAGGAAGAAGACTGACCGTTTTCCCCCAATGCATTTCCATTCTATAGACATCTCTGACACCCGCTTGACCTGGTTGCTTCATTGTTTTCCCCTGCTTTCCGGGTGTGGACGGGCATTGTTAGGAAGGGTCGGTGTTCATCTGTTCTCTCCCAGCGATGATTCCCAGTGATGCTGGGCATCAGACACCATTGGTTTCAGATAGCATGCCACATCCCCGTGATCCCTTGGCTAGTGAGATTGGATACCTAGACTTGTCTGACACGGGCGAAATCAGGCCTGGTATGTAATTAGGAGAAGGCAAAGTGATAAATACCTGGATGGCATAATCAGGACATGACCAAAAACATGATCCAAACCTCTAGTTATCATGCGAAATGTTGAACTGTGACTGGCCACACTTATCGGCATGGGCACGTGATGATATATGAATGTAATTTGTGCATGTTAAAAATCCCACGGCATTCTGGAAAACGGCAAGAGTAGAAAGTAAGATCGTTGATCTGACAAAATTATAAACTTTGTTACAAGTAAAGTGGTCATGATTTAGAAGAAGGTAATGTGAACGCTTTTGCACATACATGGTCTCCGTACACGGGTCGCGACCTAAGTTCCATCGATTGGATCATCATCACACACACAAACTAGTCTCCTAATAGGATGCCTCTGCAATTAACTCACCGGAATGTAGAATTATTTTCAGGAGTTGTTTGCGTCGATGTTTGCTGAAACCAAAAAATGGTTTACCGGTTTCGCATCTCCGATAGTGTGCATATTGACAGAATTGATCGGTGTCCACTGCCTGCTGACTTGGAGGAGGCAGCTGTCGTCATATATTCAGCATTGAGTTGTCATAACTGTCAGATAACGGTTTTAGTGAAGCCATTATCTGTGCTCGAGTGGACTGCTGAAGAGGTTCAAAGCGGGCAGACTTATCTCAGCGAAGGACTCTTGCGGTAGCAATATGCATTCAAGATAACATGGGACTAACACGGAAAACAGATCATTGATATCATGCTTTCAGATATTACTATTATTACTGCTGCAGCTGAAATCTGCAGCGGTTGCTGCGATTACCACCACCACCACGACTACTACTATTACTACTACTACTACTACTACTACTACTACTACTACTACTACTACTACTACTACTACTACTACTACTACTACTACTACTACTACTGCTGCTGCTGCTACTACTGCTGCTACTACTACTACTGTAGCAAGTTGCTACTACTACTACTACTACTACTACTACTACTACTACTACTACTACTACTACTACTACTACTACTACTACTACTACTATTACTACTACTACTATTACTACTACTACTAGTAAATCCGCCACCAGCACAATCACCACCATCAAACCCAGAAGTAAAATTACAGCAACCACCACCAACAAAATCACCTCATTACCATCACGGTCATCAAAACTTACAAAACAATGTGTGGGACATAAATGGAATAATCCTCCAAACCAAGCTGAAGGTCTACAAAGCAAGTCGTATTATCAACGCTGCTATGCGTATGAAACTTGGACTGTCTATCAGCGGCACACTAGGCAAATTAAACCACTTCCACGCAGTCTTCTTTAGGAAGCTATTGAAGATCAAATGGTAAGAAAAGATCCTAGACACTGGCGTCTTAGAAAGAGCATCAATGCCCAGTATCTACATTCTACTAATGAAGATTCAGATTCGCTGGGCTAGTCACTTGACTCGCATGCCAGATCACAGGCTTCCTAAAAGAATATTTTACGGTGAGCTGCGCTGTGATAAACGCTCTCAGTGCTGTCACAGGAATCCTTTAAAGACACTGAAGGATCTCACTAAAAGCTTTTGGAATTCATCACGACACTTGGGAGACTGCTACCAAAGACTGAAATTTATGGCGTACATCATTACGCAAGGGTAGAGTTACTTGTGAAGCAAACGACTACAAGAGCTGTGGAAAAAAAAGACTGGACAAAAACAAAAAAATAACAACAGCAGGTGATCCTCCTCCTGGAACGTCAAGCACTCTTTGCCACATTGTCAAAGAACATTTCGAGCCAAAATAGGCTTTACCGGCCATCTTAGAACTCACGGCTCCATACTTTCAACCCCATTGGATGAAATGAATGGTCAGCATCATTCTTGATGGACAAACACCACCACATTTGCATCTGGGAGAATGGTATTTGGCCTGCACTTCCCGATTTCCAACTGCCAAGGATGTTTAACCTATTAAACCAATTTCTCGACCTTGTCCGAGAAGGTTAGACGCCCGATAAACTACCCCAAGATCCAGGGAATGGGATTACACCAACCTTTTCCTGTTTTCAAAAAATCCAGCCCATCCCATGAATGGAAACAGGTCTGTACGAGTCAGAGACAAACGCCACAACCACTGAGCTACTGTCCCTATTTTGTTTCTCCCAAGAGAATCAGAGGCGACACACATCCCCAAGAGGCTCCGATGAATAAATAATAACACCATGCAAGCAGCATATGCGAGATCTCTACAAATGTCTTTTCTATACTTAGCGCTGAAAGTCACTGAAAGAAGAATGAGGTAGAAGGAGAAGAATAAGAAGAAGAAGGTAAAGAACGACGGCAAAGGAGGGTGCTTGTTGGTCGCTACACCAATGTGACAAATATAATAAATGCATAATAAATAAATAACTGCCTTTAGTATAAATTACCCTTTTGGTATCACACGTGATGGAAAACGTAACGTACGTAAATGTTTTGAATTTACACAATGTGTTAAAATAGCATTCACTATTTAGCTTTTTTTTTTTTAAAGTAAGTAATATTCATTATCCGTGGCTAATTCTTTTCTCCAATAACATATATTTGTTTCTTTCCTTGTCACGTCAAAGACCCATTGTGCATATGAAATGACTACTTACCATTTTTGTATAAATTAA
Source organism: Cepaea nemoralis (assembly GCA_014155875.1). Lineage (NCBI taxonomy): Eukaryota > Metazoa > Mollusca > Gastropoda > Stylommatophora > Helicidae > Cepaea > Cepaea nemoralis. The sequence continues at coordinate 706,526 of JACEFZ010015322.1, read as the reverse complement.
CATATTTCACAATGTAACGTGTGCGAAAAGATAACTGTAGTGCCTTCGATACCCATACATATAAATAGCGCAACTTCAACAGGTGGAGAATTTCATTAAATGTGTATCGCCAACAAATTAAATATTAATTCGGGTTCATTCTATAAGGTCTCTCTCTCTCTCTCTCTCTCTCTCTCTCTCTCTCTCTCTCTCTCTCTCTCTCTCTCTCTCTCTCTCTCTCTCTCTCTCTCTCTCTCTCTCTCTCTGTTTTTCTTTCTTTCTTTCTCAAGTGAAACATGAGAGTAACAAGATAGGCCGTTGTCTAGCTAGAAGACAAGACTTCTTCTTGCGCCTTATATCCTCCATTGGATCATAGGCCCTCGGTCACCTCTCACCAAGTCTTCCTATCTTTTTGTTTTATATCTTTCCCATTATATTCATTTTTTACCCCAATTATCTTCTTTGAATGTGTTAGATATTTTTATATTTCGTTTGTCCTGTGGGTTCCTGACAAAGGACTTTCTAGTTATATAGAGTGTATGTTTAATGACTGCAGTGTTTGAAAATATTGCCGGTCCAAGTTTTGTATTCACCCTCTGTAAAGTTCATGCAAAATAATAGGTAAATACAAAACTTGGATCGGCAGTATTTTCAAACACTGCACAATCATTAACAATACACCTGTATAGACGTCTGATTCATTACCCCAAGATCAGGGTGCTGTATGCTATCCTTTTCATTTTTGCAAAAAAAACGCAATGCAAGTTGTGAATCGAAAAAGCAGCGGACCTCTGAACTTTTGAGATTCTCAACCCCTGGGTTGATGTGTGTTTCAATGTATCATTGAAATTGAGCACAAGAGATAGCATAGGTATATATCATAAGGGGTAACCAACAAACACACGCTTAGGTACTTGGAACTGAATGGGTTATAACATAAATAGTAACCACCAAACACACGCTTGGGACTGAATGGGTTAAATGTCGGTGTTTACGATGTTTTCTAAGCCACGACAGTGCTTTGCTCATTGAAACAATCTTTTCTTTCCAATTAATCATCTTATGCTGTTTGATTTCACTTCTTCCTGTGACTCATCAGTGTCTTTATCAAAAGCGCGGAAGTAAATTCAGGACCTTGTAAATGAAGGAGTGGTTCGGGAGGGGAGGCTAAGATATTACGACTGCCGCGTCTCCTCCGTCCTCGTACTTGGTTCGGTTCGCTTCACGGTCTGGAAAGTATGAAAATAAATACATGATGATATAGCCCCACCCTGATTCCGCGGTGTACGTGAACGAACCCTCTGAGGCCCAGCTTACACGTTTCGATTCTTAATCTCTCGTCAGGTGGAGATCGAAAAGTGCACCTGGACCCTCGTCAGTGCTACGGAGTTCGTGTACTGTGGTGAAAGATTCTCTTCGTGTGGTCTATGAGAGGAGATTTGTTGCACTTGTGGAGTTATTCGTGTGCTATAAAAGTGATCCTTTGCCAAAACCAAAGGGACAGTCACCACGAGCTGAATCATTGTGTCTAAAAGACACGTCGAGCAAAGCCAGTAACATTAAGGAATATCTATATACAGCATAACATCAATTTTAATCGGAAATGGATGAAACAACGGTCGAGACGTGCTGACAACCAACATGTACAGACAGCACGACCTGACTGTACACATATTATACTAGGCGATTCCTTAATGAAAGGTTTATACAGCGACAGGATGGCCACATCAGACAAAGACATTGTTTCAATAATCCCACTGCCTGGGGCTGGTGTAGACCGGCTAACAGACAAGATTAGCAGGTTGGCTGTTAATCATAGCGTCAGAAGGGCAAGCGTACATATTGGCATCACCGACACCATGAACAACCAACAAATCACAGGGTCTCAACTGCTGGCACTCTTGAACGGATTACGTCACACTTTTCCTAACTCATCCATTTTCTTCTCCTCCATCATATCACCGAGTTATGGACACCAGCGCCGTCTAGCTGACATAAATAACAACATGTTGCAGACGTTCTGTTCTCAAAACAAGATACAATTCATCAACAATACAGCATCATTCACTTCACAAGCTGGTGCACCAAAAAAGAGTCTTTACAAGGATCAAATACATTTATCTACATTGGGCACCAGTTTTCTCGCCAAGAATTTAAAATATCCAGAACGGACATACCATACATCCAATACGGGATCGCGCCGGACACTTTTAGCTACTCCTGAAACTCAAACCAGACGACATACTCCCGTCACATCAAGTACCAATAGGACAGAAGTGTGCAGACCACTCATAACCACTGCACCTGAAATCCAAGCCAGACGGGACACTACCACAACACCAAGTCCGTTAAAAACGTCGTCTTTCACACAGGAGGGTAATAATTACGAAGATATGATTCCTATTCTCCCCAGAAAGGATCCGACTCTCAGCAACAACGACGTGCCAGCACAACCTCCTGTTAGCCACCAACCAGAGCTCTAGTTGGTAGTCATTACATACCCATGAGACATCATCAGTACCCATTTAATTGTAATCCAGAATGGTTGCACCTCACACGGTATAGCCCAGCTACACTTTGTCAAGCACTTATAATGTCGCTATACCAACAACCAACACAACCTGGTATTTACTAGCAACTTAGGACAAAGCTACACCGGATCTCGGTACAAGAAAGAGCCTCTCCTTAAACGTTTATCTGCATATTTGGTTATAACTTGATCTAGTAACGTATTAGGTTATAAGTTATTACAAACATTGACTGGTTTTGACTTTATATTAATTGATAGTACTTAGCTGTATAGCTTTTATAATAATTCTAATTGTGTTTTCACGGTGAGTGAGGGGGTCTTCACTGCTCTTCCTTACGGATCTGTGTACGTATTTTTATATATTTACAGAGATATTACTGTTTCTCTGTACTTTAGAGTGTGTTTTGTAATAAGGGACGTAAGTTGTATTCACTTTGTGTGTGTGTGTTTTGCTTTTAAACTTGTGATTACGCATTGTTGAAATGTCTAATAAGTACGAACACTGGCTCAGGGATAATGGGCTCAGAATCGGGCATGTAAACATATGCCATCTATTAGGGAAGCTGCCCGAACTATCACTTATACTTAATCAAAATTTTCACATGTTTGGCGTTAGCGAAAGTCGATTAAATGGCAACATCTCAGATGATGACATCGCTATCAGAGGTTTTAAAACCATTAGAAGAGATCCCTATCAGAAACAAGAGACGGGTATTGCAGTTTATATTTCCAACTCGCTTAACGCCCACCGCAGGCTAGACTTTGAAACCTGTGAGATTGAGTGTGTATGGATAGAGGTTAAACTTCAAAATTGCACACCGCTAGTAGTTGGCTATCTTTATCGAAACCCCAGTGCAGGAAATATCTGGTATGAAAAATTCACCACTATGATGGATGTAGTCTTTAGTAATGCTAGGGAAATAATATTGCTAGGTGACTTCAACATAGACGCTAACAAATCAAACAAAAACATGGGAAAACATAATAGAGTCATATAATTTCCAACAGTTAGTCAAACAAGCCACTAGAATCACTAAATCATCTGCAACACTTATAGATCATATTTATACTACGTGTGCTGATAACATCACAGAATGTAGTGTACCTATCAATGCAATGAGCGATCACTATCCAGTATGTTGCACGTGGTCGAAAAGGGGGCACCAAAACTCCCAAACACAAACATATAAGCATAAAATATAGAAATTACAAAAATTTCAATCGAGACGTCTTCTTACAAGATTTGGTCAACTCATCTCTAAATTATGTTTACCAGCTTCCTGACCCAGACGATGCTCTGGACCACTGGCTAAAGACCTTTCTAAGTATATTTGATAAACATGTTCCATTTAAGGAAGTTCGTGTTAAACATCACACAAAGCCCCCGTGGATCACACAGGAGGTAGTTGAACTTATGAGAGATCGCGACAGGGCTCACAAAAATAGAGATCTAACTATGTACCGTAGTCTGAGAAACAAAGTTCAATATGTTATTCGGAAGGAAAAGAAAAACTATTTTAAGAACATAGTAATAGATAAAACCAACACTAAAGATATATGGAAAGCAATTAATACCTTGACAAACAAACACAAATCATCACAATCATTACCATCAAATCAGGTTACATGTTATCAATTCAGTAGATACTTTCAGTCCGACATAAACCAACTGAAGGCTGCAATACCAGATGCGCCTCATGACATATCTTTATTATCATCATTCTGTGAGAACAAATGCTATGGACACATTTCCTCCAACATACCGCTAATGACGACAACTGAAGTATTTACTCATCTCCGTAATCTAAAAAACAATAACTCATCAGGACTAGATGGAATTAGTAGTCGGATCCTTCGCCATGCTGCACCGGCGATCTGCGAGTCACTAACTTTTATATATAATCAATGTCTAACCAGAGGTCACTTCCCATCAGCCTTTAAAATCGCTAAAGTGTATCCTCATTTAAAAGCTGGTCCTCTAGACGATCGTCTCATGAGTAATTATAGACCAATTTCCATATTATCCTCATTATCCAAACCGCTAGAAAAGCACATCCACAAAACAACACTAGATCACTTAGTTCGCCATAAACTGATAGTTGACAGTCAGTCAGGATTTCGGCCAAAATATTCTTGCCATACGGCACTAACAAACATGATAGAAAACTGGCATCAAAATATTAAGAACAATACTCTATGTGGAGCGGTGTTTTATAGACTTTAGGAAAGCATTCGATATGATAGATCATACTATTCTAATTAAAAAACTAGAAACAATGAAAGTAAGTTTTAATATAGTCACATTAATAAAATCATTCTTATTAGACAGAAAGCAAGTAGTATCACACAATAAAGTTTTATCTCAAGCCATTACCATTAATATTGGAGTACCTCAGGGGTCTATTCTTGGCCCTCTATTATTTGCCATTTATATAAATGATCTTCCATTAAATCTGTCGTCGTCCTGCGATCTATTTGCTGATGACTGCACAGTATATACAAACGCTGTTGATCGTAATGTGCTAGAATTATCCTTGCAACAGGAAATAAATAGTGTAGTTAACTGGAGTCATGCAAACCGCATGCAAATTAACATTACTAAAACAAAGTCTATGTTAATAGGAACCAGGCAAAGACTTCACACTCTAAACTCGCAGAGAACTCTTCAGCTGCACATTGGCAGCACGCCTGTAGAAAGTGTCACCGAGCACAAGACACTGGGTGTTATCATAGATCAAAATCTAACTTTTAACTCACATGTTCATGCTCTAGTTAAACAAATAGCCAAAAAAGTATACCAACTTGCCAAAATTAAAAATGTCCTTGACGAAAACACAAGAAAGATATTCTATACTTCTCATATACAAACACATATTGATTACTGCTCCACAGTCTGGGATGGATGCTCCAAATCAATAACAAAACGCCTATATTCACTGCAGAAAAGGGCAGTGCGTTTAATTAATGGTGAAAAGCTTACCGACAATTCTAACCTATATAAACGTCTCCGGTTACTGCCACTCCACAAGCGCCTGCTTTTTAATAAGACCAAACTAATTCACAAAATCCTATTTCAAAATGCTCCAAGCTACATTTGGCCATTGTTTAAATATAACGCTAGACATAGCGAACGACTAAATATACTTCATGTCCCTAAACCTAGGATAGACTTATATAAAACAAGCTTAGCATACTCTGCCGCTCAGTTGTGGAACAATCTTCCACAAGAAATCAAAGACACCACCAATCATGATACATACATTCGCAACCTGTTTGAACACTACCTTAGTACAGACTACATGCCCCCATAAGAAACAACACAAAAAAGACAATAATGGTAACTTATCTCAAACGACAACTAGCCAAAAAACATTCCCTTATGTATGGCACGTTACACCCTCCTTAGGTATTTATAATGCCCATGTTAAACACTGCTTCAGTGAGTCATTTGTTATTGATTATTTTTCATGCGTTTTAATGTTCTTTTGTTGTCAAAAGTTGCTTCATAAGTGATGTTGAATGAAAGAATGTATGAGAGGAAATAGAGAAGAAGGGCAGAATGTCAGACGGGCCTGCGTGCCCAATTCTTAACCCTTTGAAAATAAAGACTTATTATTATTATTATTATTATTATTATTATTATTATTATTATTATTATTATTATTATTATTAATGGATTCCTTATACGGCATCCCGTAAATATTGCATTACGATTACGTAAACCGATAGGATACCTGCATAAGTCTTACTTGAACACTGAAGTGCTGTATAAAATCTCTGATCCTACTTGTATTTGCTTTACTTCTGGAGTGGGCGTGTTTCATCAATATTACTGGGAGTACACGGTTAATTAGCGATCCCCAGTATATTACTGCTGAGTGTGAGAGACGCTGGAAAACCAGTTGCTTCTAATTATTTGCTTGAAATAATGTCCTGTAGCACTACTCCGAAGGTTAGCGTAGGGGAAATGCACTAGTGTAGGGAAAATGGATCGTGTCTGCTGATGTCGTTGGCTGGAATCAACAGTTGCTTTGAATTATTTATCTACATCGATTTATTCAACTATTTTTATATAGGTTGAATCAGATAAGTACTCCATTAGATCGCCTGGAAGAAAGGGCGCTAAGGTACTTATATGTTCTATTGTCCTCGTATAATGGACAGCTGTTAATAGCATGGTCTTGTGCGGGGATGATACGGACTAATGCTTATGATGACGGTATAAGTAGCTTCGCAAGAACAGTTTGCGAATAATGCAAAAGTTGACATAACATCGAGTGTGCGCGTGCGCATACTTAATTGCATATATATATATCATCAAGTGCCGTGCCGGCTGGCGTGGGTGTTCATGACTCTCCACAGATCTCGGTCTTTTTTTCTGGATCAACTCCGCTGTTGATATTCCTCCATGCCACCGTCTCAATCCATCCAGCATCATTTCTCTTGGTCAGCCTCTGCCTCTCTTCCCCTCGAACTGAGAACTTTATTTTCAAAGTGTCACAAACTGGGCACGCAGGCCTGTCTTACATTGTGTGTGTGTGTGTGTGTGTGTGTGTGTGTGTGTGAGAGAGAGAGAGAGAGAGAGAGAGAGAGAGAGAGAGAGAGAGAGAGAGAGAGAGAGAGAGAGAGAGAGAGAGGTTCGTCAGGTCTGAGCTGCCGTATGGAAGTAGACGAAACAACCTGCTGTCTGCTAGCGCCCGGTATGTGTATGTATTACAACATAAATAACATACTCGTTATTGCACTTCCAATTATATTACACAGACATACTCATTCATTCTTATGGCTGCTCATTGTGTCGCTTCTTGACGTTCGATATGTTTATTCTGTGCAGTATTTCTAGTGTTGCTAGTTGACAGGATAGCCTTGTTGTGTCGAAGCTATCAGTTGGTCGACACGGACCATGGTAGCACATTAACTGTTGTACTCGCTCACAATGACCCAGGATCCAGCCCTCGGTAACAGCAGGAATGCATTTTTTCTCACCACCATTAAAACAGTGGACAGCGGGGTCGACCTAATAACGAGAAATTGAATAGTTAATAGTTTTAGGAATTCTCTGGTAAGAATGGACGACTGCAGTAGAAGATGGTTACCCTTGTTCGCAGCGCTTTTCAAATTGCACGTGGTGGCGGCTCGTGGTGCCACAAGTGCACATGGGTACTCTTCGCATTTGGCTGTAAACACAAAATTATACTCTGCGTTAAAAAACTGCATAATAATTTTTTTTTTTTAAACGGCCAAATGATGCTGGGATTTATTGCGTCGTCCTGTAAAGGATATGCGTGAGATGTTTTACGGGACAATTTGTATATATGTTTTTCCTTGTACGTTAATATTTGTCAACATATTATAATTACCTCTTTACATTTTCCCAAAGACTTTCCTTAACTTTGTTTGCTATTTAATAAAAGGGTAAAGCTAAATGGTGGAGCCGTGGCTAGCGTTTCTACTAGTTATCCTGCTACTAGTTGACTAGTTATACAGGGTAACCGAATAATGAATGGGGTTAGTCAGTTGAGCGAAGAAATAAACAAGGTGGAAAATCTCTGCCCTGGCATATTATGTCATGATCAACTGTTAAGGTGAAACCCTTCTCACCTTTACGGCAGTATATTCCATAAAGTTACCTTGCTTTTGATAGCAACGTTGTAGTTTTGATAGCAACGTTGTAGTTCACTTTCACTTATTGATGTTTGTTGATGTTGTAGGACAGTGGTTCTCACCCTTTTTTGGGGGGGGGGGGGGCATGCACCCCTTCACCATATGTTCAGAATGTCATCCCCCCTTTCGTATTTCCTCCCTATAAATTCCCTCCTCCCACGCCCCTACACAGTATAAGTAAAATGGAAGCTAAATTTAATCACATTTACTAGAACAAGTCTAGACGTCTACATAAAATGTGATTTGCAGGTCTATTAACGTTATACAACGAATTTCAGAAGGGCGAGAAGTATAGAACTGTAAAGTATGAAGGGAAAAACAATATCAAGTAATCGGTTCTTGTATTAACGCAATCTTGAAATAATCTTAACCCCCCCCCTCCCCGCGGGGGGGGGGGGGGGGGGGAGGGGGAATTCCCATCGGTTGAGAACCACTGTTCTAAGATCTCTTCCACGCCTGGTATTGTTTGCTCCTATTGGGTGTAACCCTCGAACAGTTGTATTGCTTATAGATTTTCTGCTTCTTTGCGCTCTCTCGCTTTGAACTCAAGCGTGGTCCATACACGTGTTACTACTTCTAATGCATTGGTCTGATTTTTGCGTGTGGATTAGCTATCTCTATTACGAGTGTCCTTAACCACCGGGCGAACACACTCAGACCTCTGAGGCATTTATAATTTACACCCCCAAGTCAACGACGAGAAGTCAGCATGTTTGTCCAACTGACCGGTGTAGAGGTTGAACCCGCTACCTCGGCTTCAGCACACCGGAAGTTAAATAGCGAGCGGTCTTACCCATTCGGTCATGCTGACCTTCTTTTTCTCCTCCTCCTCCTCCTCCTCGTCCTCGTCCTCCTATACTTATTCTTCCGCATGGTCTGGTGCATGACCTTCCATTTCTGTCTACCAATTGATATTTTGATGAAGTCTTCGTTAATTTTGTTGCCCAATTATTTGTGCTTTCCGCATACATCTTTCTCTGATCGCCTTGTATGTTCTCACATAAGGCTAGTTTCTCTGTTTCACCGTGTCAGTTGATATGCCTGATATATTTTGTATTGTCATTACGGTCTTGACGACAGATCTTGTTTACACCTGCAGCTCTCAATACTTCAGCGTCTGGCTTTCCTCTCTGTTCCCGATATTCTCCACATCCTTTAGTCTGTTGTTTGTGTGAAGACGAAGACTTTCTAGCCGCAATATACACTCTAACGCGTTTGTGTTCTTGTGAAACTGACCAGTTGCACTTCTCGTTTTCGGTCATTTACTCTATCAACAAACAAACACACAACAACAACAAAAACAAAATCAAAAAACATACACACACAACTTCACTTCCCCCCAGGAGCTGCACTTATTTCATTACTCACCGGACAACATTCGCATCCATGCATGATTAAGCCGGCTTTAAGCAACTGTCAAGACACGAGAGGTAGTAACTCGCTGCAGGTGTTTATCTGATCATTTGAATTGTCATTTGTGAAAGCCCTATGAATATTTTCTCACTCGTGTACACTAAGCAGTCTAGCCGTTTCTGACATATTGTCATTAAAAAACTAAATGTTATTCTTAGACAACGTATAGAGGTATTTGAGATGTGGTGTTATCGAACAGATGACATGTACCAGCTGGATTGGAAATTCTTTTTTATATATTCACTCGCTTTTGAACTCAAGCGTAGTCCACACACGTGCTGCTAATTCTAGTGAACCTTACTGATATTTGCGTGTAGATATATTGTTTAAAAGATGCGTGTTCTTTACAGGACGTTGCAGTCAACACCAGCATGTTACTGCCGTTGTTGATGTCTTGACAAAGTTTACGTTCAGTAGTTTGCCATTGCTTTCTGAACGACCGGCCCCCCCATACCAACACGTTAAAACCAGCGAGACACGGTGTGCTGCCAAATCGGTCACCGCTGTGTTTCGAACGCGGGTTAGCGGCATTACGAATCTTGTCCGCAACGCCATCGCAAGTAGATTAGCTCTTCCCCATTACTAGCGCTCCTCACCTTCCGGCGAACCCACTCCGACTTCTGAGGTACTTGTAATTTACGTCCTTAAGGTCGAGAAGTCAGTATTTTAGTCCAGCTAACCGATGTAGGGGCTGAACCCGCCACATCGGCATTAGCGCACAGGAGTTTAAGAGTGAGCGCTCTTATCCATCCGGTCATGAAAATTGATACATGAACAAGTCTTGGAATACATCAAGAAATAACACAAACAGCGCGAGTGTAACAGCGCACAGATAAATAGGACTAACGAAGTCTTTGTTTGAGTATAAATAGAGGTTTATTTCATCTTGATGACAACTTCTACAACCTTCAGTACAACATGGCGTCTTCTCTCCTTCCAGGCCCAGATGTTGACTGGCTCCTAACAACAAACTACGTCACGACTTGAGCATCTTTCTTCCCATTCCATCCTGATGCTCAAGCGTGCTGTAGCTTTGCCCACCCTAATATACACATACTGCTACACCTTCCTATGTTTTCGAAAGACTTTTTCCCTTAAAAAGTCTTTACTCTCCAATCCCCCTACTTCTATTCCCTCTCTTTCCTTACCTCCCACAACTCCTCTAATCTTCCCCAAACCAACTCTATTTTAAGTAAAACAATCTATTCGTAACTCTTTCCCTGCCATCACTATGAACTATGAACTTCTTGGCTATTCAAAATTTAACATAACATATATTAATAACATTTAAATCTCAACTTTATACAATACATCATAACACATCTTCTTAAATACTTCTTCTCCACTTCATAAGCAATCCGCTTAAAATTTCAAACGCTGTACTCTTCTGATACCAACTCCCTATTGTCTTCACCAACACTACTTACTAATTCTCTACTTTCAATCAACTTGAGAACACTCGCACATGATAGAAAGACAAAGAATCGGTGCGCACCGGAGATTCAAAGAAGAAGTAGAACACACACAAAAACCACACTCACCTAAACCACACACACCTTTACCCCCCTATGTCATTTGAGACTTTATGTAATAAAGTCTAAAATAATTATATCTCCTACAGTACCACTTATTATGGTAACAGTTTACGCTGCTATCTACAGCATCAAATACCAACCATCAAAAATATTATTCACATATTACAGACACTACTAATTTTATGGCTCTGAACCTTACTTCAAGCTCACATTGTAATGTCAACCACAAAACATATCCCGAGGACACAATTAAAAAGGTTCATTATCTCTTAAGACCTCTTCCAACATTATACACATCACCTCACATAACTAATCTTCTCCTATACCTCACTCAGAATTCTTTCGCCGAAAATTTCAGCGACCCCTTACTGTCCATTTATTATGGGCATTTCTCCTGAACCTCAATTTATGCCGTTATCAACAGCAACCATATACTGCCCCTAACTCCTGTCTGTGACTGCCTGCCATCAACTTTATCTCAGTCCATATATCACGGACCCTCTAAAACCCCATGTCATTATGTTTCCACAATGTTCATTTCTCACACTTACAACCCTTTACTATTGTACTGCTATCCACAGTGTCTAATCAAACATGGATTCAATTCATGTTTTACTATTTGTCTGGGGTAGCACGTTACCCACTTCTTCTTCTATAAACCAGCAATCCCGTGTCCGTGGCTCTTCTGACCCCATGGAAACTATGTTCAAAACTTTCCCCTCATTTACCCCAGTGCTATATTCTCATTAATCTTTTCTTCCCAATATGGCGTCCAATCCATATATTCAATCAATCCTCACTTAAATTCCCCATAACCATTTTACTCGTGTAGTAACCCCGTATGGCATATGTTTCCACAACTTCGCAACCATATCAACCTCTCCACGCTGATTATCACAGCAAACTTATTATTCAACAAGATAATGTGTCTCTCTGCTAGTCCCCAGTAGTTTTATTAACTCTTTTCTGAACGAAGGGTCTTAAATAAAGTCCCATGTATTTCCTTGAAAATTAAACTTACTTAATTAAATTTGTAACATATTTACTAACAATGTAACCTAATACACAAAACAACTTATTTAAATTATGAGGTGAAGCGAAATAAAATCAAAACAGGACATCATACCCCCCCCCCCCCAAGTAGTTTTTTATACATATTTATGTTTCCCTCTCATATTAATTAAAGATATCAACTCATTCAAAGAAAAACACATTTTAAAATAATATAACATGCATCTTATCAAATCAGAAGAAAATATTCTAGTATTACCTAATCACTACTGGTCTCTTTTACGGACCAATAGTTTGTACGCAAAAGTCTAAGGAACACAATAATCCTATTCTAAAATCAAATAATAACAATCATTTCACAGGACCAAATCAAGCAAAAAAAAAACATATTATATATGAGGCATTAAAAACTCAGATTCAATAAACAACTGTCTTCTCGCTAAAGAGAAGGTTTTCAAAAAAAAAAAATAATTCACATAGAATTAACTACTTAAAGTGACCAAACAACATTGGCCTCCTATACGAACCAATGTAACACATATCTATTCACCCAAGTCATGCTTATTTTGTTATAAAACAAAACAACTCAATACCAAGCATTAACCCCAGATTACATCTATACATATCTGTTACCTACAGACCAATTCTTAACTTAGAACAATATCTGTTCTCTCCACACGAAAAAAAATCATTAATCAACAATGACCGTACTATCATTGATTCTCTCCCCTCACAATTTTCTATCTTTTACCAACTAACTCCTAACACATCACAATATCTGGAATATAATCTTAAACAAGCACTGTAAACTACAGGTCAACTCATTTTATCTATTACCAGTGTGACTGCTATCCCAATGTCACCTACCAGTCATCTATCTACCAATAGAACTTGTGACTCGGCACACCAATTGTTTCCCTTGGATTTGTTCCAGTATTACTACAACTACTTAATCACTACCGTTAACTACGGTATCTCCACCATGTTATCACCAGCAAAAAAACTTGTCTATTTACTATAGACCTCACCCATGCTAATTCTACTTTTAAGTCTCTCGTCTAACCGACGCAACTAACATTTCCTTCTCCTGTATCAGTACTTTCTATATCTCACCACAACTACTCTAAGCTATCCTCAAGTCTCTCCTATCATTCTCACATCGTGACGATAGTCAAACTAGTCACACTTATCGGAACATGTTCTCCAACATTCATTTAACTAATCTTGTTTACCTCCGTATCTTTCACTCTTCTTCCTATTTATCGGGATTCTTTCAGAACAGCAATCCACGCCACTTATAACTGACAGCAGACCTCACTTTTCTCGTTTCTCAGTATTAGGCATTCCTGCTTCGACATATCCCTGTCAAGAATACTAAACATGTTTTATGAAACATCATTCAGAATGTTAACTCTCTTTCCGTCAACCTGTCATACAACTTCCATAATTTCCGTCCAACGTCAGATATTCTAACGAAAAGACATCACCATTCTCTAATCATGTTCTTTCTATCTCTCAATTTTCGCATACTCTATGTTCCACGTTTTATCAACGTCACTTATCAACCACTCTTCGCATATTTACACGAGCAGTGATACACAACCTCGCTCTCATCTCACGACTACTCTCGCATCGCGACAACCTAACGTGTCTATACTATTACTTCAAAAAAAAAAAAACAATTTAGACGCCAATTCAACATTCCAACAATCACTCACCACAATCTAAGCATATCGATCTCCTCCACACACATTGACACAAGATATATCAACCGCGCAACTATTATATTTTATCTATGTACTTCACTTAGACGACGTCTCCAAACTTCACTCCTACTTCACTCATCGCGACGAACACCTGTTTGTCTACAGTTATACCCACGTACGAACAACGCATAACCAGACGAATTACTCCACAGGACTTTCACAATTCACTGCTTTCTTATGTCTACTTTTCTCAATCATTCACTCCTTTATGAAGGTCAGAACCTATACATTATCTCTCGCAAAGTATATCTCTTTTACAGCACTATCAACTATCTCTCAAAACAAACCTCATTCCGCTGAGCCACTAACCTCGTAACTATCATTCTATACTTCTCCACACAACAACTTTCACAGATTTACTCACCTCTGCTTTCTCTACAAGCATCATATTACGTCACCCCCCTCACCAAGAACTCTTACTCTTCAAGCATCAACTTCTACAGTCTTTTACTCTTAATATTCTCGCGTTCAACTGGCTATTTTACACATGATACTCAATTTCTCCTCAATCTATATCTCCTCATCAGACACTCTCGGTTCAGCTGTCAACAATACTATACTTACTTCTCAAACCACCAAGCAAAACTATCTCAGACATCACGTCATAGCTCTGAGTCGAACCATTTCTAGTACAACATTCATACTTAGTTTATCTCTCACTCTACTAATTCTGTGCTGAATCTACTCTACTTTAATCACACCAGTTATACATCACTCGACGTGATTAACTCTCTGTATCTATCCATTCCGGACAAAGGACTATGTTTACTCTCCCTACACCGTAACCAAACACAAGATATCCTGTATTACGTATACACGTAGAATATCATTTGCCGTAACTCTCTATCCTCAACAACACTATTGCCTACCCTGTACCATATGATGCTACACCAAAAAAAAATTCATCTGCCTATTTTAGACAGCCCATATGTATTTGCTCAAACCGCAATTCCTCTCATAAGCCAAAACTATTCCATTTTCCCTCCTCACCCAAGGAACTTTAACAGTTATAGAGTGTATCCAAGTTAAATATTTCATTGTCTCTCAGTACATTAGTACGTCTTTCTTTAATTATGTCATCTTCACTATCTGTTGTTAACCTGTTGTTAAAGTACTCAGGTCTTAAGGTCATATATTCTTCTATTTTTCTTAAGTCACTTTCTGTCGTTGAGTAAATTCCCGCTATCTGTCTATTATTATTCTTCTTCTTAAATGCTTTCTTTCTATTTCCTTTCTTTGCGTCGGTCTGCTCACTGTTTCCTGTATACCTTACGTAACGTTTATATTTCCCCATCTCGTCTTCAGATGACACACTGATAATAGTTCCTTCATCAGACTCATAATAATTTACTGCAGACACGTCGACCCTATTCCCATAGTCGGCTTTAGAACGTCTGACTTTCTTTCTCTTTCTTGGTATTCGTCTCTTAGCCTTCCCTACTTTCCTGTCATATCAACTGGTATCTAGTTCTAAAGAGTCACCAACCAAAACTCTGTCCGTCTGTCCACCAGCAACTACACCGTATGAGGGAACATCACGCTTCGAGTCAGGATCTGCTCGTAGTGCAATTCTCTCATTCTCCGAATCATCAGTATTCACAGTTGTCTCAGCATCACGGTATGTACTATAACATGCGGCGGTAGAAATATCTTCTCCGTAACCTGAACTCTCACACCTAATATTTCTACACCATTTAGGGATTAAGTCTATACCTGAGGAACTTGACATAGCAGTACCTCTATTAACTATCATACTACTATTTCTTTCTTCAATACTTTTCCTCTTTGGTTTCCTTTCGTCTTTGGTTCTCGTCT
The DNA here is from genome assembly GCA_014155875.1 of Cepaea nemoralis. Classification (NCBI taxonomy): domain Eukaryota; kingdom Metazoa; phylum Mollusca; class Gastropoda; order Stylommatophora; family Helicidae; genus Cepaea; species Cepaea nemoralis. The sequence continues at coordinate 690,813 of JACEFZ010015322.1, read as the reverse complement.
GTCTATCTTTCTTAACTTCAACTGTGTCTTCTTTTTCTAATTTCACCTGAGGTGGTTCCGCAATTTCCACCGTCTTAATAGTTTGCGTTCCCTTTTCTATTTTCTTAATTGACTGTACCTGGGTTGTCTTCTCTACAGTATCCCTATGTGTCTGCGTACTATCATTTATCGTATTACTTGTCTGCGTCTGTGTCTCTCGGTCTATTCTCTTTATTAACACCGTCGTTTTCTTTTCCTGTCTAACAGTCATATTGGCAACCACCTTAGGAATAGTTGAATTTTCACTTACGTTTTCCACTTAGTTCTTTGACCCTGACTTCAGATACTGTCTCCGTCTTTGTTCAAACCAGTCGTCACGTTTTTTCCTAGCATTCTTGCTATAGGATGGCCACTTCCATAACTTATTGGAAAAGTCTCTCTCAGGACCATTCTTGTATCTATAACAGCCATACCAGTCCGAGCTTTCACCCTTACATCTGTTCTCACCGTCTTTTACCCTATAACCATTAGGTCTTGGTTCGTCATAACTATATTGTCTTCTGTCTTTAGTAAGCAGTGGCTGTCTCCTGTTATTCTTTCCTACTCTATTGTAGTCTATCTTAAATCTAAAAGGGTCTTGTCTAGTCGTTCTGTTCTTCAACGTTTCTACAAAATTCTCTACTTCATTAACTGCTACCTTTAACTCTCCCAACCATGTACTAATACGTTGTAATTCTACATGTAGGTAATTCATATTAACTTCTTTGTAATTTCAACCAACTTGAAACAATATTCCTACTTCTTCTTCTGCATATTCCTTGGTACCTGGGAAAAAAAACTCGTCTTGAGCTCAGCTGAAATACCAAGAAAAGAAGACTGTTTCTCTATTGTGCCGTGATGAGTCTGCCAAGCTGAAATATTTTGGTATATACTAATAAAATCAAATTCACATTTGTCACAAGCTAACTTAAAGATATGACCGTTCTTACTCTACCCACTAAGAATTGTTCAACCAGTCAATAGTATCTAAAATGATATCTAAGGGTTACTAATTAATTACCCTAATTTGCTCCCGATCCAAGAAAGACGGATTCCTCTAGGTTCGCTGTCAGGTAGAATTCAAACGCCAGGAGTCTGTGTTAGTTGAAATGCTCATCCAATCGATCACGCACTTCAGGTAGTTTCTTCTTCTCAGTAACTTCAACCCCTGGTTGGGTCCCTACCAGCCTTGCACCTTCTATTCACCCGATAACAGGGCACATCAAAGCGACGTCTTGAGAATCGGTGTAATTCAGGAAAGCGATAATTTCAGTAGGTCGGCAGCCCAGTCTGCCTCTCCCACTTCCGAGAGTTCTTTAGCGGTATCGCTGCTGTTAATGAGCTTTTCATTTCTTCTTATTCCTCAAAAAGTCTCAAGGTCAGGATTCTGCGGCTTTTAGTTCGCTCCAGGCAATCTATCTTAACGAGAAGTAGACAACTGCTCTGTTAGTAAAATGTTTCTACTTGATTCGCCTTGTCTTGAAGGTTTCTTTTTCCTGAGCCTCTTATTTCAAACGATCCAGAAAAAACGTGCTGGTCTTTCTCAGTCTTTTGCTCAGCAAGATGATCACCACTGTACAGCAACTCACACTGGCAAGCCGGCTTTCATAACTCAGGTGACAACGACTGCCTATACATCTAGGATTCTTGATAGCAGCGAGGATTTTGAAAAATATTTACAGACAACCACCCCTAGCCGGGCTTTTGGCTGCTGTAATTCTCACAGACGACGTAGTGGCCATTTATCCACTTCGCTTTTTCGTTCAACATAAGTATAGAACCGTGCCGTAATTCTGTCTCTGGGTAATCGATGCAAGCAGAACGAGATCTTCAAAACTTTGTATTTACTTCGATGTTCGATCTGGACAGCATATTGTGATTCTGCGACACTCCAAGTTCGTCTCCTGTGTCATGGGCACCAATTTAGTCCTCTGTAACAGCGCACAGATAAATAGGACTAACGAAGTCTTTGTTTGAGTATAAATAGAGATTTATTTCAGCTTGATGACAACTTCTACAACCTTCATACAACGGCGTCTTCTCTCCTTCAGGCCCAGATGTTGACTGCCTCCTAACAACAAACTACGTCACGACTTGAGCATCTTTCTTCCCATTCCATCCTGATGCTCAAGCGTGCTGTAGCTTTGCCCACCTAACATACACATACTGCTACACGAGCTCTCATAGCTTCTTCACACCTTAATGCATGAAACTTTATGCTGACAATGACATGAGCGAGACAATACGCTTTCCATGTCAGCTCTGGTCGTTCGCTACGGGAGAGAATAACCGGCCACCTAATTCCCACATGCACTAGGGCCTACAGTCATGTGATGGTCCTAACACTTCAACAGGTTCCTTCTTCGGAACGTTTTGGTTTTAAATATAGGAAGGAACAGCAAAAATATTGATAAAACAGGCATGCGCAGATCTGTTAATGCAGGCAAGCGTGGAGTTAAAGAGAGCGGCACAAAATATACAATATGGAATGGAATGACGGTAGGTTTCACGATCAGCCTAATGACTAAAATACTTGATCGTGATACACGGGGTTTTTCGACGACATTCCTTTTGTCTAAGTCAGACGAGGGGCATTATCTGCGGTAGCATGTGTGTTTGTTCTTTACATGATGAATACGAAATGCATGTAATGGGCACACCGTTTGTTCAATATCGTGACTGCTTTAGAAGGAGATTAGTTGTGTTATTTAGCGGCCTGTGACTGGTTGTCTACACGACTGATGTCTTGAGTTAGCGTGGTTGACAGTGAGCTGGGCTAATGATTCCATGAGCGCGGTCGGACGAGGGCTCGACACATGTGCCTGTCTCGATAAATGAGGGCAAGACTGGCCGCCAAATGCTCAGCGCATTCAGGTCTATACAATGTTATGGCCCTGTCGCACCACACACCCTAGCAGGAAACTGATTCTGATTCGGGACATATTTATTATTATTATTTACAAGTTATTCCTCTCTCTCTCTCTCTCTCTCTCTCTCTCTCTCTCTCTCTCTCTCTCTCTCTCTCTCTCTCTCTCTCTCTCTCTCTCTCTCTCACTCACTCTCTCTCTCTCTCACTCTCTCTCTCTCTCTCTCTCTCTCTCTCTCTCTCTCTCTCTCTCTCTCTTTCTCTTTCAATATTTCCCCACCCCCTTCTTTCTTCCCCTACCCACCCAAAGCATGCCATTATTTGTGAACCTAGATGTTGCTATATAGTATTAGTTTTCAGCAGAGAGGTAGGTGAATGGACAGACAACCACACAGAGGGAGCGATATATAAACACTAGGGCTATTAGAGTCCCCGGCTTGCCTTCTCAGGCACTAACCTGTAACCCGCTACCCTATCGACTCCGTAAAAACAACAATTAACAATTGCGCACCTGCGAAAACGCTTAACAAAAGACGGCATGTTCTGAAAGCAATTACACGGGCTTTCAGATAAATAATCTACGGGCTCTGGGTAATGAAGTTTCAACAAAACTCAAAACCCCTATCTTTGAAATGGAACACAGGCTATGAATTTCATAATTACATAAAGGGCATGAATAAGTAAAGTAAAGCTAACCACACCTTGTATGAAACGATAATACTATTTATCATAACTACAACACACAATATTTGAACAAGTTAGATATAAAATAATTTGGCGAATTGCGCTGCTCTGTTTCGTCAAGGAATTGCTTTCCCTATTATACCTACAGACAGCAGGTGTGTGTCAGTATTAGATTCGTCTGGTTCCTGTCCCTTGACCTGTCCGACACAGAAGATCCGAACAGTAGGCACGCTACCGTCGGCCTCTTGGGGTTACCGGAACACACACGCCCCTCTACCTCTTCAAGGTGGAGACACATCAGATGGGATACAGGATATGATTTGTTAAGTTTCACATCAGAAAACCTACGGACTCACACTTTTGATGTTGCGTATTATGTATTTAATCAGAATACGGTACGAACAGAAAATTCTAGTTGCCAATAATAGCAAGTGCTTTGATCGTATCGGATTAAGAAAAATCAAGAATGCATTTTAACCAGTGGAGTGTCAATACTGGCGATATTTTGAGTTTCTTGTTTCGACTGACAGCTAATAGAAAAACGTGTAAAGTAGGACTCGGGACACTAAGGACCTAGATTTGTGGTGAGACGTGAACGCCTACGCCAGTTGGTAGAGTACATTGTGATGATGGGGGAGTCTCCGTGGCGAAGTTGTCAAGCCGTCTGACTCGGGCTCCGAAGGTTGTGAGTTCGATTCCGGGCCGCTTCCTTCGGTTCACGAGTGCATTTTTTCTGAGACTTCTGAGGGTCGTCGCTGGAGCTACGGAGTTCGTGCTTTGTGCGAAGCTTTCGGCTCTGCGGAAAGAGACTGGGCCATATGGGATAAAAACCCGGTGAAATGAAGTCGACCCTGTCGACTTTTAAGCGACTTTTTTATTGTGACGATGGGGTCTTACTGCTCAAAACTCATCGAAGGGAACATCCCAACGGTACCACTGCGCGGTAGATGATCTAGGGTACCAAAGGCAGTTCTGGGGATCAAGTACCCACCTGGATAAGTACACCTCTAAGGTGCTCTTTGATGTTGGCTAGAGTACCACAGAACAAGGTATAACCACTTACCCTGGCAACGAACAAGGTTGCTTCTTTTTCTTCTTCTTGCGTTCGCTCTTTCATCATGTTTACACCGACAGACGACTTCCCGTGATGGAGCCAATATTTCTTTGGAGTTCATCTTTTGTTATGTACAGTTTTGAATGAAGTGCCGTCTCACTAGACCAGTATTCACTCACTTCTTATCTGGCTATATTGGGAGAAATCCTGGGTGTCATATCATAGAGTTTACTCACACTCCCCGCTAGAGCTTAAGGCTGAAGAACGCAGTCCACGGCAATGTGGATGTTGAAATCACGGGGAAAGACAGCGAATATCAAAATCTATTTCTGAATTTTTTTTTTTTTTTTTAAATATCCCCATATAGAATTACATGTTAACCAAAAATCTTAATCGACAATGAGGAAATTAAAAATGCCACAAACTGAATCTCATCTCATCTCATCTTGTTCCTCTTGTACCTTGCGGTGTCGAGGTGAAGTATAAACGGCGGGAGAGTGCCCGCTTATGGGCTTCATGTATCGAGATTCCCATGGACTGAAATCTTGGCTCCATAATCAACAACGGTGGAGATCATCCAAATGAAGCCAGCCGCAGATGGAAGCACTAATGGAAGCACTGCAGAGATTGCTGTTTTCGAAACCTCGCCCCAGTTTGTCAAAGAATTGTGAAACTGCCTTCACCAACCCCTAAGCTACATACGCTGAAAGTAAGTAAAAAGTAAAGACCCCTTTTATACGCTTTAAGCGAATTGGACAAATGGTGATAGCCTTATTTGTATAGATGAATCGACACTGCAGGAGTACTGAGTTCCGTATCATGCTGACCGCCTTTATTCCCTAAGAGTAACAATTTTTGACTGGCTCGACCTGGGAGTCCAGACCAGTTCTAAAAATCCGTCTAAATTGCGGATACAAACTGATAACCACCGGGCCGACAGGCAAGCGTCTAGCCACTGTGCTACGGCAGCGCTCATTCCTATGCCAGTACAGGCGCTGAAAGCATGGTAGTCATGTTGTGTTCTTTGTGGAGTTGTTTTGGTCGTGACTGCCGCTGGCAGGTTTATATTCCTAAAATATTGCATTGCACAAATAAAGCCATTACAGTATGTATAATTCTTCAAAGTCACGCGATTAACACGCTGAAAGCTTGTAACTCTTAACAACGTGGTACATTTACCGTGTTAGGTGCGTGATTTTCTCTTTGAGTTGTTATATGGGGTTAACGTTTAGGGACCTGTTGTTTCCATGTATTATCAAAACACTTTTGATGTTATTGTGAATGGTTGTCTAGTGACATATTGCTTTTGGGGCGTGAAGTGTTAGGTTTAATGGAAATCCTAGACCGTGGCATAATAGGGTGGAAGTGAGCAGTTCCATTACTCGTCGCCTGCCCGTCCACTAGGCTTCCCATACAGTTCTGCACATTATGCGTACCCATTTTGATCAAGCTGGTTCGACACCAGAGTTGTATTTATCATGACAAAAAGATTTCTGCCTCTGTGGGATCTGAACCCGGGCCGCTTTACCGGGTTAACCCTCCCGTTGTAATACCTATTCAATGCCTCTTCTCATAATCCTTGGTGTTAGTGACATGTTTGTCCACAGCTTCCTGTACCACTAGCAAAGAAGCCCGATACAGATATTTCGCCACGCCATGATGCCAACAACACTTCTCTAAGCAGGAGCCTGCTTTGCGTCTTTGATGTGATAGCACCATCACATTTTGTAGGCCTGAATGCACGAAAGAATAGGCGACCAATCTTTCCCTTAGCGGACGACGAACGCTGGCGCCGAAACCTCACTTAACCGTGCTCACCACATTATCAACGCATACCCCCCTGTGATGTCAAGCTAACATACTGCATGTTATTCTATAACATTCTCACTGTAAGAATATGCTGTCTACAGAGTTTGCAGCGAACTGAATGTTGACCCTGGTGATACAAACCTCTGCCGCCCAGGTCAAACAGATAACTGCTCCATCAGTCATTTTTAGCAGACTGTTTGAACAGTGGATCTAGCCCTAGTGACCTGACACTGTGCATTATGGAATTAGCCTGTCATCCGCTGACATCCAACACAATAAAAACAGCTCTCTGGGGTATTGCACAATCAACAGTTGTGGTTTATAGAATGGAAATATGTCAGTGATGAACGTTGTTGATTACCAGAGAATTAAAACATGTAAAATGTAATGGCCTGTTTCCATACCTTTGGCACATTGGGTGTATGGGGCTAGTCCTATAATTGTATAGACCAACAACACTCGATTGGGGATGAGGTCAGCATCATTCCGGGCTGCCTGTACTTCCCAGAATATTTAATGGTACAAGTGAATTGGTATAACTATCTATGAGGGTAAGTTAATAAGTAAGTCACAAATGGCTGTAGAAAAATAACTAAATATGATAACAACTTGAAACCAGTTTATTTTTATACATACATTGTCCCTTTATTTTTCAACATAATTTCCACCAACATTGATGCAATTATCCCTTCGTGTTATTAGTCCTCCCAAAACCGGCAGCATAGAACTGCGTGGTCTGTTTTCTAAACCTCGTTTTCACTTCACATTCAACTTCGGCGGCATTCACGAAATGTCTCCCGCCAAGGTGGGTGTCGGTGCATAGTTGGGCAGAAAAAGTTTAGAGGGTGAGTCAATAAGTAAGTCACACATTTATGTGGGGGGGTGACCGGTAAATAAAACAAAGCACGCAGTTCTATGCAGCCGGTTTGAATTGTCCAAATTGACACATCAGATTCTTTCGCTAGCGAACGTATGCTTTGACAACGGTTCATCTGTACTGATGTATCAATTTTAGCGATGTTTTTTTTTTCTGTTGCAACAATATGCTCTTGACCCGACTGTCGAAGGTCTGTCGTGAACTGCCGTCCATTCCGAAACATTCGTGCCAAGTCTGTCGCTGCTGTCTTCGACACACATTTGTTACCGCACGCTGCCTGCATTCTTCGATGAATGTCCTGTGGTCGACATCCTTTAAATGAAAGAAACTGAATCACCGCTCTTTGAGCTCCTTTGGACGGATTTTTGATCAACCCGGCCATTTCAACGGTCAGAAACAGAACTTATGCATCATGGGACGATAAGCACATGCTCTTTTATTCATTGGTCAGTACTTATCACATGACTATGACATGATCATGTTCTACGTACGCAATTACGCGCGATGCGGCACGATCGGATTTCAAATGAACGCCCCTTATACTGACGGCTTCTCACGCTACAGCCACGGGAGAAAAGACGACAGTCAACATTTCTAACTGGCGGGTATTCAGACCCGTTAAATCGAGGTGAGGGAACTCTAGGACATGATTGATATAGCGAAGATAGAAATCGAATTAGTGATAAAGATGCGTGAACGTTTGCGACATGCTGAAGCCAGGTGAAGGAACTCCACAAAATAACTAATACAGTGAAGATAGAAATGTAATTAATTACACAAACATGCGTAAATGTTTGCGACACGCTTAAGATAGGTGAAGGAACTCCACGAAACGATTGATACAGTGAAGATAGAAATAGAATTAGTGACACAAAGATGCCGGAACGTTTGCGACACGCTGAGACCATCAAAGAAATACGATGAATACATTCTTATATATTCACTAATTTGCATATTTCGATGCAACACAATTGTAGAATTAGTTCCCGACAACATTTCGTGTACAAGAAATGAGCAAGGTTGCTTAATGACTACGCGATGGAGCAGAAGCGTAGGTCCATCACGTTTCGTGAGCTCATTCGCAAATAATACATAACTCTCCTTCTACTTGTGACTTGAAAACTGATATGGCGATCATACATCTCCACAACTATCGTTCCCTCGCGCTAGTTACCAATTCGTGACCGACACCTTTCCATGCCGTAATGCAAGACTTTCCAGTAGCTTTTATGTGTGCTTGTTTATCTCTTTCTAGCGTTAACCATGAATATTGTTGCAGTGTGTTCTAGTTGTTCTCTTAGAATAATCTGACCAAAGAATGTGGGCTGTTAACGTCTTACATTCACGACCAATGTATGTTGTGCCTTGACTCTCTCTCTCTCTCTCTCTCTCTCTCTCTCTCTCTCTCTCTCTCTCTCTCTCTCTCTCTCTCACTTTTTCTTGTTCATTCTCTTTTTAACTCTGTCTCTCTCTCCTTCTCTCTCTCTCTCCTTCTCTCTCTCTCTCCCTCTCTCAATGCCTTCATGTCTCGTGTTTATTGTCAGTTACGCTTTCAACATATATATGTACAACAATACCTCTGTGATTTGAGTGTATTGTGTTACTTGTCATACTTGTCTCGGATTCACAGCTATATGTTAAAAGTAACAGTTTATCTTCTAGTATTAAGATCCTACTGTGTACGGTGTTTTTCAGTTAATAAAAAGACATTAAGTGTTTGCTTCACCTATTCTGATTTTATGCGTTGATATATCTTCAAGCGGATGTGTCCCACATGCATATTTGAATGTGTGGGCTTGTCTCAGCTTAGTGCTTTTTTTTAACTTCTATTACTGCTGTTTTCTATCTATTCTAAGACTCCTGTGAACTTTTTGTCTTCATTGTATCGATCAATTTCTAAAGTTCCTATGTTATGTTAACTACCAAAACACTGTCTTCATTGTCATATTATAAGTTATTTTAGTATGTTCAATTGGAATTCCTGGCGTGTTTTCGTTAGACCTTATAATAAACCCACATCATCATGAAAACAAGTCAGGTGACAGTACAGATCTTTATCTGACAGTCTGCAGTGTGTGTTGAAAGTCTCCTAAATGGTTGACCGGATATTTTCTGTATTATTCTGTCTTCTCATTTTTTCAAGGCGCTGAAGCTTAGGGGCAGTGAATGCGTTTCACAGTCCCCCGTCTTACCCAGTCGAGGATTCGAAATCAGCTGCCAGTATTTGAAAGCAGAACGCCTTGCGTTGATGTCGATGGTTAAAGGCGTCGGTCGTACATAAATCAGTATCAAACTTCTGAAAGTAAAAATTGCCTAGTACATCACGAACAGTCATACAATGCTGGGGTTTATTACAGCGTCCTGTAAAGGACATGCAACAAACATCTGTTCAAAATTTCTGGTCAATTATCTCATCATGGATGTTTGTTTTATTTGCCAAGTGTAGGCATGTGTCTGTGGAGCGTACCTCCAGATCAGTTTTCTCTTCTATAACTCTTTCGTGCGTGGTGTCAAATATATGTTTGTATTGCAGGTAAATATGGATCTTATTCGACCTTCCACAAAAGAGATGTTGATTCATGTAGGTGTCTCAGATCATAAATACCCGTAGAGGATCTATTGCTCAGGTCGTACAAGGTCATGTCATAATAATATAGCTAGTTCTGTGACACTAATCAGGGAAGACACTTAAATGTTGTATGTCCACTGCAGAGAGTTGCGATTAACCACAGTTTTACATTCAGTAGTTTGCCATTGATTTCTGAGCAATAAGTCAACATTTAAGCCCTAATGACCGGTCTGCGGTACTGTTGGACAAACGCCAGATATTAAATGCATGCTGTTGACTGAGACATATTGACCATTCAACATCTCTTCGACTTTTCGAATTGTCACCGTTATATCATAGTAGCAAACATCAGCTTATTCTTTGACACATCACTGTGATATTAACACATCACTGTGTATAGAAGCTATAACACAGGTCAAAGTGGCGAGCAAGAGTACAATGGGAGGACATTGTCGGCATCAACAGGTGAATTGAATGAAAATGGCTTATCCGAACAGAAGACAAAAGATGCAAGCGGCTGGATGTTCATTAGAGATGACCTGTATTGAAAATATTTCACTAAATAGTTGACTTGTTCATCGTACTTTCTTATATTGTTAGCCTAGAGGAACAGCATTGTAAAATAAACTCTATGGACCACGGAGTGAACTAAAAAGACAGATAAATTCATACAAGAGACAACACTGAAGTTATAGACAAATTTCAAGCAAACGAAAGAAGAATATTCTTGTTCATTCATTGCCTCCCTCGTCGATTTCCTTACATTACATCAAACTGAAGCGCATTGACTTCGTGAAGTGTCTAGTGCTTGTTAATTACCTTGTTGGCAGTTAATAAATTGAACACTATGAGCGGTTCCTTGTAATCACCACACGATCTGTCTATAATATACCAGATATTATTTCAATAACACTGGTATGTGGGCGTGGCATGCACCAATCAATAGCTTATTGAAAGTGTATCTCTGAGCTATTATCGCTTTCAATACAACGCAGTCACAGACAATTTGCTACAGTAATTTTATCACATTATCGTATGGATTATTTCTTGTTATCATGTCAGAGAGTACAGCGTGATAATGTCAGTTCTTAATTTATGTCTCTTTCTTTGGTTTTGTTCCGCACAGAACGAATTGCTATTGATTCCGTTGCACGTAGAGCATTACGCCCACGTGGTTTTCCTTACCTACGGTATCACGTGATGTTGTTACATTCAGTGCATGGTACCTACCGTATTTCTTCTCGCCTGTATACCTATTCCAGCCAGATGTGTTCCTGCCTAAAGAAGAGAATGAAACTTTCACCCAGGAAGGTTAACCCGGTCAACAAATGCCTAAAGAACTAGGATGTGTCGGCCGAAAGGTACAAATATCGCAGCTCTACTGTGCACTGGCACAACGCAATTACATCCACACAAAAAAACATTCCGGGTGAATGCAGAAGAAGACTCAAACTTTCGAACTTAAATGTTACAGAAAAGATCTTGGACCAAGAAGAAGAAAAATACTGACAATCTACAGAATGTGAATATGAAAGAAAACTGCATTATAAACAATAGCAAATGTTTTGGTCATATTAAATGCCACGGTGGTTTGCTGAGAATAGGGTTGGAAAGCTTGGTTCCTTCAATTAAAGACTGTCTATGTTTCTACCATTACGAAGATGGACACAGGATATTGCAGACACCCTGAGCTTGAAAATGTTCAAGGCAAAAATACTGACAAAGGAGCTGTAAACCCATTCGGCTGGCCATGATGAGAGCGATGTTAAGCAAAGGGCCTGGCATGCCATGATGTATTGCTAATAACAGTCAAATGTTTTTTAAATACACAATTCTGTTAACTTTTCAAATACTGTTGTCTTTCTGTACCGCTTTATCAATTCTGCGTGTGTTATTCTACTTGTATGCATACTCACTCTTCAACAATTTCGAATACACGATTCAAGACCATAATGCAGATGTGTTCCCCACATCCATATGTGGAACCCCCGAGGCCATTACAGTGGCATGAGCAATACATTCTCAGGTATTGATCGACGCTCATACAGTTCAGATTTAGAGATAATTGAATACAGTTTATTGGTTAGTTGCATATCCTTTACATGACGTTGCAGTCAACCCCAGCATTCTTTGGCTATTTGTGATCTTTTGGCAAGTTTTACGTTCAGTAGTTTGCGGTTGCTGAACGACCGGCACCCATACCATTTCATTTTTTAAAAAAACATCGCAAGGCAGTCTGCTCTCAAGCCGCCCACAGCTGTGTTTCAAACGCAGTATACGGGATTACGAACTTGCGTCCGAAACTCTTCGCCTCGGAGCCGACATGGGATACAGTAGGCAATATAAACATTGAAAAGGTTCACAGTTATTCGAAAATGCTGCTTGAAAATGGCGGTAGGTTCCTGGCTGTGGTAACAAATGCATTCGCCGGACGGTCAACCTTAAAACGTGCATCATCATTACTTAGCTCTTATCATCCACCCAGCAGGTGCGTTGCTATAGCGATTAAAATGTTACACTGACAATGACATGAGCGCGGTAGGACGAGAATTTGATGTCATCTCTGAACGTTTGCAAGGGGCGAGAAAGCATGGCCACTGTTCTCCGTGCACCCAGGCCTAACATGTAATTGTTCCAGCATTTCACATACCCACAGCAAACTACAGATGCGGGACTTGTTTTTTCCCCGCCATTACACATCTGCCGGTCTCTCTGGCTGTGGGGTTACAACACTTTCTCTCTGTAATCCCGTTTATCACGCAGAGTCTCGTAGCGGAGCGAGAGCTGAGGCGGTTCGACCCCCGCTCGTGACTTGCGGGATACTGAGCCGGCCGCTCAGAAAGCAATGGCAAACTACTGAGCGTAATCTTGCCAAGAGATCAACATACAGCTGAAAGATGCTGGTGTTGACAGCTAAGTCCTGTAAAGGATATGCCAAAAAAAAAAAAAATTACACATCTGCACCCTCGGCTATAGAACATTGCAAGAATTCGTACACAGTACTTGTTTTAGCGCTATCCGTTGTATAACTTAATATACCCAGCATGTATGTCCAATGTGTTTGTGTCTTTGTTGTTTGGCTTTTTAATATAAATATTTAAGACCGATTTGTCCATGACAATTGCTGTATTATTTCAGTATTACTTAGTTGTGTGTTCCAAAGGACGATAGACCTGGTTAAGGATGACACCTATTGTAGGGTGTCTTGTTGGTCGCACACAGAAGTAGTCTTGTTCCTCTGCTAGCAATGTTACTTTAAGACGGCAGGTTCGAATCTCATTGTGCGTACAGCTTTCACGTTTTGTATAGTCTACCGTGTTTCTTTCTCTACTTTTTATATGTACATCTACAGGTGTTGATCAGTGCTTATTAATATATTACACACAGCCCATATCGCTTTGTATTTAGTGGAAAATAACATACCTACACGAAGATAATGAATGTCGTCCATAATTTGTCATTGTATTCTCATGACTTCACCGACACGGGTGCACAAATGACTATAACTATTGAAACACATGTCACTGAGTATTAACAATCATTATCTAGCCATGAGAGGGAAGAAGATAGCGACTATCTGTCTGAGTAACTAATTTACTGACTAACATGAAAATGTCTAATTTAATAGTGGTTGGTTGAAGCGAGTCATTGATGTGGCTAGTAATGACACGTTCACAAGTTTGTCAAGCTGTTCGGGCGTCGATTTACCTTGTTCCTTGTGGGAGATACCGGCGTCGTTTGGAGATGGCGAGTTCGAATCAGTGCGAATAGCTTTCAGATATGTCTACTTATGTCTCCTTATATTTCTGTCCGGTGTGTGAGCTCTAATCAACGCTCATTAATGTATAAATATGACGTCTTTGATTGACTTCATGGCCATATCCATTAAAATATAAACTTGACGTAACCCAAACAGGGCAGCCACTAATCTGTGAAGCTATGGTTTATAGGCGGTAGAGGTTTAGGGCGCAGCTTCTATGAAGATGGTACGTGGGGAGAAAAGTCATCATCCTAACAGAGAAAAGACAGTGATATATGAAATCAAGAACCATCATCATTGCAATCGGGACATTCCAACACACGTTTCGCCTCCTCCTTTAGTAGCGAAGAGCTCCGATGGGGATGGTACTAGGGGCAGGCTGACTGAACGTCAGTCTGCATTTCCCTCTACATTTTGAGTGTTACCCAGACCCTCACAGAAAGTGAATATAGATCCTGAAAGAGAGTAATGACAACAGGGTGCAACAGTATGTAAACAAGAACAGAAAGAACACGTAAGAATGATTTATGCTTGCGCAGTTCGTCGTGAATATACAAATAAACAAGTAAAGGACCCTTTTACATGCCATAGGATGTACTGGGCATATAGTGCGAGCCTCACTTTTCTACAGACCAGTAGGTACGCGATGGCTGATGTGGTCAATAGCTCCGGTAACTAGAGCGTAAGAAGACTGACATGCAAGCGTTACCCACACTAAGCGCTGCAAGTAAACACCACTTTGAAAAATACAGGATTGTGTATCTTAAAAATAGACACAATATCTCATTACCTTTGTGTATCCCAAAATAGTTATCCATGCGCACTGGTTTGGAATATATTACCAATGAAATTCCTAGTTTTAAGTTGATAGTCATACAGAGAATATAACCACTGCCCTGGTACATTGCTAAAGAAAATAACCTGCAATGACAAGAGTAGACAGAGTTGGTTGCATTAATGCAATAATTCTAGAATAAACCTTACACTAAGCTACAAAGAGAAATACCGAGGTTTTATGCATTCTCTGAAGAAGAAGGAGGAGGGAGGTGGGTGAAGAGGAGGAATATGCATATTGGCCAGAGCAGACATGTTTGACATTAAAACAAGCATCTTGTTCTGATACGAAAATACTGCCGACAGTGAAGCATGTAGCGAATTCCTTTACTGCAATATGCAGAGGCGTCTGCTATACACGTAGGCGAACTACATTTATGTAAACAAAAAGAGATGATAGTCTCTTTAAAATTACAGTGGTGACAGTGAAACATAGGACAGTGTGTTTTGTGTATTTCAGTTGAAAGGATTCGTAACGTTGCTTTAATACGTTGAACGTTTTTCTGTTGTATGCGTCTGACGAGATAGAGTGAAATAAGTGAGGCAATAAATACGGCTATATACCGTTTGTGTCTTCTTTATTTAAATGCACAACTAGAAAGCATTGTTTTAACACTTTATGTTCCAAGCAACGTACTATGCCGCTTTAATTCCATGAGGTAATTTAGCAACAAGATCATTGATGAAGATTAGAAAAAGTGTAGGGGACAAGAATCCGCCCTGGGGAACACCGTGACGCTGTAGTACTTTCTTGCTCTTGAGTCGTCTATCTGTACTCGGGCTCTTCTGTTGTGCAAGTATGCTTTCGTCCATTTGTACATTCTCCGATTGACTGTACAGTTTCTCAATTTCTTCATGAGATCTTCTTTCCAGACTTTGTCAAAGGCTTTCTTCATGTGTCATAAGATATTGTCCATCAATACTTGGCGTGTTATATATCTTCCTTCTGTCTGAGCTGCTAAAGAAATGGGGCTAGATTGTAAGTAAATGACCCGTTACACACTTTAATGCGCATTGGGCAAATGGTGCTAAACGCATATTTTTAGACAACAGTCACTGGGCGAGTGATGTGGTCAATATGACGAGATAAAAGGGCAGCGATGAAAGAACATCCAAGACAAAGGCATTCAAAGATTGCTTTCTGAAAAATGTGAACTATGACGTAGTCGTTATTTCAAACAATATTTTAAAGATGTTTTTTAAAATGGAGTTTAGAGGCGAACAGTGGCATCATTGTACAGGTTGTTATCCCTAGTTCCAGCGACGACCCTCAGGAATCTCCGAGAAAATTGCACGTGTGAAGCAAATGACGGAGTCCGGTAACGAACTCACGGCCATCGGAGCGCGAGACAGGCGGGAGAGCGCCATGTACTGGATGTTTTAAAATTGTTTGCATTTACTTTACAGGACATTGCTGTCAACATCAGCATCTTTCAGCTGATTGTTGATTTCTTGGCTAGATTACGCTCAGTAGTTTGTCATTGCTTTCTGAGCGGCCGGCTCACATACCCCGTAAGTTACCGACGCGATTCGAACCACTGCTGATTCTCATCGTCGTCACGTTACTTACGAGAGTATACGAGATTATGGAGAAAAGTCGCTAACCTCTAGGCCAGGAAGCCGGCATGTACTGGATTACGACCATGAAATCGCAAAAAGTGTATTCTGCTCACGTTGGAATATCTCGAGTGCAAAACATTGATTGTTGATTTCATATATTGCTGTCTTTTCTCTGTTAGGATGATGAAGATCTTCGAGGCAACAAGAAAGATCATCACGGGCAAGGATACGAAGGTATCAAAGTGGATAGCCCCGCCTCGGGTGAGAAAATTCAAGTGGTAGCACCAGTACGGTTTGGATGGATACAGGGAGTTTTGGTAAGTAGCATCATTAAAATCTTTAATGGTTGAGGATAAGGAACTGGTATCATATAGACGAGCCGTCGAGTAAAAATAAACCTATATACTTTTAGGTGAGAAAAGGTTGTATTGTCTTTATTGTGAAAGATAATAAGTGTTGAGTCTGGTAGAGGCCAATATCTGTTAAATTTGTCCCGTGTTGTGACCGATGAACTGTGCTGAGTGTAATGATTGAACAGTGGTGTGTTTAATACGAGATCTGTTCAAAAAGTATCTGATCTTTGGCTCGAAAAGTTACGGTTACTCACCTGCAGATCTGAAAAGGTGGGGGTGGGGATTACAACGTAGCTGAAATCTCGTCTCCTGAACAATCGAACCTGACGAGTAATGGGAACTTGGCAGCTCCATCATGACATTGCGTCAGTTCATTCTTCGCACATGATTCAGACAACAAAATCCTCTGCTTCTTCGTGATCCACACTCTCCTTACATCTTGCGATGTTTTAGTGTTCTCCAAGATGTAAACGCCACTGAAAGGGACCTGGTTTCAGTCACGACATGACAGTATGTGACCTCGATGGCCACGCTGTACCTCATTCTCCAAAGGTGCCTTCCTGAAATGCTCCCAAAAGAGAACAACAAAGCTGAAAAAGGAGAGTAGTTAGAATGGTAATATGGTTTGAGACCTCCAGATTAGTCATTGTATGTTTCCTGGCCTACGGTTCGATACTTTTTAACATACCTTGTAAATGACCAGTAGCGGGCCTTTTGGTTGATCAGTTTGTTTAACAGATAACTAGTGTTGTGTAGTACTTGGTGTGTGTTACAGGTGGCTAGCATGCAATGTGTGTAATCGATGGCCAGTGTGTGATGTGTGTAACCGATGACCAGTATGTGATGCATCTAACCGATGACCAGTATGTGATGCGTGTAACTGATGACCAGTATGTGATGCGTGTAACCGATGACCAGTATGTGATGCGTGTAACCGATGACCAGTATGTGATGCGTGTAACCGATGACCCGTATGTTGTGTGTATAACCCGTGACCAGTATGTTGTGTGTATAATATATGGCCAGTGTGTGATGTGTATAACTGATTACCAGTATGTAGCTGATGCCCAATATATCATCGATTACCAGCGTTTGATATATATATATATATATATATATATATATATATATATATATATATATATATATATATATATATATATGACCAGTGTTGGATGTCTGTAACCTGTCATTAATGTGTGTAACCCATGTGTGTAGCCAATCGCTCTTGTGCAACTGATGACCAGTGTGTAAACGAATCAATCATGTGCATGCCGGAGAGCGTGGGCGGTCATGTCTCGCCATTTCACTCGATCACCAGAGTCGTGGATCCAGCTCAGTGTTCCTGTCTCGTCCATGCCACGTGGCCAAGCCATCCAGGTATTTTCCTCTCGGTCTTCCTCTTGGTCTGTTCCCTTCGATCTTGCCAGTTGTCACTAAGTTCTCCAATTCATTTCTTCTCATAACATGTCCAAAAAATTTTGACTGTCTACGTCTAATTTCTCTAATCAGTTTACGATTGTCATTTGTCTCCTGTAGTACTTGGTCATTGGTTTTTCTGTCTGTCCATTGTATTCTTTGCATTTTCCTCAGAAACCACATTTCTGCAGCCATCAGATGTTTTTCAGCCTGACTGCTCATTGTCCAAGTTTCATATCCATACAAAAGAACAGGCTCTATGTATCCCCTCAACACTCTTTTTCTCGTTTCAATTAACATCTTTTTATTGGTCAGAATGTTTTTAATCTTGCTAAAGGCTACTTTCGCCATGGCGATTCTTGTTCTAATCTCATAGACATGGTGGTAGATTGATCGCACGTAAACGATTACCAGTGTGTAATGTGGGTAATATATGATCATTGTATGTGTGTAACCTATGACCATTGTGTGACGTATGTAACCTATGACCATTGTGTGACGTATGTAACCTATGGTCAGTGTGTGACGTGACCTATGGTCAGTGTGTGACACAGTGATTGAAGACTGATTTATGTACTAGACGACCGAATTAGCTGAGACGAACCAGCAGTATAAAAAGTAAGAGACTCCTGAGAAGCATTGGGTACATGCTGCGAACTCCATATTTTTAGACCTAACTACCCTTGCTGGATGATGTGGTCAGTATCACATCTGCCGCTTTCACTTCCTTAAAATGTCCTGGTACCCATTTTACACTGGGTCGACCTGTATGAAAACCCGCCTCGATAGCGAATTCAGACACCCGACCACCGGGCCGACACCAAACGTGGTCACCACTGCACTACCACGGCTCCTCGAACCAGCACTGTCTGGCAGGACGTTTTATGAAGAGGAACATATTTTTCCAGGGAACTTCTGTCCGGAAGGAAAAAGCAGACTTTATGAAAGAACATAAATCTGCGCCAGGGGAAATTATGAGTGGCTAGCTAATTGGCCCGTCCATGACGTATGCCTCCGTTCAGTAGTAATCTATACCACAGGTAAACAGACTGGCGGGCAGCAATGACTCATCAGTAACCCGGCTGTCTGTCAGGTTCCACATCTAAGCAATAACCAAGTAATTGACTGTTGCATTGCACACACAGATTTGTTTACTAATCAAAGTAGATAGGCATATAGATATGGTGGTAGATTGATCGCACGTGAAGATGGTGGCAATGAGGTTAATGGAAACGGCAGTTATTAGGTTCTTAATTGGGTGTTATGAAAAAAATAATTGCGATTGCAAAGAGTGCATTTGAGAAAAACAAAAGCATCTTAACCTGGAAGAATAAACAACTTGATCTAAGAAGAAGATTTGTCTGTAAGTGTATTTGGCATGTATATTATACGGTTCTGAAATATGGACAGTGTAAAAAGTGATGGAAACCCCTATGGAGGGATGTGTTGTGTTAATCGAAAAAATGCTAAGAACCAGCTGGATTGAACAATTTTCAAATGAACAAGTTTTGGAAAATAGAACAAAGAAGGCTTCTAAAAATATTTTAACAAACGGAGACACTCCTGGCTTGGTCACCAGCTATGTCCAAGGGGTTATGGGTGCAATTCATAATCCCGCATACCGCGTTCGAAACACATCTGCGAGGGATTTGGAAACAGGCACCTTGGGCTGGTTTCATACAGGTATGAGTGTCGGTCGTTCAGAAAGCAACGGTAAACTACTGAACGTAAACTTGCCAAGAAATCACAAACAGCCAAAACAAAATGGTGGGGTTTACTGCGATGTCCTGTAAAGGATCTGCTGCTAATAATTCCTAAAACACGAAGAAACACTAGGAGATTGCTGTATTCCTAAGGAAGAGGTACAATGAGGACAGCATCTATAAAACAAGCCAGCACAGGTATATCTATGCAGGCGTATGTGGAATTAGGAGAGGAACATAAGACTGACAACTGTGGAATGGAATGACCAGGAAGTTACTCGACCAGCACAAGAGCTGAGCAGTAATTGATGCACGTGAATTTGTGGATCTAAGTTTAGAACGAAGCGAATATTTAAATTACATACCAATCATTGCGCTTGCTTATCAATCTACTGTTCTTGGTGTAATCCCATGTAGTCCTCTCCCTCCTCCTCTTCTTCTTCGTCTTCTTCTGCTGCAGCCTATGCCATTTATCCCTCAATGGAGCATTGGTTCTTAACTATATCATGCCAAGATCTTGTTCCCCTTATTATATTCTCTAGTTTCTGGCCTTTTCCAGATTATCCATCTCCAAGTTGAGTTGTCTTTCCAAGTCCCTTCGTGGTTCTGGCATTCCAGATGCAAATTCTGGCTATTTTACTACCAAAAAAAAAGTTAAGTTGCGTAGCGTCAGGAACCGACATCACAGTAATCGGGACATTCCCATGCGTGCCCCGCCCTCATCTGCAACAGCCAGCGAAGAGTCCTAGTACTAATGATACCACCAACAATCTTATTATACGTCCCTCTGACCTTTCATTTACTCTAAAGAGAGTAAATGGCGAATCAGTTCTTTTAGTAACATTCTCTATACATCGTCACTCTTCTCCAAGGAAAACAGCCTCCGTGTCTGGCTTAATAATATTTTCTTTTTTTCTGAAGCCTTCTTCATGATTGTTCTGGTTCTGCAGCTAGTCTTCTGTGTGGCCAGGTCGCCGACCCTCATTAGTGGTTTATTATAACATGCTTCGTAGGTTACGGTTTTACCAGTCTTTGTTGTGACTAAAACAACAGTGTATAAAACTGGGGATTTTGAAATATGGATCGTCAGAGGACTAGGACGAGTTTGTTTGATTGGGGGGGGGGGGGGGGGGGAAGAGAGAGAGAGAGAGAGAGAGAGAGAGAGAGAGAGAGAGAGAGAGAGAGAGAGAGAAGAACGTTCTGGAACAACTCGATATAAAATGGACGCTGCTGAAGTGTGTAAAAATGCGAAACACAGGGCACTTTGGTGGCATCCACGACATAAAAATACACTGAAAACCATAATGTGTGTAAAAATATAGTTAAGAAGAGCTAAAGGGCGTCAAAGATATAAATAGACAATACAACTTTAAGAGATGGTCAGGATACAGCATAGCTGAAGGCCCAGCGACGGTACGGGACAGAAACTGACGGAAACCCATTCCCGCCAACTAATGATGATCCTTGTGTGGTGTCGCTTACTGGCCTCTGAAATACACGGACGAATTTCCAGTAAGGCCAGTTGTATGTCCCCACCTGGACGACGCTGGGTTCAATCCAACCTGATGACATGAACACTAGATACATGCCGGCTGCATTTACCTCCAAAGACATTTTCTAGTACTCATGTTAGGATGGGCCTATTTTTAAAAAGACTCCCCGCAGCGGATTCGAACCCACGATCACCGGGCCGGCAGTCGAGCGCCTAGCCACTGCGCTACCGCGATTCCGCAGAGAGATTATAATTATATAATGTATCACGCGGTATTTGCTTGTCTGTTCTGCATTTAATCTCTGTGATGCATCTTTCATATAATGTTATGATTGCTTCTAAATATTTGACTTTACTGACTTCAACATATGCATAAAAACGTTCTGGAAGAACTCGATATAAAATGGACGATGCTGAAATTTACGTCCCCATCTGAAGGATGATAGGTCAACATTTTACTTCAACTGTCCGGTGACGGGATTGAACTCCTTACCTCGGCATCAGCACACCGGATGTTTAAGAACACGCGTTCTTATCCATTCGGCCATGCTGACCTACACTAATGATGACGATCCTTGTGTGGTGTTGCTATGCTATCAATGTCAAACTTGGACATTATCGAAACCACACTTACTCAAAATCAATACTTCAGAAATGAGATGGCCGAGAAGATCTGCCAACTTAAATATCCGAGGCCGTGTCAGAAACAATGTTATCAGAGGGACAGTGGGATCAACACCTTGTGCCACATATATTGAATGAAAGCGGACCAATTAGTTTGGCCATCTCCAGACAAACAGTGGGATCAACACATTGTGCTACATATATTGAATGGAAGCGGACCAAATGGTTGGGCCATCTCCAGACAAACAGTCTGATCAACACCTTGTGCCACATATATTGAATGGAAGCGGACCAGATGGTTGGGCCATCTCCAGACAAAACTGATACGAGAGCAGAACAGAAAATGAATTGACGACGTAAAAGAGACTGTACAATCACACGGAAGGACAATATTCGGTGTCATTCATCGGGCGCTGTAAGGTCAACTGTGTCTTCCCAGAACGCTTGACGGCAAAAGTGGAAGATAACAATGGTGTTTGTTGATTACTGACTTGTTTGTGTACTTGACATTCTATTGTAAAATCACATTTTGGTATTAGTTATTTGGATACAACCATTCTTTCTGTTTTCTTTATATTCAAGGAAAATTCCATTCTTGCACACTCTGTTACTACAGGACGAACTACTTAACGTAAAAATTGTGGGTATAAAATCACAAACAGGCAACAAATGCAGAGGTTGATTGCAACATTCTGTAAAGGACATGTGTCTGACTTTATTACTACAATGTCCAACAGTTGTTGCAGATTGCTGCACTTCAAGATATCAATACTGTGTCATCTGCATAACTCAGATAGGTTATATAATAACGTCCAATTCTTCTTTTTGTTTAATCTTTGATCTCAAGCGTGATTATTTCGCTATAGATAGAGCTGTCAAGTACAGTGATAGCAAGAGTTGCCAATGTTTATATAGGATCTATAATATTGTATGCACGTGAAACATGAACATAACGCAGACAAGCTGAGAATCATTTTATGGAAATGTGATTCTGGAGAAAATGTAAAGAATACCACGGACTAGCAGACGAAAGACAGTCCAACAAACAGCTGAATATCATAAATTGGTCAGATAATTTAGACGTAGGTCATTAAGATTTTCTTGACACATTATGAGGAGGAATGCCGTTGAACATTTAGTGACAGCTAGCACAATCTATGGAACAAGAGCAAGAGGACCAAGTGAGACGTGCCTGGATGGCGTGATCACATGGCATTATCAGAACATGAACACAGACCTGGTCCAAGACGGGCGATCGTGTGAGATGGCATACGATGATCGTCCACGCTTATCGGCATAGCACACGAATGTCGTGTGTTTCTTTAAAGTGTCGTCCCTGGAGTGAGGGGAATCAACACCCACATTATATTTTAACCCCTTATTATCCTGGAGAATCCACTAGATTCCACCACACTCCCTCAGTTTATGGACACCTCTTTCTCTCTCTCTCTATCACTACTGGATCATGCCCCCTCTCATTCTTCCCCAACGCATCATACTCAACAACTCTAGCTTCTAAAAATTAATAACAATTAATTTATTAAAAGAAAAGTGTAATGTATGTGAGA
The DNA here is from genome assembly GCA_014155875.1 of Cepaea nemoralis. Lineage (NCBI taxonomy): Eukaryota > Metazoa > Mollusca > Gastropoda > Stylommatophora > Helicidae > Cepaea > Cepaea nemoralis. The sequence continues at coordinate 667,623 of JACEFZ010015322.1, read as the reverse complement.
AGTGTATGCGAAGAATGTGTGTCGTGTACTATAATGTGTGTAGAATCGGACCATCAGATCAGTAGCCCAGTCAGATCATCCTAGCAAGGTCACACCACAGCACCTTAGGTCAGCACACGAAAACCTCACCCAGTGATGTATCTCTCCTGCCAGACGCTGACTTTCTTCTGTAGCTACTTGGTAATCCATCTACATGATCATCCGAAATAGATACAGTCCATAGTTACACACTGCATCCTATAGGTCCCTATAGTTCTTAAATGTTCAATCCTTGTACTTGTGAATATAGGTATCACTGTTATTGGTAATACACTTGATCCTATCTATTGTCTATATTGTCTCAACTACAATGTCCCTTGTACTATTCAAATAGACTCTACAGCTCCATGTGAATGCTACGTTTATTTTTCCATTTTAGTCACTATTGTTCATATGATATGTGGTGTATCAACGAACATCACCCATCCTAGGTGAACCTTATCACACAGGAATCGATATATGGTTTTGCTCATCTGAGCCATGTTCTGGTGGACCCTCCTGATCATGGGCCCAGCGTAAACCACTATTGTACAAACTTTCTTCTCGGACATTATTCATTTCCTTAAAAAGACATTGACTGTTCATCTTGTGTTCTTCCTCATCGGAGTAGAACTTCCTCAAAACCAGTGTAGAGCTTCCTCGTAACTGGCGTGGAACCTGTTAGAGAAATAACACACCTGGTGAGAGCACTAGCTGAGTGTAGGCCTATGGCCTCGCTCAGATATTTATCAGCGAACTAAACTCTGTCATAGAGCAGAGGGGCTCATCACCTTGGTCCGAATCAGGCTAAGACAAGGAAAGACCAATAGGCAGAGTGCAGAACCCCAGTAGGCACCCGACTGGAAGATCCCATCATTGGACATTTCCCCTATCTCCCAACCCATCCTCAATCTCTCCAAATATCACCCCACTACACTATTCTCACTAGCAGAGCTAATTCTCACTTCACTACCCTATTCTCAACTAGCAGAGCTAATTATCACTTCTATACGTTAAAGTCCTAAACTCTACTATCACCAGTCTATCCCACATTAATTACACCTAAATACAATCTATGGAGTACCTTATGTACTGCTTTACTCCTGAATTACATCTACAATTTGCCATGACAGGCACGTGTAAATTAAATTTAATTAATCCCGTACACGGTAGATGTTTTTCAAATTCCAACAGAGCTAGCGAAAACACCGTCCGTCTTAGGCCAACTCTCTTGTTTACAATCGCTGTAACAAGCTAGGTTTTTCAAACAGACTTGGATTGTTCTAGTGACTTCCTTTGATGTCAACACAGGTGTCCTCAAGGGCAACTAACTATTTCAGAATTATTCTCTCCCCCTTGTTCAACCAATGCAAAAGTTGTCTCCCTTGTTTCGACAACCAAAACAAGCCAGCGTGTTTCCTGCATTCTCCCGATCGGGCCACAACAACATGCCTACAATTTTCTGTCTTGTGGGGAACTCTCAAAGACGGCGGTACCATTTGATCTCACCGCCTCCAGTAATAAATAACTCGCAGCTGCGAATCAGACTGTCGCTGTTATTTGTATAATCTGATCGTTAATTCGCAGTGATTTCGCGACATAGGCCCCCTCTTAAGAGAGTAGTCCATCTCACTCTTTTCCACTGTAAGTTCGATCCATATGATTTATTCGTCCTCATCAGGAGCTGGGTGTATTGAGAGAAAATCCGCTCCAACATTTTCCTTCCCAGGTATATACTCCACTGTGAAATTGTAGGGTTGAAGTAACAACGACCACCGCATCAAACGGGCGTTGAGCTTCTGAGAAGTAGCCAGGAACATCAGGGGCTGATGATCCGACTGGACCCGAAACTGAACTCCATACAAATAGGGCTGGAATTTTTGCACAGCCCATACGAGAGACAAGCATTCTCTCTCGACTGTCAAATAATTTCTCTCAGCGTGGAGAAGTTTCTTGCTTGCGTATGACACAGGTTTCAAAACCGAAGCATCATCTTTCCCTTCCTGCAAGAAGGCTACCCCAATTCCAATCCCACTCGCATCCGTTCTCAACATAAGTGGTTTGGAAAGGTCAGGAAGCTGTAACACAGGTTTGCTGACCAAGGCCTCCTTTAACTGACTATAGGCAGTCTCGCATTCTGGTGTCCAAACGATTTGGTCAGGGAATCCCTTTTTCAAGGTTTCCGTCAATGGAGCTCCCATTTCAGTAAAATGTGGGATAAATTTTTGGTAAAACCCACATAACGAGAGAAAGGATCTCACACCCTTCTTCGATCTTGGCCTTGGTGCATTTCTGATTTTTTCTAGGTTCTTCTGCTCTGGGACAATTTGTCCTGGAGTAATGGTGTGACCCAGAAATTCCAGAGTCTGGTAACCAATCATGCACTTGGTTGGACGAGCTGTAAGCCCTGCTTCCTTGAGTCTATTAAAAACTCTCTCCAAGGATTGCAAATGTTCATCCAAGCTGTCACTGGAAATCAGTATATCATCCATGAATGACACAATGGACTGATCCTGTAAGGGATCTAGTAAAGTCCTCATCATGCGCGTAAACACACTAGGTGCATTGCTGAGTCCAAAGGGCATGACCTTGAATTCGTAGTGTCCACTGGGTGTACTGAAGGCCAGCATGGGTCGAACCTCTGGTTTGACCGGAATCTGATAATACCCTCGACTCAGATCCACCTTTGAGAAATACCTTGCCTTATGGAGCCTAGCGAATAACTGAGTTGGATTCGGCAAAGGTTCCACCTGAAAGTGCGTATGACTGTTCAGAAGTCGGTAGTCTATACACAACCGGTGTTCTCCACTTGGTTTGCGTAATAAAACTACCCCCGCATTGTATGGGGATGTGGATGGCGCAATCACGTCATCCTCCAGCAGTTTTTGTATTCCCTCCTCCAGGGCCTTTTCTTTAGAGAATAGCACTGGGTAAACCTTTTGGCGAACAGGCTCTTGTGTGGTCAAGGTCATCTCGAACTCCACCAACCTCGTTCGTCCTGGTTTATCAGTCAGTATCTCCTTATGAGACTCGAGAACCTGGGTAATCTTTTCTCTCTCCTGGGAAGTCAGATAAGGGTTCACTTGCACATCCCTATAGGTTTCATGGTGTACCAAGTGATATTCCCTGCCCTCGTTGGTTCCCACTTCAGTCTCCACTGCAACTGCCATTGCCATGAGGTGAGCTGCTTTGTCTCCGGGTCTCTCCTCGTATTTCCGCAGGAGATTGATATGGAAAATCTTCGACTTTCCCCGGATCCGGATCTGATAGTTGGTTCTGGATATCACCCTTTCCACGGGAAATGGTCCTTGCCAACCTATCTCTAGTTTTTTGTTTCCCGTTGGGAGTAGCAACAAGACTTTGTCCCCCTCCTCCAGAGATGTCTTTTGACCTACGGTTGTAGTAGTAGTAAGCCGCATGTGTTTTTCTGGCCTTTAAGTTTTGATTTGCCAGAGTCCATCCCTTGTGGAGTTTTTCTTTCAGTTCCTCCACGTATTTATAGGAAGAGATCACTTCTTCTGACGTCCCCTCTTTAGTCCAACTCCTCAACATGGCTTCCAGCGGTCCTTTGATTGGACGACAGTGATTTCGCGACAACGAATAGAGAGAGAGAGAGAGAGAGAGAGAGAGAGAGAGAGAGAGAGAGAGAGAGAGAGAGAGAGAGAGAGAGAGAGAGAGAGCATGATGATGAGAGAGAGAGAGAGAGAGAGAGAGAGAGAGAGAGAGAGAGAGAGAGAGAGAGAGAGAGAGAGAGATTCTGATGACAAAAAAACATAATTGCCTTACTCCTTAAAAAAAAACAATTATGTTAACGATTGATTTACAGTATTTCCCATTTTATATGCTGATATTTGTTTCCAATAAATAGTTTTCTTTTAAAATTATTATTCTGAGATCTTTTCCATCAGTTTAATAACCTCCATTTTGATAATTGCATCGTGTTTCACTTGGCGTAATATATAAAGCACGAGTGTATGTCTTTCTTTGTCTCAATTGATTTTTTCATTTAGTGTTCGGAATGTATTATTGCATTATTTTTTTTTCATTTTCCTTCCACAAACCCGTACTATTCTTCACTAATTTTCATATTTGTTTTCCTATGGCTTCCTCTCATTATAATTCTGAGTACTCGTTTTTGAAACGTGGTGTATGAGGTTTCTTATACACAATTCTTCGTATTTAAATTTGCTCCTGGTCTTTTGGGTAAATCTATAAATACATATTTCAGGCAATAGTTAGATAAGTCTCCACTATTGTAACTATGATTTCAACAGTTTAGTTAATATTTCTATCCCGAATATGCGCAGTACTTCCAGGTTATGGAAATCACCACAGAGAGACGCCTATACGATAGGTATCCATGCTGGAGCAGTTAGAAATTGTGCAGCTAAAGATGAAAGCGCTGACATGAAAAAGATTAATCGTTATCATTTGCGCCTAATCACAAAAATAGCAATCGTTGATGATCGCTTGAGGCCATCAGATAACAAGAGCAATACGTTCACGAGTATTGATCTGCATTCATAGAAACCCAAAGAGTCAAGTGGAAATTAGAGGACACACGAGATGACAGGAATATTCAAGCATTCTAGTAAAGTATTCTTTGGCGCACGACCAGACAAACAACCCTCCATAAAGGTGACGTCAATTCGTCACGAGTAGCATGAGTTGGAATTGTAAATAATAGATTTCGTGTTACTTATATTCTTTGCTGTAACTTCAGTTTCTGCCCATGCCTTCTTGTTGCAAAGGAAGTGTTTTTATCCATGTGTACATAACACGACCAGCGTTCTTATTTGAGAAGCATTTTGCCGCGTCCCGAACTGTCGAAGACGGTGTCCGTGTGGGGAAAATAGGTAAACAAGAAGATCAATCCCTCATAGAACGCCACATAAGCAGTGCAAATTAGCAGATAGGTATCCAGTAAGCGCAGCGTTTGACGTGAAAGGCGGGACTTGGTGCCTGCACTCCTAAGTATAGTGATGGGTCCCATCACATGGAAGAAGTAATGCGGAAATACAGAGCGGAATAGGACACCCAAACATTGCATTTTCGAAAATTAATAACTTCGCATGCATTTAAATATGTGATATTGGAAGTTTGCTAGCTTGCCTGCCAACAGAGTGGTCCGCGCTCAATTCCCAGCAGAGGTAGAATTGTTGTTTCCTACCGGAGCGACTATGAGGAAAGCCCAGCCTAAACAAATTGGGCACTAAACAATTTTCAGAAGTTTCTGGGAGTTGTGAAAGAGAACTGGCTACTTGACCTCATTATGCCGTGGTCTAAACCCATATTCGAATATTCGCAACATTCGTCTCAGGAACTACATCTCCGTTGGTTCAAAGATCCTCCTAATCTGTTGTTTCACGTCCCATGATTCACTACAATACAGCAAAACAGGTTCTTTATATCAGTTCAGTACTCTCTTTCCGACATTCATTGGTAGTGCCTTATTAGGATACAATTGATACTAGAAAATGGTCTAGGAAGTAAAGGGCGATATTGACCAAGTCACCCATCGAGTGCCGATTGGTATACAAATATGAGGCTAGCAACATGCCTCATGGTATATAAAGGAGTTCTCTAATTACTTTACTTCATTTCTTACACTGAAATAATGATTCTGTTTCAAAATAATCATAATAAGATCCGTTTTGATTGTGTATATGCAGCAAACATTACGCAATATAAGTTGGTTTAAGCTCTGAATTTTACTTTCTTTACTGTATAGTTTTTAAATATTTACATTAATTTTTATTTTTATGTTCTATTCGCTTTAAGCAGCAATTTAATTAATTTGAAATCTGTTCATATTAGATTAATATGGACGTTGTAGGCGTGAGATAATCTTGCGCAACTGCAGTCTGTTGAAGATATAATACTATTCCCCGCTTCTGTCTATCATAGTATTATATAGAAATAAAGTTAGATTTGGGAGACTCCGTGGCCAAGTGGTCAAGCCGTCTGCTTCGCGCTGCCAAGTTTGTGGATTCGATTCCGGGCTACGTCTTTCGGTTCACGAGTGCATTTATTTTTGGAGGCTCCTGGGGGTCGTCGCTGTAGCAGGCCACTCTGCGGAAAGAGACCGAGCCATGTGGGATAAAACTCGGGGCAATGAAGTCGATCCTCTCGACTTTTAAGACTTTTTTTTTTTAAGTTAGATGAAGTGCTAGATAGAACCAGTTTTGCAGTATGGCAGTGAATCTTGGAATGTAAATGAACAAATTAAGAAGAAATTAGAAGCAACAGAGATGTGGTTCCTGAGACGAATGTTGCGAATTTCTTGGACTGTCAGAGTAACTAAAAATGATTGTCTGAAATAGGCTAATGAAACTATAACATTATATACAACAATAAGAAAGAGACAAACAATTTTCTTCGGTCATGTGATGAGAAGAGAGACATTGGAGGACATCGTAACGACTGGAAATATCGAGGGGAATAGCGGCAGAGGCAGACCAAGAGAAATGATGCTGGATGGATTGCGACGGTGGCATGGAGGTATATCATCAGCGGAGTTGATCCAGAAAACCAAAGAAGGAGATCTGTGGAGAGCCATGAACACCTACGCCAGCTGGCAGGGCATTTGATGATGACAGATAACGATGATATTTTGAGTGTCTCTCTACCTTATGTGTTAGAAGCGTGTATCTGCCCGCCCAGTGGGCATGTGTTCGAATGCAAATCTAGGTGGATTTGTTAACATTTACCTGGGCTCCCAGGTCGACTTTGTATTTTAGAGTACCAGGGAATGTCACGAGACGTAATATGAGCACATCACTCATCGAGCATCCATTAGTCTAGAACAGTGCTTCTCAATCTTCTTTGGCCAATTCTTCCCTTTATCATATGTTCAGAATGTCATCCCCCCTCCCCCCTTTCGTATTTCCTCCCTATAAATTCACCCCTCCCCCTACACAGTATGCGTGAAAATGGAAGCTAAATCTATATATAAAAATAAAACGTGATTTGCGGGTCTAATACCGTTATAAAACGAATTTCAGAAGGGCGAGAAGTACAGAACCGTAAAGTATGGAGGGAAAAACAATATCAAGTAATCGGTTCTTGTATTAACGCGATCTTGAAATAATCTTAATGCCGCCCCCCCCCCCCCCCCTGGAAACCCTAAAATCCCCCACCGGTTGAGAACCACTGTTTTAGAAATATAGCGCTAGTACCTTATACTCTATATACTTCATGGCGTGTAAAGGGGTCCCTTATGTCTGTTCAGTGTTAACAGGAAAACTCGGACACAGTCATGCATGTCTCATCCACAGTCGACGTCATAGCACTAGACACATGTCTATATAAGCTCGCTCTCTCTCTCTCTCTCTCTCTCTCTCTCTCTCTCTCTCTCTCTCTCTCTCTCTCTCTCTCTCTCTCTCTCGTGTGTGTGTGTGTGGTGTCCTTATCTGTCGAAGGTGAGCTCAGCACGAATCGGATTACTCACCACCACAGAGACGTCTACTATAATTATTTGTGGGACGATCGACTTTTTAATGCCAACGACTGGGAGAGCACCGCCCAAATAAAGATCACCTGTTGGGTAATAAGAGAATCCAGCATGAGACCTAACATGCTGAAAAATGTCTGCGTCCTCATAATGTCCAATTCTACTCGTGTTTATTTAGGCGTTATTTGTTGATATCGTGTTTAATCAAATATGCCTGCAGTTTGACGTTTCTCTGTTGCATAATGTGGCTCAGATGCCTGCTTTCATCGTGTCTCCTGTAAGTGCAAATCAGTACCTATAATTTTAGTTCTGTTTTGCTTTGATGACCTCAGGTGCGTCCCCAGTGGTATTCATTTCGTTGCATAATTTCTATGAATTTCTTGAAACAAACTTGCCATTGACAAAGAACAAGAAGTCACGCATACTAAGATGGGAATGTCGTGAACACACACGCGCGCGCGCGCACACACACACACACACATACACACACACGAGGAAGGCGAAAACGTGTTAGAAATAATATAAGCATTATTTGAGGTAAATCATGGTAGAGGTATTATAAACATAGTTTGTAAGAAATCGTAAGAAATAAAAAAAAAAATTGTCATAAGTTTGGGGGGGGGGGGGGGGTCATTTTAGAAATACTTGTAATATAATCTCTCGAGAAATCATGTTTAAATAAATATGAACGTAACATTCGAGAAATCATGTTATAAAAATATGGACATGATATTCGAGAAATTATGTTAGAAAAACATGAACATGACATGTTAGAAAAATATGAACATATAATTCAGGAGACATCCTCATACAAACCATTTTACCATAATTGTGGAAACAACAGTGTTAGCAACACAAAGAAAACCAGTCAGCGAGGTCGAAAGGATAAAAACACTCGCCATTAAACTGCCTGTGCGCTGATTGCGAGGCAAGGCGTTCAGTCTCTACACTGGCATTAATCTGGACTTGAACGTTGACTCCATGTTTAGAAAGCACTTGGCAAACTACACAATGTAAAATTGCCTAGAAACACTTGGGATTGATCGCATCTCAATGTCATGCAAAGGACAATGCAACATTAAAACAAAAAACACACTGAACATAAATTGGGGGAGATCATGTTAGCAGTAACGTTAGTAAGTAAACCACTGTTCTCCACACTTTTGGGCGTATTGATTATACGGTGCTAACCCTATATTTTTATAGGGCAATCAGCACTCGATGGATGGTGTGGTCAATATCACGCCGATCATTTTGACTTCCCATAACATTTCTTAGTACCCGTTTTAAGCTGGGTTGTTCAGGCAGCTCGGATCAATTTAACAAACAAAAATAATAATAAAAATAAAAAAGCTCCATGCCTCGATGGGGATTCGAACTCATGTCCACCGCCCTGCTGTAGTGTGATCCTGATAAGTTGATAAAGTAATCGTGTGTGAATGGCTTCACCTGACATGGAGTCGCATGGTAGTGCGGACTTAGTAAACTGTGGAACCGGCTAGAACCCACTTGATAACATTATACATGAAATCCACGGAAGCTGGTCTAAGCTATCTTCGGAATAGGTCATTCCTGTTTTAGCTTGCCTGGTATCCAGATAGCGCTCGATAGCGGCGCTGTACTGTAGAAGCCAGTCGCCTGTTCATTGATTGGTAGTTCAGTTTTAGAATAAATGTCGGCAATAGTACAGGAAGCAAAGGAAATGAAGATAACAAAGAGGGGAGATAGAGGGAGAGGGGGGAGTAGGTAGTCAGACAGGCGTTCATGTAAGCATAAGGCAGACAAGTGGATTATATCTTCAGACAGACAGGCAGGTAGATTGACAGACACGCATGTTAGTAGGCAGACAGGCATGCAGTGTAGATAGCTGGCATAAGATGGACAAAAGGTTGACATAGACAGACAGGCAGGTAAATTGACAGACGTGCGTGTTAGTAGCTAGCATATAAGGTGGACAACAGATTGACATAGATAGGCAGGCAGGGAGATGGGTGGCATAAGATGAACAAAAGGTTAACATTGATAGACAGGCAGGTGTAAGACAGACGTAATTGTTGGTAGCTGGATGGCATAAACACGCAGGTAGGTAGACAGAGGTGCTTGTAGCTTCGTGGCAAAATATAAGCAGAGGAATGACAGACACGGGCAGACAGAGTGCATGTGAATAGGTGGCACGAGAAAAGAGTTGTTGGTATAGACAGACAAGCAAGTAGTTAGACAGACGTGCGTATGGTTGGGTTTAAGATGTATATAGGGATGAGAAAGGTAGGGAGGGAGGTAGGTAGGTAGTTAGCTAACAAAAGCCGGTGATGGTTGAGATAGATAGACAAACAAGTAGACAGGTAGGTAGAAAGGTAGGTATGGAGGAAGAGAGGTGGGTTGGTAGGTTTGCGAATGCGTAAGAAAGTAGGTAGATTATAGGAAGGAAGAGTACTACGGACGCATAAATTAAACATTCAAATAAGAGAGAGAGAGAGAGAGAGAGAGAGAGAGAGAGAGAGAGAGAGAGAGAGAGAGAGAGAGAGCACTGTCTAATGGCAAGTGGGAGTTTGTGTTTATTCATGAGTGCGATCTCTCATTTCAGCACTCTTATCTTCTCTAATTTTTCACACTGTTATCCCTCCCATCCCTAACTCTTCCAAGCTGTCTTCCCCAACCTGCATATCAAGCAAGCTGCTTATTGGCGTGCTCGGCCAGTATCAGAACCACATGCCCTCGTATGTTTATTTCTCCTGTATGAAGATTCGGTGACTCTCTCAAAGAGTATGTCGAAATACCTCCACGCGCTCTTCTCTTTCTGTGTTGCACGGTATCGACCCCACTTCTCATACAAACGCTCATGTGTCTCCACAATCGACTTGCTGACATATAACTGCGGTATGCCTTTGTGCATACGTGTCTTTAAGGTCTGGGTCGAAATTGCAGGCTCTGCGTGTGGATGACTGTATGTCTGACAAGATGTTTTCAGCTGCCGTTCATATAAGTAGTGTAACAGTACAGCGACATAATATAGCAGAGACAATACTTTGGCTGGAGTTTCCAATAGTTTATTTAGTCAAATACATCGTAGAACATCAAGCGACCATTGGTCATACAAAATAGGTCTTGTTGACTTCAAACTCTGATGGTAACTGTTTATCTCTAACCCCGCGTCATGGGCTTGAGCGTCCCTAGTTACCTTCCTACGGAATGATGCTCAGTCGTGCCTAGTCTTTTGCACACCTCCTATTTACCCACTAACAGAGATGGTGCTCTGTTACATTCCTCCCTATCTTTAACAAGACTTTTCCTGAAAAGTCTTAATTCCTAATCTATTCGTTCTAATTATTCTTTCCTTCACTAAACCCTTAGCCCCAATGTTACGGAATGATGCTCAGTCGCGCCTAGTCTTTTGCACACTTCCTATTTACCCACTAACAGAGATGGTGCTCTGTTACAGTAGATGTAGAGATGGATAAACACAGAATTTACGGCTATCCGTCTACTGTAAGGGGAAATTAGGACGCGGCATGTACCAAAACATCTTTCAGATAATGTAGTGTTTCTCAACATTTTTACCCCTCAGAACCCCAGCAGAAATATCAGTCGATAGGGAGCCTCAAGAAAACGGACAGCCTTGTGGAAACTATTGGAGTGTCATTGTAGTTGGATAAATGGCTACTGATAGGGTTTTATAGACGGAAAGGGAACAGGACTAGGCACGTGAAAACATTTACAAACATATGTAAACACGAAATTACCACAAACTAGCTGAACATTCATACACTTAAGTTAAAGTTACTAGCCAAGTTGATAGCGAACTCCGCTGGTGATGTCACGAGCACGTAGGACGCGAGATCGAGGCCTGCTCGTCGCTTGTAAACATGAGACCAGCTATTCCTCCTTACTCTCAGGACTATACAATGTCATGTCGCTATCACATCACAAACCCGTAGCAGGAAAATGTTACGAGTCAAATATTTAGTTATCTTCACGTCCTTTATTTTAACAGAACTTCGCAATCAACCCGGCATTTATGGACTGATGTTAAAGTTAATTTTACGTTCACAACAATGTATTTCCTGAGTAAATCTAAACACAGAAGCCACAAACAATAGGTTGTACGATTTATTGCCTGACACATTTCGCTGCATAGCGGTATGGGCGGAAAAGAGATTTAATCAGAGTTTAAGAAATGTATGTGCAGTCGACATTTATAATACCCTATGTTCGGCCATCTCTCAGCAGCTGTTAAATTGTGACCATGAAATTAACAAAGAAAGTACGTTTCGTATGTTGTATTCGATGAGCAATAAACGCTTGCTTCAGTATACAGAAAATTTAGCAATTAGGCGGTTGCAGCCAATTTCATGTAAACAGAACGATTTCATTTTAAATTTGCGATTACCGTGGGGATAACAAATGCTCCACATTGGAACAACAGCGGCGACTGGGTGTTTTAAGTATTTTAGCAAAGTATTCACTTCATATAATATACAATTCTGCTGTATGCTCAATATGTCAGGGAATATATTGTGCAATCTATTTTTTTGGCGTCTGTTTTTAAAGTTTACGTTCATTAGTTTCCCCATTATTTTCTTAATCTGTTGATTCTCACACCGTTGTGAAAATCAGTGCAAAGCGATCTGCTTCTAAATACCTGTGTCTGGTTTTGAACCCAGCATGTCGGGGTTGCAAAACTGCGCCCTCTAACCCTGGCCCCATACGCCGACCATACAAATAGAGTGAGTCATCGTAAATAGGTCTTCGTGGCGCAGGCTTTAAGGACACGGCTCGTGATCCCGCATACCCGCTTTCGAAACAAAGCTGCGCGCGATCTGGCAGCAGACTTGCGCTGTTTTTTTTTAACGAAATGGTATGGGTGCTGGTCGTTCAGAAAGCAGTGGCAAACTACTAAACGTAACCTTGCCAAGACGTCAACAACAGCACACACACACACACACACACACACACACACACACACACACACACACACAAAACGCTGGTGTTGACTGCAAACGCCCTGTAAAGGGTATGCAACTAATTTGTTTTAACATCGTAAATAGCCATAAATAAGCTGATGTTATGGTTCTGTGATATTTCATGGTTACTGTGTGTGGTTCTCGGCTACTGTGAGGGTCCGTGATTTAGTTACTGTGACGGTTAGTGGCTAATGTGATCTTTCGTGGTTTCTGTTGGTTCCTGGTTAATTGTGATGTATTGGTTCGTGATCAGTGTGCTCGTTCAAGAATAATGTGATATTCCGTGGTCCCTGTGTTGGTGGTGGTTAATGTTGAGGTTCATGTTTAAATTTGAGGTTTGTGATTAATGTTGAGGTTCGTGGTTAATGTTGGGAGCCCGTGTCTTTAGTGTGTTGGTTCGTGGCTACTGTGATGGCTCATGGATACTGTGTTAGTTAGTGGCTACTGTGTTGAATTTTGGCTACTGTTTTGAATTCTTGGCTACTGTGTAGGCTCATGGATACTGTGTTAGTTAGTGGCTACTGTGTTGAATTCTTGGTTACTGTGTTGGCTCATCATCAAGGCGTGGCATCACTTTGACACACTGAATCGTATAAATAGGCTAATGAATTGGGCATATGTTAGTTTAGCTAGTTAGTAAGCTAGCTTTCCGCTAGGGCGACAATAACACGAGAAACACTGAGCTCAAGTAATCTGTAAGTTTTAGTTCGCATCCTTGTACAAGACTTGCCTGTATAACCGCGCACATTTGTTGGAGAGCTCAAGTTTCCCGTCCTCATCACAGGCAACACAAGCATGTCATATGCATCCTTGTACTGGGCTTACAGGTTACAGAGTAACCGTTGTTTTAAATACAGCCAAGTCACCACGCAAAGATACTGCGTAGATGTGTGTAGACTGTTACCGGTGGCTCTTGGTATTAAACAATAACTGTCATATCACGATTTACACGGTCGTTTTGGATTGAAATGTTAGGCCTTCACATTTATTAGGTAATTGCATCGTGAGATAGGATGACCAACTCCATTCTTCGCTGCCTTTCCTTACCAGAAGATCCATGGTGTGCCTATTTTACAAAGCAAAGTCCAACCGAGCATATCCTGCCATTACGGTGACCACTACATCACTTAATTCCACTACTGTGGCCACTACAATCACATCCTGCCACCACGGTGACCACAACATGATATCAGTGCGCACTACGGTGACCACATGATATCCTGCCACTACGGTGACCACAACATCATATCCTGCCACTATGGTGACCACAACAACATATCAGTGCCACTACGGTGATCACAACATCATACCCTGCTACTACGGTGACCACAACATGATACCATGCCACTGCGGAAACCACAACATAATATCCTGCCACTACGGTGACCACAACATCATATCCTGCCAATACGGTGACCACAACATCATATCCTTCCACTACGGTGACCACAATATGATACCCTTCCACTACGGTGACCACAACATCATATCCTGCCACTACGGTGACCACAAAATGATACCATGCCACTACGGTGACCACAACATCATAACCTGCCAATACGGTGACCACAATATGATACCTTTCCACTACGGTGACCACAACATCATATCCTGCCACTACGGTGACCACAACATGATACCATGTCACTACGGTGACCACGACATAATATCCTGCCACTACAGTGACCACAATATGATACCCTTCCACTACGGTGACCACAACATCATATTCTGCCACTACGGTGACCACAACATCATATCCGCGGATATACTGCACTTGCGCTTAAACTTCATGTGCGCTTACTATTGGTTATTGAGACCAATCTCTACACCAGTCAGTCTGATTGCAGCGTTGACTTCTCGTTCAGGGTGCAATGGCAAACTACTGAATATAAAATTTCATAGCGTCCTAAGAAACCCCCGGGAAGGTTAACCCGGTCAACAAATGCCCGCAGAAGTCGGATGTGTCGGCTAAACGGCGCAAGAACGCAGCTCTGCTGTAAACAGGCACAACGCAATCACATCCGGAAGAAAAAAAACTCCGGATGAACGCAGAAGAAGAAGAAGAAATTTCATACAAAATCATTCTGGGGCTGGGGTCAATGGGCATGCAACATTTTAGAAACCCTCCGTACATGCAATAACAGTAAATATACTTCCAGCCTCAACAGCCAGCAAGAGAAGGGCTCTGAAACATTGCATAGAAACAACGTCAGTACATTCGTTTTTCTTTTAATGAAAAAGGCTTCCTGCACACGCTCCATGTCTGGCTAGAAATGAGAGTTGAAATGGCTTATGGTATTGTAGAAGTTAATTAGCACGTGTAATGTAGTACAGCTTATCTTTCCTTTGATTGCATTCAGCCCTTTCTAGTGTTGTAATTTCAGTCACTGCACTGTCGCTGTCATCCCTACAGAGGGCCTACTAATGGCTGACTTGTGACAACAAAACCTGGTAACAACAAACACATATTGGGCTAGGTCTGAGCCTGGGGCAGTTATTCTCGTGTTATAGTTGATTATTCTTCTCTGGTTATGTTTGAAAGATGTGAACGTCGTAGGAGACTGGCTCATAATCAGCATCATATCTGGGAAACTGAAATTATTTGACAATAATTAACGTTAATAGGACTTAGAAGACACTGCAAGGATAAGAGTGCTTCCTGGTAGAAGAAGCAGAGGTCGACCAAGATGATTGGTAAAGACAGGACATTAAAGGGACATGATGAAGTGAACAATTCAGGCTCTGCTCAGAGACCATGCTACAACATGAGGAAGTGAACAATTCAGGCTCTGCTCAGAGACCATGCTACAACATGAGGAAGTGAACAATTCAGGCATTGCTACAACATGAGGAAGTGAACAATTCAGGCTGTGCTACAACATGAGGAAGTGAACAATTCAGGCACTGCTACAACATGAGGAAGTGAACAATTCAGGCACTGCTACAACATGAGGAAGTGAACAATTCAGGCTCTGCTACACCATGAGGAAGTGAACAATTCAGGCTCTGCTACAACATGAGGAAGTGAACAATTCAGACCATGCTACAACATGAGGAAGTGAACAATTCAGACCATGCTGCAACATGAGGAAGTGAACAGTTCAGACCATGCTACAACATGAGGAAGTGAACAATTCAGACCATGCTACAACATGAGGAAGTGAACAATTCAGACTATGCTACAACATGAGGAAGTGAACAGTTCAGACCATGCTACAACATGAGGAAGTGAACAATTCAGACCATGCTACAACATGAGGAAGTGAACAATTCAGGCTCTGCTACAACATGAGGAAGTGAAAAATTCAGACCATGCTACAACATGAGGAAGTGAACAATTCAGACCATGCTACAACATGAGGAAGTGAACAATTCAGACCATGCTACAACATGAGGAAGTGAACAGTTCAGACCATGCTACAACATGAGGAAGTGAACAATTCAGACCATGCTACAACATGATGAAGTGAACAATTCAGACCATGCTACAACATGAGGAAGTGAACAATTCAGACCATGCTACAACATGAGGAAGTGAACAATTCAGACCATGCTACAACATGAGGAAGTGAACAATTCAGACCATGCTACAATATGAGGAAGTGAACAATTCAGACCATGCTACAATATGAGGAAGTGAACAATTCAGACCATGCTACAACATGAGGAAGTGAACAATTCAGGCTCTGCTACAACATGAGGAAGTGAACAATTCAGGCACTGCTACAACATGAGGAAGTGAACAATTCAGACCATGCTACAACATGAGGAAGTGAACAATTCAGGCTCTGCTACAACATGAGGAAGTGAAAAATTCAGACCATGCTACAACATGAGGAAGTGAACAATTCAGACCATGCTACAACATGAGGAAGTGAACAATTCAGACCATGCTACAACATGAGGAAGTGAACAGTTCAGACCATGCTACAACATGAGGAAGTGAACAATTCAGACCATGCTACAACATGATGAAGTGAACAATTCAGACCATGCTACAACATGAGGAAGTGAACAATTCAGACCATGCTACAACATGAGGAAGTGAACAATTCAGACCATGCTACAACATGAGGAAGTGAACAATTCAGACCATGCTACAATATGAGGAAGTGAACAATTCAGACCATGCTACAATATGAGGAAGTGAACAATTCAGACCATGCTACAACATGAGGAAGTGAACAATTCAGGCTCTGCTACAACATGAGGAAGTGAACAATTCAGGCACTGCTACAACATGAGGAAGTGAACAATTCAGGCTCTGCTACAACATGAGAAAGTGAACAATTCAGGCACTGCTACAACATGAGGAAGTGAACAATTCAGACCATGCTACAACATGAGGAAGTGAACAATTCAGACCATGCTACAACATGAGGAAGTGAACAATTCAGACCATGCTACAACATGAGGAAGTGAACAATTCAGGCACTGCTACAACATGAGGAAGTGAACAATTCAGACTCTGCTACAACATGAGGAAGTGAACAATTCAGACCAAGCTGCAACATGAGGAAGTGAACAATTCAGACTCTGCTACAACATGAGGAAGGGAACAATTCAGGCATTGCTACAACATGAGGAAGTGAACAATTCAGGCACTGCTACAACATGAGGAAGTGAACAATTCAGACTCTGCTACAACATGAGGAAGTGAACAATTCAGACTCTGCTACAACATGATGAAGTGAACAATTCAGGCTCTGCTACACCATGAGGAAGTGAACAATTCAGGCTCTGCTACAACATGAGGAAGTGAACAATTCAGGCTCTGCTACAACATGAGGAAGTGAACAATTCAGACCATGCTACAACATGATGAAGTGAACAATTCAGGCTCTGCTACAACATGAGGAAGTGAACAATTCAGACTCTGCTACAACATGAGGAAGTGAACAATTCAGACCATGCTACAACATGAGGAAGTGAACAATTCAAGCACTGCTCAGAGACCATGCTACAACATGAGGAAGTGAACAATTCAGGCTCTGCTACAACATGAGGAAGTGAACAATTCAGGCTCTGCTACAACATGAGGAAGTGAACAGTTCAGACCATGCTACAACATGATGAAATGAAGAATTCAAGCACTGCTCGGAGACCATGTTACAACATGAGGAAGTGAACAATTCAGGATCTGCTCAGAGACCATGCTACAACATGATGAAGTGAACAATTCAGACCATGCTACAACATGAGGAAGTGAACAATTCAGGCTCTGTTCAGAGACCATGCTACAACATGATGAAGTGAACAATTCAAGCACTGCTCAGAGACCATGTTACAACATGAGGAAGTGAACAATTCAGGATCTGTTCAGAGACCATGCTACAACATGAAGAAGTGAACAATTCAGACCAAGCTACAACATGAGGAAGTGAACAATTCAGGCTCTGCTCTGAGACCATGCTACAACATGAGGAAGTGAACAATTCAGACCATGCTACAACATGAGAAAGTGAACAATTCAAGCACTGCTCAGAGACCATGTTACAACATGAGGAAGTGAACAATTCAGGCTCTGTTCAGAGACCATGCTACAACATGAGGAAGTGAACAATTCAGACCATGCTACAACATGATGAAGTGAACAATTCAAGCACTGCTCAGAGATTATGTTACAACATGAGGAAGTGGACATTTCAGGCTCTGCTCAGAGACGATTAGACAGTCTTTCCTCGCGGAAACCACATCCGTTGTATTAACTGTAACAAGTTGAATCTTATACACCTGTTTTACAGCATCTGTCTGTCTGTCTGTCTGTCCATCCGTCCGTCAGCCAGCCCGCCCGCCTGCCTGTCTGTCTGTCTGTCTCTCTCTCTCTCTTTCTCTCTTTCTTTCTCTCTCTCTCTCTCTCTCTCTCTCTCTCTCTCTCTCTCTCTCTCTCTCTCTCTCTCTCTCTCTCTCTCTCTCTCTCCAGGCGTTTTTAAACAGAAAAGACATAAGATTAGAGTTACTATAGTTATATAGTATGTCTGTTTTCCAGCCTATTGTCTGTTTTCCAGCCTATTGTATGTTTTCCTGCCTGTCTTCTGTCTGTTTTCCAGCTTGTCTGTTTTCATGCCTGTTGTCTGTCTGTTTTCCTATCCGTTGTCTGTTTGTGCATGCATGAGTGTTACTCGCTCTTGTGCGGATGCTTGTGTACGTGCATGAACATATGTATACCTGCTTATGCGACCGCGCGTGTATGCATTCAGGAAACACGCACGGATACGTACATTCACACACGCACGCTCACTCACTTTCCAGCTCAGATGACATTTGAATCCTTCAGGTCGCGCAATTATCATTCTATGAGCACAGTTGCCCAGAAGTGTTTCTCAAGACGCGTATTGATTTTATTGGGCGGGTCTTTGTGGCGAGAAGCAGCGAACAACCTTGTGACATTCACAGCTGCCTTTCCTAGAGATCACCTTTGATGTTTGCAACACAGACTATAGATTTCTGGTACATCATTTCGGTGTATCTATTTTGGTTTCCCCTTTGCTTGTCCTGGCCAGGGTAATTATTACAGACCAGTAATTTAGTGCTCCTGAATGTTACTGGGGCTTCATAAGGGAAACAATGAATAGTAGCACTGTAACTTACCATGCATGTCGTAGGAGGCGACTAAGGACTGTTGGTGTGGGGCTGGCTGCCTCATTACGTGGAGAACTACAGCTGCAAAATTAAACCAAGCATGAACAAGTGTACACAAATTTCGGCGTGAGTTGGTTGAGGGGGTTATGTTCCATGTGGGGATGAAAGGCAAGAGCAGGAGGAAGGGAATGAGATGAAAAAGAAGATGAAGAAAGGAGTGGAGAAGGTGAAGATGAAGTAGGTGAACTAGAAGAGGAAGGAGTTGAAATCACCCATGATTATCGCGATGTAACATAAGACGCCCGATTGAGGCAGACATTAGAGTTTAAAATCACGGTGCTAAAGAGGGTATTTAGAGAAAAAACAGAAAACCCCAACTACAAAAATGAACACCTTGATCAGCAGAAAAGAATCCTGCATATGCACATCTGTCCTGTGGCATTTTATGGTGCTGATATAGAAACCATGAATAATAAAAACATGAATAATAAAAATCACGAAAAATAAAAACCACGAATAATAAAAACCACGAATAAACTTGATTGAAAACACTTTGAATATATTTGAGATGTGGTGCTATCAAAACAAAACAAAAAAACCCAGCTGAACTGAGACATTAAAAAGTGAGTAAGTTCTGGAAAATACAACAGAGCAAATTTAAAAAAAAAACACCCGGAAAGGTTAACCCGGTTAACAAAGGCCCGCTGAAGCCGGATGTACCGGCCAAAAGGCGCAGTATCGCAACGTTGCTGTAAACAGGCACAACGCAATTACGTCTGAAAAACCGCTCTATATGAACGCAGAAGAAGAAGAAGAAGAAGAAGAAGAAATAACGAAAACGTTTTACAGTTATCAAGTATGGAAGACGCATAGATTGATCACGAAAAACAAAAACAACCACACACAACATAGCGTACTCTCGTGCAAATACTGGATAAAAGAAGAAGGGGCAGACCTAGGACAACATTAATAAAAACAGACACACGCAGATATATCAACGTAGACATGCATGGAATGAAAGAGAGCGAGACAGAACAGACAACTGCACACGGCAGTGATCAGCAAGCTTCATAACTAGCCCAAGGTATGAAATGCTTGATGATCATCATATTTGTAACGGTATCACTATGACCCCAGAGGGGATCGCCAGCGATTGATGTGTATTTGTATCACACAGCCATAGAATTATAATTTTGCCGCGTGCTCCCGTGTATACACTTTACATAGGAGGCATCCAAGCAATGCCACGTGTGGAATGTATCGTTCTGGCTGTGTGTAGCTTTCCTGTCCGGTTTGAGTGACATTGTTTCCCGTGCTTTAATGAAATAGTGACAGCGAGAACTCTGAAAGTTTGAAAGGATTTCTTACAGGCAGTTTCTTCTTCTTCTTCTTCTTCTTCTTCTTCTTCTTCTTCTTCTTCTTCTTCTTCTTCTTCTTCTTCTTCTTCTTCTTCTTCTTCCTCCTCCTCCTCCTCCTCTTACTCTCCCACTTCTTCTTTCTCCTTCGTCTGCTCTCCTTGTCCTCAACCAACTCCTCTTCTTCTTCTTCTTCTTCTTCTTCTTCTTCTTCTTCTTCTTCTTCTTCTTCTTCTTCTTCTTCTTCTTCTTCACACTCACACACACACCCCCCCCCTCCTCTCTCTCTTCTCTTCCTCTCGTCCCCTCCCACCCCACATTCATCTTGAGAAGAATGTCGATTGCTTTTTGTCTGTTTACAGATAAGCTGCTATATTTACGTCTTTCGGTCGACACATCCGTCTTCAGTGCGGTATGTTTTTTTTTTTTTGTACCGGTGTTCTTCAGTTTCCTGCAGGATCAATTTCTAGACAAGCCACACAACTCCTTGGCTTGAACTTATCTGCTTTTCTCGATAACCCCCAGATGTTGTTAATAGTTGTCCTCCTGTTCCTGTGAATCCACTACAGCCTTTATATTGCGGTATCATAAACCTCTAGTTGCCTATATTGTCTCATTCTCAGAGCTTTCTCCACGTCCCAGTCTGCTCCAGGAATCCATAATGAACTACGATTATTGGATCAAGCACTTCGAGTTGAATGTGTCAGTCATTGCTCTTCCCTTTTCATGATTACGTGTACTTGTGCTCGTCACGAACCTTTAGTTGTCTGGCTGCTATGGAATAAAACAGTCCAATGTTGTGAAAGCCCGCGTCGTATACACGCGAGAAAACGATCCACGGTTCTCTTATAACTACATGCATGTTATCAAGCGAGCCCAACTATAAGAGTCAACAAGGCACACTTGCAACGTGAAACGATAATGCAACTAATCAAAATATCATATATAGAAGCACAAACAAATACAGTCTGTGAGGAAACAAACATTGGAACCAGATGAACTTTATCTTCACAAGAATTCATGCATTTCCACAAATTAGAGTCAGAGAGCGGCGTTAATGGCTGCCTTAAGACAGCCACATCCGGTAGAGGTTGTCGTGATCCAGAGGTGACGAGACCGAAACATGGATGAATGTCAGCTGCAGAGTTGATCTGGAACACCAAAGCCCGAGATCTGTGGAGAGTCTTGATGGCAGGGCACATTATGGTAAGATGTTTTGGAAGAAAGGAAACAAAAGATCCGACCGTTCTAAAAACAAAAATAAACAGCCCTGAAGGGAGGTGAACCCAAAGAGTGAATAAAATGCAACTAACAAGAGAGAAGCGTTGATTTTCTCTTCTCCACTCCCCCGATATTTACAAATAGTATTTTGTCCCAATGGTTATTGAATTAACTCATGTTTCATATCAGATATAACCAATGTTGACAAGAGACAAGATAAACGGAGCTGAACTTTCAAAAGACGTCAGCTTTTATCATGTTTAGTTGAGGATCCCCCCTCTCTCTCTCTCTCTCTCTCTCTCTCTCTCTCTCTCTCTCTCTCTCTCTCTCTCTCTCTCTCTCTCTCTCTCTCTCTCTCTCTCTCTCTCTCTCTCTCCCCCCCCCTCGTTCCCTCCCTGCCGCAAGTTATCATAGATTGATAATGTTTACGGTTCACTTATTTGCAAACTTTAAACATTGCTATATGTTAAACATTATAACCAGGAATACAGAATACAGAATTTGGCAACAGTGTAGAGGTATGATTACTTGTCCTCCCTGTCTTTTTATGTCTTGTAGTACACATACACCTGGGCGCGCGCTCGTATACACACATCTTACTTCAAGAGATGGAACCTTGTACATATTTAGGTAGCAATATACACGAAGACAACGGTAGCAATATATACGTAGACAGTCAACATTTTTTGGGCGTGTTATGAGAAGAAATAATTGGAGAACTTGGTGACGACTGGCAAGATCGAAGGGAAGAGACCAAGGGGGAAGACCGAGAAGTAAATACCTGGATGGCTTGGCCACGTGGCATGGTCGAGACAGAAACCCTGAGCTGATCCACGACTCTGGTGATCGAGTGAGATGGCAGAACATGACCGCCCACGCTTGTCGGCATGGCACATGATGGATGGATACACGAAGATGGGGAATAGACAGAGATATTAAAATAGGAATATAAACTGCAGCAGCTCGATGGCGGAATCGTTAGGAAGTTTCACTGATAATGTCATTGGCACAGTCGTACTTAGGGCAGTCGTTCGACGCTTGCGCTCGTCGTCCGCTTAGAGAGGGGAAGAGAGCCACCTACTCCTCTCTGTAGTCAGACCTACACAGTGTGAAAGTCGTAACATTTCACAAGCACATAGCCAGTTCTTGCTAAAGGGCTTGTTTTTCCTTTCTGGTTCACAATATTCAAGATGAGCTTCCGTAGCACTTTGAAAATGTGAAGTTAAAAGAAATTAAATCTAGAATTGAACTGCAGTTTTTAACTCTAACATCACAAAAAAAGTACTAAAACAAGCATGACATTACACTGGCACCTTGCCGTCTTGACATGGCGATAGTTTGTTACACTGTGCTTCAAAACAAGGCATAATAACTACTGCAGACCATGGATGGTAGCAAAAGTCTGGGCTGAATTGTAGAGACCATGTATTGCCCATGCAGCATGGTCCCCATCTCTCTGCCTTCTTAGTGTACTCCAGAGAAAACGTACCACAATACATTTGGAACAAGTCAAGCTGCAGAAGTTGTCGGATCAGCAGAACAGTGATCTAACTGTCCTCCTTTCGTAGCTTCGATCCTAGATCTGTTGCCGATCAAGGCCTAGAGCCATCTCCGCCTTGATATGACATTTAGTTTTATGTTGCATTCCCTTGCACCAGGATAAAACGATCACAAATAACACTTTAATTATTACAAACATGCGTCAATTGGTACCTGTCTCAAATGTGTACGACAGAATTACAGATGTGGAGCTCACTGAACTAAACACAACTAATTTTGCTAAAAGGTAAAAATACCGTTACGCTACAAAGGAGACACATTGAGAAAACTTGTTAATAGTGTAACTAAAAAGTCATTCTTCTGGGACCCACAGGACAAAGAAATAGAATGAGACCTAAACCATACGGAGAAACCACACGAATTAGAGACAGTAGATTAGCAACATTGGGACAGTTCATAAACAAACTAACATGCATTATTTAGTCGCTCAAGAAATAGAAGACAGAAGTAGGGATTAGAGACGCACTCTGCAACATAAAAGTTGAAAGCTGTAGTTACCGACCGGGATTCGAACCTGACACCAGAACATTGGAGGAGCTGCAGCAAAAGATGGTAGGGTTTGACGTGAGATGACTGAAGGCCTATGCTCTACATGGAGATAATGAGAGAGAGAGAGAGAGAGAGAGAGAGAGAGAGAGAGAGAGAGGAGAGAGAGGAGAGAGAGAGATGAGTAGTAGTAGCAATTTTGGAAGTTAGTTAGTTAGTTAGTTAGTTAAACAGTATTATTCAAAGTGAGGTCTATTTATGATATCCACAGATACGATGCATCTTGAACATCTTCGGCGTCATGTTATTCATCCGCCTGTCCTGGGTGGTGGGCAACGCCGGCATCATCCAAGCGTGTATCATCATCCTCCTCTCCAGCCTGGTTACCACAATCACTGCCAACTCGATGACTGCCATATGTACCAATGGAGAGGTCAAGGGAGGTAAGCTTTCAATTACCCATTTCCCTCGCGCTCTCTGTACACACGAAACGTACAAAGTACAGTTGATCGGATGAACATGTCGTGTCGTGGTAGTTTTCTGTTCCAGCTTTCTGAGTCGACATTGGTTCCATGTTACTAGAACAATATGGTTCACTCTGGTCCTATGAACGGTGTTACTGCTTTAGTTCAGTGATTCTCAAACCTTTTTGCTTATGATCGTTGCTGAGGTGCATTTACCTGTGTGTCTTCTCTCCTAGTCGCTGTTAATACAGGAATCTTCTTTACTTGCTGCTGCTGCTGCTATTCTTGTACTTTTAGGCTTTCTGAGTCAGCGTTTTAATACTACATTATGATTGACTCTAGTCCTATCCTCTATTGTTGCTATAGCTAGCGATTCTCAACCGTTTGTGTTCATTGGTTGCATCTGAGTCACATATACCATTGTGCCCTTTCATTTATCCGCTGTTAATACAAGCTTCATTTATTATAACTACTACTACCACCACCTGCCCCTGTTCTGTGTCTGCTGCTGTAGCTCCACCATCTTCCCCGTCCACTGTATCCCCTACTGAAGCACTAGCTCTCAACCAACTTATTCTAAGACCTGGTCATGGTTTGTTTTTCTCCCTGGCCAAGGGTTAAGTCTTTCTTCGTAATCCCGTATATTCTCGTGAGTAACGTAACCTGCGCGAGAATCGGTAGCGGTTCTCGCCGCGTTGGTAACATAGGGGTATGTGAGCCGGCCGCTCAGAAAGCAGTGGCAAACTACTGAGCGTAATCTTGCCTAATACGTCAGCAGCAGCTGAAAAATGCTGATGTTGACTGAAACGTCTTGTAAGGGATATGCAGCAACAAAAAATATCCTTTACAGGACATCGCTGTCGACACCAGCATTTTACTGCTGTTGTGATCTCTTGGCAAGTTTACGTTCAGTAGTTTGCCATTGCTTTCTGAACGACCGGCTCCCATATCAATTTCGTTAAAACCCAGCGCAACGCAGTCTGCTGTTAAATCGCGCACAGCTGTGTTTCAAACGCAGGTAAGCGGAATTAGGAAACCGCGTCCACGGAGACGGTCATGGTTGGTTGGATTATGTACATATGTTTTCTAAATGATGAGATAGCCAGTCCCATCACCAATCCTCCTTAGTGTCAGGTTACAGTGTTATTCTTGCTTCCCTTAAGGGTTCCGGTCACCCACGGGCGTCTGTACTAACTGTCCTGTTCATTAGCTTGTTTTGATATAAGGAATTCGCCTTGCGTTTATTGGTTACTCTTAACATGATAAATTGTATCTGCATGCATTCACGTCAGCTGTTTGAATAATCCAGTCTGTCGGAATTGTTAACTTAACTCCCCATATCTCTTTAGACCCAAAATTTATTGATTCTAAACGACTGCTTGGGATAGAAATAGTTAAGATAAAATGTCTTAAATAAAGAGAGTGTGTTTGTGGTAGCCAACGAAAACGTGCATTCTGAGCCGGAAAAAAAAATTGTATAACCGCTCACACAGTTCTTGGGAGCCTCCGTAGCCCAGTGGCTAGACACTTGCGTGTTGTACTGGTGACCTGGGGTTCGTTCCGCATCTGAGCGGTTTCGAATGATTAAAATTCCCTGGGTACCCAGGTTGACCCGGATCGGGTACCAGAAGATGTCTAGGGAAGTAAAATCGACGGCGTGATACAGGCCTCATCACCCACTGGGCGCCGTATGGTCTATACAAGTGTGCGTCTGGCTCCTAATGCCCAGTGCGCCTTGGACGTGTAAATGGGACTTTTACTTTGTTTACAGACGATTCTTAAGTACAACAAATGTCTAGATGCAACATGATGTCACCAACAGAAACATTCTAATTGTCGTTATGTATTATATTCGTACTAGAAAATAGTTATACGTAGCAAATGTTCTAAAAAGCTAAGAATAAATACAAGCAGAGACATATGTGTAACAGCATAATAACTGCTAAGAGATAATTTGTCTAGAAGAGAACATGGATGCTAACATCGGATCCTGTTCTTGTTAGTTCAAGTTAGTTGCATGCCCATTTACAGGACGTCACTATCAATTCCCGGATGTTTTAGCTGTTTGTGATTTCCAAATCAAGTTTTCTTTTAGTAGCTTGTCATTGCTTTCCGAACCGCCGACGCTCAAACTATTGTTAAAAATAAAAGCAGAGCGGCCTGCTCCCAAATCGCCTGCAGCTAATTTCGAACGCAGTGTACGGGATTGTGAAACGCTTTCATCGCCCCTGAGACTTAAGACATGTTACCCTCTTCTAGTTCGGGTATAGTCACTTCATAAAGTATCAATTACGCAGAAGCACATGGAAAAAAAAAATATCGAATAGTTAATGATCATCAACAAACATTTGTGTCAAATGAAAAGATAATAAGTAAGGAATTGAAATGTGCATTCCATATGCCTTCATATGTTATCTTGATTAAGTTAATGATCTCTTGTGGGATTCCACAGTGCCCCGTCAATCTCTCAAGAGATTCCTTATCAGCGTTGTCAAAGTGCCGAATTCGTATCAGCGTTTTGCTCCATTATTGTACTAATGTGGCTATCTGGTCAGTGCCGAAACTGTTTGATTGAAAGGCTGCCTGTTTATCCCTTATTTGTTTGTCAGTGGCATCTCTTAATCTCTCCAGAATTATCCTGCTTACTTGTTGCCCTGGAAAATCCACGGGACTCCGTCTCTAATGCTATTGTTGAAATACTTTGATGATAGTCCTCCAAGCCACCGTCCCAGTCTATCCAGCAACATTTCATTTGGTCTGTCCGTGCCACTTCTACTGCAGATCTTTCAGGTCGTACAACGTTTTCCAATACGCCTCTTCTCATCACATGATCAAAGAACACTGTTTGTCTTCTAATAGTTGTGTGTAATGTTCTACTCTCATTATCACGTATTGCTAGTTATACTGGCAGCTCATGGTGGTGTTGGCAATATGCTTCTCAGATACCACATCTTCTTTGCTTTTAAGTTTCTGATCTTTCGTTCTCGTTCCACAATTCACTGCCGCACAACAGAACTGGTTCTATATATATCATTCCAGTACTCTTTTTTTTAAACCAAAGTAGAAACAACAACAAAGATCCATCTAAAAGAATATCCCCTCAAACAAAATAAAAAAAGCTTCAAGTGCTTGGGAAGTATAATATCATCAAATGACAAATCAGAAGACGAGATCCAAAATAGATACAATAAGGCAAACCAACTCATTGGACAAATGGCACCAATACTAAAGAACAAACACGTATCAGTAGATACTTCAAACAAAAACACTTTACAGCACAATCTTCCTACCAGCTCTGTGGCACCAATGCCAAAGCTGAACTATGACAGAAAACGAGGAAAGAAAAATTACAACACAAATAAGATTCCGGAGAAGAATACTCAGTGTATCAAGAAGAGAGAAAAGAAGAGAGTCCTGTAAAGGACTAAAGTGGGAATTATAGCAGCGCTAGATTTCATGAAAAAACAGCAAGTTAAATAGGGTACCAACTAACAGTATACCACAATAAGCAATGATGTACAGACCAAATGGAAGCAGGAAAAAATAAGGCTAACCATGTAAATGATTTTTTTCTCGCATATCCTATTACAAGGACATCGCTGTCAACACCAGCATTTTACCGCTGTTGTTGATTTCTTGGCAAGATTACGCTTAGTAGTTTGCCATTGCCTTCTGAGTGGCCGGCTCACATATCCGTAAGTAACGGGCGCTGCGAGAACCGCTACCGATTCTCGCACAGCTGCGTTTGCTCACGTGGTTAAACGGGATTACGGAGAAAGGCTCTAACCCCTAGTCCAGTGGACATAACATAATCTATGGGAATCTAGATGTATGAAGCCCATAAACTGGCACTTTCCCGCTGTTTATGCTTTATCTCAACACCGCAAGGTACAAGAGGAACATGATGAGATGGGACTCTTTTCACGACGTTAACGACAATGACTTATTGCATACGATGAGGACAAGTTATAAGATGCTTCTCATTTTCCGAAATGCAGTCTTTCTGGGGAATGTTCTTGGTGGGAAAGGTGATGGGAAAGGGATCTGACCACTCCACATCATTTATCGTGGTCTGAAAAGTGTAAAGGCTTTAATACTTCACACCCTTACGGTAATGCCTATTATGGGACGGGACAACCATTAGTCTGTTACAATTATCTCTTTTGCTGTGCCCTCGTTTTTGAGTTAGCTATTTCTAACCTACCATTGTTACTATTCCTCCTTTCCTAAATTGTCCTTAATTTAACCTCTTCTGATACATACCTAATGAACGTAAACTTGTCTATAGATCACAACAGCAAAATATGCCGGTGTTGACTGCGGCGTCCTGTAAAGGATATGCAAGTAACTTTTAACTGATGCATACATTTATTGTTTCGTATACTAGCTGCCCACCCTCTTTGGAATATACTTTTCACTTCTACTGAAATATGCCTTTCGTGATCAGGATAGTGGTATATACATTCACTCACGCTCAGATGGCGGCCTCTACAATGCTCAGAGATTGAAGGCCAAGACCAAAATTAGGAGGGTACTGATCAGAGAGTTGCTTTTTGCAGATGATGCTGCAGTTACGACCCACTCTGAGGAAGAATTGCAATGTCTACTATCTGCATTCTCCAATGCTTGTTCTGAATTTGGTTTAACAATTAGCAAAAAGAAGACACAGATTATGCACCACATGGGGTACCATCAATCTTTATTGACAACGCCGAACTAGAGATGGTAGACCATTTTATATATCTAGGATCAGTGGTAAATAGCAAATTATCCCTAGATCAGGAAATCAACATCCGGTTTGGTAAGGCAGCAACAACAATGAACAGGTTAAGAAAAAGAGTCTGGGAGAACAGGAAGCTTACTGCAAAACAAAAGTCCTTGTCTATCAAGCCTGTGTCCTTAGTACTCTTCTTTATGGCAGTGAAACCTGGACAACTTATTCACACCAAGAGAAACGTTTAAACAGCTTTCATATGCGGTGTCTGCGAAGAATTCTTGGTATTAAGTGGCAAGACAAAATCACAAATACTGAAGTATTGGAAAGATCAGGTTGTGTGACGGTTTATTCCATGCTCAGTCTTCGTAGACTTAGATGGATAGGACATCTTAGGAGGATGGATGATGGTAGAATACCAAAGGACATCTTTTTTGGTGAATTACAGATGGGTAAGAGATCTCAGGGTCGGCCTCTACTACGATACAAAGATGTGTGTAAGCGGGACATGATTGATACAGGCATTGATAATGCACATTGGGAGCAAGTCGCCGCTGAACGTGTTGCATGGAGGGCAGACATCAGAAATGAAATAAAGACAAAGGAGAAAATTATTGCAGATAAGTCACACACCGAGCGTGTGAGACGTAAGATGGTGCATAATGGTGGAAATGACCACGTGTTCACATGCACCCACTGTGAACGGACATTTACAGCGCAAATTGGCCTTATCAGTCACATTCGCTACCGCCATAGGTAAAAGTTATTATGCCTTTTTAAAGCACAAACTATCGTCTGTCAAGACGGTAAGGTGCCAAATGTAATGTACATTTATTGTAACTACTAACGGTTTAAGCTAGAAAGAGTTAAGAAATGTAGATGACTGAAGTAGCCAATAAAAGTAGGCTGAATTTCTTGGTACCGAAAAAAATTAATGTCAACTTTGCGCTATATTAAAGTCTCTGTTGAGCCCTTAAAGGGTCTCTTTTGAGCTATTAAAAGGATACTTTTGAGCTATTACAAGCAGAGCAGATACTCCAGGATTGCCCAAACTACAACATATCCAGGCGAACCTTCTGGCCTAGAGAGACAACAGTGGAAGATAAACTCTATGGACCGCTGAATGAACTAAAAAAGACTGTTAGATTCATACAAGAGACAACATTGCAGTTATAAACATATTTTAGGCGAACGAAAGAAGAAGAAGAAGCTATTACAAGGATACTTTTGAGCTATTGAAAGGTTATTTTTGAACTATGAAAACTCCCGCTGGCTTTGTTTTGATGGCGTAGCATGTTAAGTGTATTTTTGTGTCGATGGTGTAACCTTGTGCTGTACATGGTTCTGTAACAGTGTCATCCCTGATTCACTGTATGCCCTAAATCGAGGAAATTGACAATGGCATTTCCGCTAAGGCATTGTTCCTACCCAAAACGGTTTATTCAAGGTGGTGTATTCAGACAGTATGTTCAGACAGACCATGTGCGCAGTAGATGTATCAAGTGTCTTTTCTTTCCCTTCCTATCCAGTTTGTGCCGACATTATAAACAAATATTTTACGTTGTGAATTGTCATGATCGTGCAATTTGTTGAGATGTCACTTCCTGTCGGCCATAATGCAAAACATAGCAAGGAGTGGCTGAATGAAAAACGAATAATTACAACTATTACAGTTTGAAAGAAACATACCGAGTATCACTTTTTATTTTGCGTTACCGGCTATCTTCAGATATTTATTTTCTTATTTGGTTTGTTTTTATCAGTGGGTTCATCTACATCCTTTGATTCTCATGTATCTTTAGAATATGTTAGCCTTGCATGGGTGGACACGATTTGCATGACTGGCGTCGTGGTTTTCCTGTTGTCCTGGTGACACCAAACGCCTCCAAGTGCATGCCGGTGTTAATTTTCAGCTGCCCTAAATATTGTTATTCAAGATGTTCCCAATTATAAGTCTGGAGTGCCTTCAAGTGTATGTAAAATATGAATGGGAATGCAGAGGATAAATTGTCGGTCTTGAAACGTTAGGGCAACGCGAACAAAGAACAAGAAGTTACGGGACGGCCCCTTTTGTCCTTCTGCTTGCTCATTAAAGAATTAGTCCTGTTTCTTAATGTGTTTTAATCGCCTAGGGTCCTCTTCTGCGATATTGGCTATTACATTGTACATAAAAGGGTTGTGGGATTATTGTAATAAATAAAAAGACACGTTTATTTGAATGTGTACTAATATATAAAGCATGCAGTGTTATGGTGTGTGTCTTTATTGTCGATATATATGGGTCGTATAAATAATATGTTCCCAATTGTGCTTTATTCGTAAAAACGCAGTGTTCTCTCTCTCTCTCTCTCTCTCTGTCTCTCTCTGTCTCTCTCTCTCTCTGTCTCTCTCTCTGTCTCTCTCTCTCTGTCTGTCTCTCTCTCTGTCTCTCTCTCTGTCTCTCTCTGTCTCTCTCTCTCTCTCTCTCTCTCTCTCTCTCTCTCTCTCTCTCTCTCTCTCTCTCTGTGATTTTTTTTCCTGTCCTCCTCCTGACTCTCTCATACATTCATCCCTACCACTTGCAGTTTCAGTCTTTGTATATATTGTATTTA
The DNA here is from genome assembly GCA_014155875.1 of Cepaea nemoralis. Classification (NCBI taxonomy): domain Eukaryota; kingdom Metazoa; phylum Mollusca; class Gastropoda; order Stylommatophora; family Helicidae; genus Cepaea; species Cepaea nemoralis. The sequence continues at coordinate 636,215 of JACEFZ010015322.1, read as the reverse complement.
TCATATCTTAGCATTGCCACTATCAAGGTCGTTTGCTGCATACATATAGTGTGTTTAAGTTGTTTTAACTTTATTTAGAACTTTCTCCAGTTTACAGTATGATTCTGTTGTGTCCTTCCATTGTGATTTGTGTCCAATTTACTGTATGATTCTGTTGTGTCCTTACATGATGATCTGTTTCCAGTTTACACTATAACCTTGTATCCTTACATGATGATCTGTGTCAAATTTACAGTATGATTCTGTTGTGTCCTTCGACGGTGATCTGTGTCCAGTTTACACTATAACCTTGTGTATCCTTACATGATAAGCTGTGTCAAATATACAGTATAATTCTGTTTTGTCCTTCCATGGTGATCTGTGTGCAGTTTACAGTGTGATTCTGTTGTGTCCTTCCACGGTGATCTGTGTCCAGTTTACAGTATAACCTTGTTGTATCCTTACATGATAAGCTGTGTCAAATATACAGTACTAGCTGACCCGGCCCGGCTTCGCCCAGTCCTTGGTGGGGAGCATCTCATTTAATTCATATAAGTAGTCATATAAGTTCCCGTTCCCGTTACCGACTGTCTGTCTGTCTGTCTGTCTGACTCGGCCCGGCATCGCCCAGTCCTTGGTGGGGAGCATCTCATTTAATTCATATAAGTAGTCATATAAGTTCCCGTTCCCGTTACCGACTGACTGTCTGTCTGTCTGTCTGTCTGATCCGGCCCGGCATCGCCCAGCTCCTGGTGTGGAGCATCTCATTTAATTCATATAAGGAGTCATATAAGCTCACGTTCCCGTTCCCGACTATCTATCTGTCTGTCTGTCTGTCTGTCTATCTGTCTGTCTATCTGTCTGATCCGGCCCGGCTTCGCCCAGCCCCTGATGGGGAGCATCTCATTTAATTCATATGAGTAGTCATATAAGTTCCCGTTCCCGACTGTCTGTCTGTCTGTCTGTCTGTCTGTCTGTCTGTCTGTCTGTCTGTCTGTCTGTCTAATCATTTATTGGTTGCAGTTAGAACAACCTTAGATAAACGAAGACCAACTTACAAAAAGCATTAGAAAGAGCACTTGAAAGATCTTTACATCTTCCCCAACAATTAACTTGGGTAAATGGAGCAGCGGCAGCAGCAGCAGAAGAAGAAGAAAAAGGAGGAGTAGGAGCTGGGAGGAGGAAGAGGAGGAGGAGGAGGAGGAGAAAGAGAGAAGAGGAGGATGGAGGAGGGAGAGGGAGGAGGGGGAGGAGAAGAGGAAGAGGGTAGGAGGTGGAGGAGGGGAGAGGAGGAGGAGAGGAATATAACGCATATGCCTGTAGATTTAATAATGGCTGAAGTTGTTCCATATCTTCTTAGAGTTGGCGACAGTGTAAAGAAATATAAAATCTTCAAACTTGATAGAGATAAGGTAACTATTATTTATTCATTCTTTAAGCAAAAAAAGATGAGTTACAATGTTATGCATTATGCATTATTTTTATGAAAACTTTGAAAATGCCTTACAGATTGTATCATTATTTATTATAACTCATATGCCGGTACATAACTATGGACAAAGAGTTTATAAATCTTTGAAAACGATGCCACAATATGACTATAAGTTATACATAAAAGTTATGCCCCTTGAAATAACTTTTACAGAGTTAAGTCCCCTGAGATATATGAAATTATAATGAAAAATGAAATAATATTGGGTAAGCAGCCGATTTCACACTAAAAAAATATGACAGTGGGCTGCGCTGGAATGAAAGGAAGCTGTGTAGAAAATTTCATCTCAATCGGATGGGCCGTTCGCGAGCGCATAAAGGACATATGGACATACAGACAGACAGACAGACGGAGGTCGCAATTTATATATAAGATAATTCTGTTTTGTCCTTCCATGGTGATCTGTGTGCAGTTTACAGTGTGATTTTGTTGTGTCCTTCTACGGTGATCTGTGTCCAGTTTACAGTATAACCTTGTTGTATCCTTACATGATGATCTATGTCCAGTTTACAGTATGATTCTGTTGTGTCCTTCCACGGTGATCTGTGTCCAATTTACAGTATGATTCTGTTGTGTCCTTCCATGGTGATCTGTGTGCAGTTTACAGTATGATTCTGTTGTGTCCTTCCATGGTGATCTGTGTCCAATTTACAGTATGATTCTGTTGTGTCCTTCCATGGTGATCTGTGTGCAGTTTACAGTATGATTCTGTTGTGTCCTTCCATGGTGATCTGTGTCCAATTTACAGTATGATTCTGTTATGTCCTTCCATTGTGATCTGTGTTCAATTTACAGTATGATTCTGTTGTGTCCTTCCATGGTGATCTGTGTCCAATTTACAGTATGATTCTGTTGTGTCCTTCCATGGTGATCTGTGTCCAATTTACAGTATGATTCTGTTGTGTCCTTCCATGGTGATCTGTGTGCAATTTACAGTATGATTCTGTTGTGTCCTTCCATGGTGATCTGTGTGCAATTTACAGTATGATTCTGTTGTGTCCTTCCATGGTGATCTGTGTGCAATTTACAGTATGATTCTGTTGTGTCCTTCCACGGTGATCTGTGTCCAATTTACCGTATGATTCTGTTGTGTCCTTCACGGTGATCTGTGTCCAATTTACAGTGTGGTTCTGTTGTGTCCTTCCATGGTGATCTGTGTGCAGTTTACACTATAACCTTGTTGTATCCTTCCATGATGATCTATGTCCAGTTTACAGTATGATTCTGTTGTGTCCTTCCACGGTGATCTGTGTCCAATTTACCGTATGATTCTGTTGTATCCTTCCATGATGATCTATGTCCAGTTTACAGTATGATTCTGTTGTGTCCTTCCATGGTGATCTGTGTCCAATTTACAGTATGATTCTGTTGTATCCTTCCATGATGATCTGTGTCCAATTTACCGTATGATTCTGTTGTGTCCTTCCATGATGATCTGTGTCCAATTTACAGTATGATTCTGTTGTGTCCTTCCACGGTGATCTATGTCCAATTTACCGTATGATTCTGTTGTGTCCTTCACGGTGATCTGATGTCCAATTTACAGTGTGATTCTGTTGTGTCCTTCCACTGGTGATCTGTGTCCAATTTACAGTATGATTTTGTGAGTGTCCTTCCATTGTGATCTGTGTCCAGTTTACGGTATGATTCTGTTGTGTCCTTCCACGGTGATCTATCGTCACGTTAGTTTTATTCCGTTGTGTATTTTCTCTGTGAACATTCTGCAGTTTTAATTTGATTTCGTCGTGTCCTTACTTGGTTATCTTTCGCCATTTTACAGTATGATCCCGGTGTATTCTTCTATGCTGAACTGGTTCTAGTTTACATTATGTTTAGTTTTTCGTCATTTGTGACATTTCTTCACTCCGTACAGGCGTCCTCAGATTTAGTTTTGTATTTTCTTCCACACGTTTTCCGGGTGGTTCTCCTAGTCCTTGAATTCTCAAAGTACGCCTCCTGTATGTTCGTGCTAGAATCAGTTCTTTCCACGGGTCTCCCTGTCTTTTTAAAGCAGATGTAAAACATTGAGAAACCCATGAGATCATCAGTGTATTACGATTAATATTTATTTTGTTGTACATTTAATACGCTCTTGGGTCTACCTAATATATATTTTTTAAGTGAAGGACGGTAAGTAGCATCTACAATGTTTTGACGTGACAGATTGTGTTAGATTAATCACACAGTGCTTGTAAAAGTGATGGTTATAATCAGGACATGCACAATTTAATAGAAAGCAATTACACTGACAGTGTGGTATGGGGTGCATTCCCTACACCGGTCAGTTGGACTTCAAAGTTGACTTCTGGTCTAGGACTTGGAGACGTAAATTACAAGTACTTCGGAAGTTGGAGTGGGTTCACATTGATGGCTGGCGGTGGACATTGGTAGTTGGGAAAGCCCAACTCACACGCAAAAAATAGTCCACCTGTGGACTACGGTCGAGTTCAAAGCGAGCGAACGAAAAGAAAGTATAAAGCATTCTTCTAATCATTCAAATGGGTGAAGAGTACTTGGTGAAGGGATTCTCCTTAAAGGTCAGCTATGTTGAATGCATGCTCGTTTGCAGAAATCGTGGATTCAGACGTGCTCTTTAAACAGCGAATATGTAAAAATCAAACAAATACGTCTGCTTAAATCTCATGCTAAGCATTGTCTTGTAATGACATTGAGTTGTGTTGAGATGAGTTGAGTTGAGATATTGAGTTGAGTCAAGACCCGATATTACATCACTCAGGGACATTCCTCTACGCGCTCCATCCTCAAAATCAGCAACCAGCGACGAGTTCCAATACTAATGGTACCAGTATCTGATTATGTATCCGTCTGGCCATTCCTCGGAGTGATGAGCGTCGGCCAGATCCTCTGGTCTCTCCCTGCCCCACCATTCTACACAGGCAATGATGATTTATCTGTTTTTCTACACTGTTTCACGTGATCCCACAGGGCCTTGATCACATCTACCTTATCTTGTATCCCACCCAGCGGCGCAGAGCCTGCCAGTTTGTCCACCTGCTCGTTACCCACCACACCAGCAAGCCCTGGGGAAAAGATCCAACGGATGTTCCCTGTCTTTGATTTTCTTTTAAAATTGAAGATGCCACGATGTCGCGAAACCATGCCTATCCTCATCCTTCTCAGCAAGCTTTGTGAATCCGCTTCAGTCTTGGCATGTGTGTGTGTTGTTTGTAGATGTGAAACTGAGATCAAGAACATTATCACCATATCCAAGATCTCCATTACTTGACTGAGTCATCAGCATGTAGTTGTTCAACCCTCTTTGGGTTCGTTTTGCAGTTTCCTCGTCATGCTTCACCCATGGCGCTTGTTCAATGCTGCTCGCTTCAGCGTTGCTTATATCGTCAGTGACAAGTCTCTGTTCGTCTGGCCATTGAATGTATTCCGTGGTCGACCTCTCCTTTCCGTATCAAGAACTTTCATTACATTTCATGACTTTCACTAAAGAACCGCTATACCTTAACTGTTTGTATGCCTTGGAGCGAGCGCGTTGGTGTAACGGTTATGACATTGTTGACAATAGCATACGCGCGGTCGGGAAAGGGTTCGGATGTTAGCTCTCGCCGTTCGCTGCGGGAGTAAAAAGGCGGTCCTGCAGAAATACGATGGCCCTAACACTTCACATACCTACAGCAGGCCCCTACTACAGAACTTGTGTTTGTCAGACGCTCTCTTTTGTATTGCGCAGAACAGACATCTATGTTCATTCTCTTCTCCTAGAAGTTTACTTCTCCTTTCTTCCTCCTTTTGCCCTTTAAACTCCTAGTTGAGTATAGCGACACAACCACAAATGTCAAGCCCTTTTTAGATCAGTTTAATGTTGGTTGGATATTGCCCGATACTTTTCCTACGGTGTGAGATAGCCAGTCTCAGACCAACCCGCATTAGTCGACTTTTACGACATGCTCAAGGGGGGTCTATTGTGTTACTGGTCTATGCTTTGAGGTCCTGGTTCTATGCCTCCCCCGTGGGGCCGTGATAACCCAGGTCGTTTTGTTTAGTCCAACTGATTCTTTTACTTCTAGTTTAGCTAGTCCAACTGATTCTTTTACTTCTAGTTTAGCATCACATCTGGAATGTCTGGAGCCGTCTGTCATCATTTATGTTGATGGTTTATGTCTGAGTGCCGTACAGCACAAGTAACCTCTAAAATGAGTTACATAGTCAACAACAATTGCATTTGCTGAAAGGATATGTGTGGCCCTTATTCTATTTTACTAAATCACTCGTCTAAACAGTAAGGAAACAAATCATGAAATTATGGCAAACATCGGCAAACGACGAAGTGTGCGGAAATTAACCTCGTTGATAGGAAATAACAGGCAACACGGAAATCAGAGAAAGATAAATATACTAACCTTAAATAGCTGGACCATCAAAACAGTAAGAAAAAAACATCATGAAATTTATGGCAAACATCGGCAAACGACGAAGGTGTGCTGAAATAACCTCGTGGATAGGAAATAACAGGAAACACGGAAGTCAGAGAAAGATGAATATACTAACCTTAAATAGCTGGATAACAAATAATCGTAATAGCATTAAAACAGTCTCCTGGCAAAGTGGTTACGCCGCTTGCCTCACGCTCCGAAGGTTGTGGCCTATGTTGTTCGGTTCAGGAGTGCAGTTTTCTCGGAGATTCCTGGGGTGGGGGTCGTCGCTGGAGCTACGGAGTTCATGCTTTGTGCTACGCTTTCAGCAGGTCGCCCTGGGGAAAGAAACAGAGCCATAAGGGATAAAACCTGGTGCAATGAAGTGGATCCTCTAGTCGTTTAGACCCTTTTAAATATCAACAGGAAGGACTGCATAGTTATGGTTGACAGTATCAGAATAGTCAATCAAGAGGTGAGGGAATGACGCCGACGCACACTGAGAAAGCCTGAGTCTGGTATAACCAGACATTCCCATGTCTGGAACCCACCAGGTGAACGAAATGGTGGGAGAGCTAAACACACACGGACGGAGAAGAGAATGCACACAGAAATGAACTATATTGGGAGCACAACGAAGGAGGTGCAGGAGACAACAACTAGATAAAATTGCTTGACGGGAGTAGGTTGAGCGTATAGACCCCAGTGGGATATAAAGAAGAAGAATATATATGCTCTAGTCTAGGCACCTAAAGAAGAATGTTACTCTTTAATGTATTTGTATAAACATTATAACCAGAATAAAGTGTTCACATACCAACTGTACTGAAGTCGTCATTTCGGTGCATAAATATACTAGTGGCGTACAATTATTACAACTTTCTCAGTGTTCGGATGGTACCTCTGGAAAACACACACACACACACACACACACACACACACACACGCACGCACGCACATACACACACAGAGAGGAGAGAGAGGGTGTGAGAGAGAGACAGAGAGAGAGAGAGGGAAGAGGGCAGTACGTGTATGTTGCGGTCTCCAGGCCCTGTGTCTGCACGCCTCAGAAAACAGTCTTAACCTGTTTGATAAATAGCACAGTCTGAACAAAAATAAGCATTGCAGTGCAGAAGGTCGTCATCATGCCAGCGTATTTTGGTGGGAATAAACAAACACTCCTTGTCGGTGATTAGAATGACAATAATACTTCCCACGTCGACCATATTGTGGGCATTCATGACGACGCCCATTGACCGTTTATTCGCAGAGGCTGCTGTGTCACTGTTGATAACCTTCAGCGGTAATTCTGACAGGTAGAGGTAACGATAACTTCACGCCATATTACTACCTTAGGAGCTTTCGCAAACAGGGGGGTCATGACATAACGAAGTTGGATTGCCAGGTTCCTTCTACCCTGCCTTCCTTTCTCATAACATGTAAAGAAAATTCTGGAAATTACCCGGTACCTATTTTGGGAATGTGGGTCGGTCTCAGTGCTGTACTGTTTTTGGAAGGAAAAAAAAAAAAATCAAGCCACCACTGGGATTTCAACCTGGACCACTATGTGTATGCAAGTGTGATGTTTCCAGCCACGGTAGCCTGGTAATATGTGCTCTCCTCTGCTGGTCCAGTGGTCCTACCTAGGTTGAAGTCCCACTCGTGGTGAAGTTGTCTTTTAATATTCATGGTCATATGGCTTCGGTGACGACAGAGCCTCATACAATGGGAACTAGAAAGGTATCAGGGAATTAAGGCGGCTGCCAGGACATTCACGACTTCGCATCTGGGGTGCCGTTTGGTCGTGAACATATGAATCCAGCATCATATATCCAGGGTTGCTTTTTTTATTTCCCATTGCCCTTGTATTCCAAGTCAACCCAGTCTGAAATGGTTACCGTGGAATTTCCTGGGAAATAAAGACGGTCGGTGTAATATTGTCCACATCACCCATCCAGTTCTGATTGGTCCATACAAATATGGGGGCTTACACCATATACCAAATACTTCTTACACGTAAGAGAGGTTCTTTATCTGTTTACTTACATTGCTTTCATTACGGACTCAAGGAGTATGCTTAGTAAGGCGGAGAACGGAATGTTTCGAGAGGAATGGCTTCTTTTCCTCGCTTCAGAGGTCACGGATTGTGAGAATTGTATGGATTTTTTGCCCTGGCCATGCGGGAGTGCGGGGAATGAACGGGTTGATAGGTTGGCAGGCAATGCACCTCTTGGTGGTAGATTACCTATGGACAAGGAAGAGGTGGGGGAGCGCCTGTGGAACCAGGTGGTGAACACGGGGAAACAGACTGAGAACCCGTATGTGGAAAGGTTGATATTGCGGGGGATCGGCAGGGAGCTGGAAGAATCTCAAAACTGAGAGGAAAGACCACAACTTTCAATCAGCGATGGGAACGATTACTTGTATGACTCTTCGCTGGCTGTTGAACGAGGCGACGGAGCGCATGTGGAAATGTCCTGAGTGCAGTGATATGGGTTCTTAACTCAGCTCAACTCAACTTTACTTTTTTTTAACCATATATCCATATGTATGGCTAGAAATTGGGTCCTTTCAGTAACAACTGATACTTGAAATGATGCACCCATAATCTTCTAGAGTACATAATTGACTGTAAATTATATCTACGAGTACTTAACCGAAGATCAATTCTACATGAGAATACATAACTGACGATATTTCAATCTAAGAGTACTTGCTTCTTCTGCCCTGTATTCTCCTATTGAAGCATTGGCCCTCACCCAACCCACTCCAAACCGTCCTATCTTTTGCTATGTCATGTAGCTCAGTCCATGTCATCCCAAAATTATCCACGTCTCTGATCCACATTTCTGTTCTGCGTGCGTGTTGTATGGCTCCCTATATTTCCTTAGCTCTGTGCTTCCAACGGATTCTCTAGTTATACTATCATCAGGTTGTTCTGTGTCATAGCATCGTTTTCCTCGCATCTTGATTGGCTGGTATTTATTTAGTTGTCTTCGTGAGTTCCACATTGGTGATTCTGCCTTACCATTTTAGTCCTTCTGTTCTGCACAGGCACCAGCGAATGAATGTTTGCAGTTTATCCGTAATTCTTTTATTAGCTCTCCATCTACGTGGCGATAGGTTTACAGACGAAGTTCGTAATCCCGCATACCGCGTTCGAAATACAGCTGTGTTGGTGGTTTTTTTTTTAAATGGTATGGGTGCCGGTCGTTCAGAAAGCAATGGCAAACTACTGAACGTAAACTTGCCCAGGTAGCACGAACAGACAAAGATTGCTAGGTTTGACTGCGACGTCCGTAAAGGAGATGCAACGAACTTTTTAATAAGAATAATTTTTCAGATCCATGCAGTAGTAATGATTTAGCGTTAGAGGTAATTATCCAGTTTGCCGCTAAGTTTAATTTCTTTTGACTTCCCCAAATGTCCTAGTACTATATAAGTCCCTCTTGAATTTTGCATTATTATTCTGATATCTCAATCGGTTCCCCATCTTTGTCTACTTTGCTACCGAAATATGTGTATGATTTTCGCCCCTTGCAGTGAGGCTTCACCAAGGAAAGATCGAGTTATCATTTTCTTGCTTTATTTTCACTATCTTTAACGTTTATACAGAAGAGTACATAACTGTCGACAAATTATATACCATAGTACATAACTGTCGATAAATTATTATACTGAGGGCACAGTGCTATATTCATAAATTATATCTGAGGGTAAATTACCAACTATGAATTATATCTGAGAGTAAATTACGTGAGTAAGGGACCACTTGCCTAGCCCTAGGGCGTATTGGGTGTATGAAGCTTTGCATTTATGCAGATGAAACATGAAACAGTATTGAGTGCAGACAATTGACATGTACTGCAGCGTTTAGAAATTGCGGTTTTTGTATTCAGTACTATACAGTAAGTAACTATAGTCTGTTTACTTTTGCCTGCGCCAATATAAAATTCCATATCTCAGTAACTAGCTGAGGGAAAATGATGACCCAACAAAACAAAATTTTGTTCTGGAGATTGTACAGCAGATTTCAAAGTTTGTTTATATGCGGTATATAATTTACGGGTCAGAAATGAAGTGCACATTATTAAATGTATTACCCCCGGGAAGGTTAACCCGGTCAACAAATGCCCGCAGAAGTCGGATGTGTCGGCTTAAGGGCGCAAGAACGCAGCTCTGCTGCAAACAGGCACAACGCAATCACGTCCGAAAAAAAAAACTCCGGATGAACGCAGAAGAAGAAATGTATTACGCCTTCACACGGAAACATTAGCGTTGAATAGTTAATTTTCTCGTGGGACATGGGTGTCGTGTCCTCCTTTAAAGTGTCGTCCCTGGAGTGAGGAGATCCGACACCCACATTATAATATTATTTTTTTCCCCCCTCAATATTCTGGAGAATCCACCAGCTTCCGTCCAACACACTCCATCAGCCTATGGACACCTTTTCCTATCACTCTCACACTGTCGTACTATGCCCCCTTCTCATACTTCCCCAACGCAACATACTCAACAACTCTTGCTTCTAGAAATTAATAAAGAGTAATTTATTAAAATAAAAGTGTAATGTATATGAGACGTGTATGTGAAGAAAATGTGTGACGTGTTCTATAAAGTGTGTAGACTCTGTCTCTCAGACATCAACTCAGTCAGCTGATCACAGCAAAGATAGACCACAGCACGTTACGTCAGAACAAGTACGTCTCACCCGTTGCCGGAACCATCTTGCCGGATAATGCTTTGCCTCTGTAGACCTCTGGTAATCCAATTTCATGAACATCCGAAATAGACACCGGTGGTATTAAGAGTTAATCATGGACCGGTTGCACTCTACACAATGTCCGTTCCTAATGTTCCTAAACAAACTGCACAAGTCTTTTGCAGTGTGTACACAGTCATTAATGTTAATTGTTACTGTACTGGATCCTCACTCGTGTCTATCTAGCCTCAAGTATAATGTCTTGTGTTCTATTACACGAGATTATATAACACTAGGTAACTATTAGATTGTTCTCCGGTAGTTACTACTGTCTGATGCTGTATGGTGCATCTGTAATCATCACTATGTGTGGTGAATCAACGTCCTTTTAGCTGTTAGTTGCTTTCTGTATGCAACGTTATTGACTCTTGAACTGGTGTTCTTCAGAATGGGTTTTTTAAGTCTTTCCCAAAACTTGTTGAGTTTCCTTGGATCTGGTAGGGAACCTAGGATAGAAACAACACATCTGGTGATAGTACTAGTCACTGATCCTTTCGGCTGAGTGTAAGCCTATCACCTTGCTTAATGATCTTTAGCTAACTAGACTTAGTCATAGAGCAGATTAGCTACCCACCTAGAGTCGAATCAGGCTATGACAAAGAAAAATATCAGCAAACAGAATGCGGAACCCCGCCCACCAGGGACACCTACGGGAGGATCCCAATTATCCTTCATTACTCAACTAGTAAAGCTTATCAACACTTCACTAATCTATTCTAGCTAACAGAGCCAAGTATCACTTCCCTAATCTAGCTAGTTTCCACTAACAGTGCTAATCATCACACTATAGTTTAACAAGGCTACTGCCTAAAGTAATTATAACGAATATATTATAATAAGTTATACCTTAAATGGCACTACTGCAGTCCTATAAATCATATCTACATCTGCCATATAGGCACGTGTAAAATTAAGTCACTAATTAACACACGGTAGATATTATTTCCACTAGGCGCTGCAGTGCCCTCACTCCGACTAGAGCATTATTCAAGTCCACCCTAGTTGATCCCAACTCGAGTTTATATGGCAAACTACCCAAGTTGTCCACGTGACGTTATCCTTTTCGCCCCCACACAGGTGTTATTTGGACATATCAGCCATTTGCAAGAATCTATTTTCCTGGCTTTAGTCCTGTCAAAGTTGTCAGTAATTGTTAAGATTTTCAAAACAAGCCAGCCAGTTTATGTCTACTTCCAACAAAGAGTTGCAAATAACTCCGTCAACTTCTCGATGTGCCGGAAACCAAGAATTGACAGATGCACTGTTTTCCTGTCTCTCGCTGCCAATTCCGGTTTGTCTCTGACTGTTGACAACTGTCAAGCTTCTGTTCAGTGGTGACAATCCCAGCAGCCATTTCCGTCTGATGTGTTTATGACTTGTCAAAGTGATATCTGATTCAACGCACTCACTTCCTCCTCACTCACCACCAAATGTGTATATGGGCTGACCTGATGTAACCTGTGCTGTTTTTCCAGTACGGCTGTTGTGGGCCTAGAAAATACACGCCCAGCAAACGTCGGTATATTTATCTGTTTAACTCATGGCAATCTCGCGACATAGTCCCCCTCTTAAGAGAGTAGTCCATCTCACTCTTCTCCACAATGAGTTAAATCCAGATGATTCATTCCTCTTCTTCAGGAGCTGGGTGTCTTGACAAGAAATCCGCTCCAACATTTTCCTTCCCAGGAATGTATTCTACTGTGAAATTATACGGTTGAAGTAACAACGACCACCGCATCAAACGGGCGTTGAGCTTCTGAGAAGTCGCCAGGAACATCAGGGGCTGATGATCCGACTGAACCCGAAACTTAACTCCATACAAATATGGCTGAAATTTTTGCACTGCCCATACGAGGGACAAGCATTCTCTCTCGACGGTTGAATAATTCCTCTCCGCCTGTAGAAGTTTCTTACTTGCGTATGCCACAGGTTTCAAAACCGAAGCATCGTCTTTTCCTTCCTGTAACAAAGCGGCTCCAATTCCAATCGCACTTGCATCCGTTCTCAACACAAATGGTTTGGAAAGGTCAGGGAGCTGTAATACAGGTTTGCTGACCAAGGCCTCCTTTAACTGACTATAGGCATTCTCACATTCTGGTGTCCAAATGATTTGGTCCAGGAATCCCTTTTTCAAGGTTTCCGTCAACGGAGCTCCCAGTTCCGTGAAATGTGGGATAAATTTGTGGTAGAACCCACACAACGAGAGAAAAGATCGCACATCCTTCTTCGTTTTTGGCCTTGGTGCATTTCTGATTTTCTCCAGGTTCTTCTCTTCTGGAACAATGTGTCCTGGAGTGATGGTGTGACCTAGAAATTCCAGAGTTTGGTAACCAATCATGCACTTGGTTGGACGAGCAGTAAGCCCTGCTTCCTTGAGTCTATTAAACTCTCTCTCCAAGGATTGTAAGTGGTCATCCAAGCTGTCACTGGAAATCAGAATATCATCCATGAATGAGATGATGGACGGATCCTGTAACGGATCTAGTAAAGTCCTCATCATGCGTGTAAACACACTAGGTGCATTGCTGAGTCCAAAGGGCATGACCTTGAATTCGTAGTGTCCACTGGGTGTACTGAAAGCTAACAGTGGTCGAATCTCCGGTTTGACTGGTATCTGATAGTACCCCCGACTCAGATCCACCTTTGAAAAGTACCGAGCCTTATGGAGCCTAGCGAATAACTGAGTTGGATTCGGCAAAGGTTCCACCTGAAACTGTGTATGACTGTTCAGAAGTCGGTAATCTATACACAACCTGTGTTCTCCACTTGGTTTGCGTAACAAAACTACCCCCGCATTGTATGGGGATGTGGATGGTGCAATCACGTCATCCTCCAGCAGTTTTTTTATTTCCTCCTCCAGGGCCTTTTCTTTAGAGAATGGCACTGGGTACACCTTTTGGCGAACAGGTTCCTGTGTTTTCAAAGTCATCTCGAACTCCACCAACCTCGTTCGTCCTGGTTTATCCGTCAGTATCTCCTTATGAGACTTGAGAACCTGGGTTATCCTTTCCCTCTCCTGGGAGGTCAGATCAGGGTTCACTTGCACATCCCTATAGGTTTCCTGGTGTTCCAAGGGATATTCCCTGCCCTCGCTGGTTCCCACTTCTGTCTCCACTGCAACTGCCATTGCCATGAGGTGAGCTGCCTTGTCTCCTGGTCTCTCTTCGTATTTCCGCAAGAGATTGATATGGAAAATCTTCGACTTTCCCCGGATCCGGATTTGATAGTTGGTTCTGGATATTACCCTTTCCACGGGAAATGGTCCTTGCCAACCTATCTCCAGTTTGTTGTTTCCCGTTGGGAGTAACAACAAGACTTTATCTCCTACCTCTAGAGATCTTTCTTTAGACCTACGGTTGTAGTAAGCCGCATGTCTTTTCCTGGCCTTTTTCAAGTTTTGATTTGCCAGAGTCCATCCCTTATGGAGTTTTTCTTTCAGTTCCTCCACGTATTGATAGGATGAGATCACTTCTTCTGACGTCCCCTCTTCAGTCCAACTCCTCAACATGGCTTCCAACGGTCCTTTGATTGGACGACCAAACAGCAACGTAGCGGGTGGTATTCCTGTTGAGCGATGAGGAACTTCCCGATAGGCAAAGAGTGCTGCTGGGATATATTCATCCCACCTATCAGGTTTTTCCTGCGCTAATTTCCTGAGCATTGTCATCAACGTGCCGTTGAAACGCTCTACTTGTCCATTGGCTTGAGGGTGGTAAGGGCTGGTATGTATGTGGTTAGAGTGAAACACCCTAAATACCTCCTCCATGAGTTTTCCACAAAACTGAGATCCATTATCCGTCAGAATTTGATCCGGAAAGCCTAATCTGGTAAAGGCCTCCATCAGTGCGTCCGCCACTCTTTTCGAGTCAATCGTGGTCAACGGTATCGCCTCACCCCACATTGTACAGCAATCCACCATTGTAAGTATATACATGTTCCTCTTCCTAGTCCTGGGAAGTGGACCCACGATATCGATGGCTACCCTCTCGAAAGGCGAGTTCATGATGGGCATCTCACCCAACATCACCGGTGCTGTCCAGTGTTTCGGTGCCACCCTCTGGCACTCAGGGCATGACTTCACATACCGACGCACATCATCTGTCATTCCCGGCCAATAGTAGTGGCAGGAAATCCGCTGCATGGTGGCGGCAATACCCATGTGTCCACTAAAGGAGACGGTATGCCCCATATGAAGAATCTGGGACCGATGAGCTTTCGGGACGACCAACTGACCGTATAGGTTGTCTCCCCTTCCTGCTCTCCTGTAGAGTATCCTATTCTTCATGTAGTACTGCCCCCGTCCTGGTGGATCAGCACTTTTCTGCAGCTTTTTGTAGCAAGGACGTAAAGTATCATCCTCACTCTGGGCAGTTCGTAGCTCCCCCGGCATTGGGTTAGTCACAATTGCGTCTGCCTCTTCCGTTTTCGTCTGAGAGCGAGTCTGCATTGCTCCCATATGGATTGGCTCCCTGGGCATTCCCAGAAAGACATACCGGCAACCTAGGATGACTGGAAAAATGGGATCGGTCAATACAGCGGCCTTGATGGTGCCGGTGACGTACCTTGACCGAATCTCCACATTAGCAATGGGCAACTTCATGGTTACAGCACTCTTCTGTGCAGGCTGTATATCCAATGTTTCACCTGTGAATTGTTCTGGATGTACCAGATCCGCAGAAATCACGGCCTCCCCGTCCAGTCCTGTGTCGTATAAACACTCCACTTGACGACCGTTAACCTCTACCAATTCCACTACAGGTGGTTTTTCCTGGTCTGGAGTCTCTTCCTCGGCCTCGACCTGTTCGGTGGGCTCCACCTTAGGTTTCCCTGAGCACACGACGAATTGAGTGTCTCCTGACTTTCCCCTGCAGTCAATAGCATTGTGCGTGTTTGACTGACATTGGTTGCACCATTTCCCTGTCCTAGATTTTCTATTGTCGGACTTGAATGAGCTCTCCTGGTGGCGAGCTTCCTTGTTGACCTTGGCCTTTTCCGTGACAACCTCCTTGGAAGTCACTTGACATGCTGCAAAGTAAGGGTTCTTAGCCTTCGATTTGCAGTCCCTCGTATTGTGAGAGGGTGACTTACAAATTGAACACCACTTCTCCGACCACGGTCGTTTAGGTGTAGAGCTTGAAGTGCTCTTGCTTCCCTCCTTCTTCTTCTCTGAATTATCCTCTGATTTTTGCACATAAGGTTCCCACTTTTTGGTTCCTGAGTTTTTGGCTTTCTTCTTGTCATGTTTCTCTTGACTTTTGGTGTTGGTGGAAAGGTTTTCCCCTGCCTCCCCATGTACCTCGACGAACCGTTCTGCTAATTTATTCACGAGGTCAATACGTTCCGCTCCTTGTTCTCCCAGGAACGTCCTGAGAGGTTTAGACATTTGCTTCTTCAGCTGGTCGACCACCATGAGCTCTTCCAGACTCTTATAGTCATGTGCGAACCCAGCCAAATCCATCCACTTATGGAGATAAGATTTAAGACGCAAACTGTAGGCGGCAAACAACTCTCCCGGTTCTCGTTTCGCTGCTCGAAATTTTTTCCGGTAGGTATGTGACGTAACCTCGAATCGTTTCAGCAGAGCCGTCTTTAACTCATCATAATTGTTCTCATGTCCTGGTGGCAGGCGAGTATAAACCTCGTATCCCGTCCCGCGTAATCCCTGGGATAGCTTAAGATTCCATTTGTTACGCTCCAGACCCATAGCAACTGACATAGCCTCGAAGCGTTGAAGGTATTGGTCAATCTTCTCTTTGTCCTCCTCGTAGACCGCTAAAGGAAACTTCATAGCATGGTACCCATGTCCACCTACTGGTGTTGATCCTGGGATGGAGGAACCTCCAACTGCTCCCTCAGTTTCTCCATTAGATTGACTCTTCAACTCGAGTTCCCTCATCCGGTACTCGTGCTCCCTTTTCTGTGCTTCCTGTTCAGCTTCTAATTTCCTAGCTGCTTGTTCAGCTTCAAATTTCCTAGCTGCTTGCTCAGCTTCCAATTTCCTAGCTGCTTGCTCAGCTTCCAATTTCCTAGCTGCTTGCTCAGCTTCCAATTCCATCCTTCTCAATTCCAACTCGGCCTTTCGATCTTCCCTTTCCGCTTGACGATACTCTCTCTCCACTTCCTGTATGTAATCCGTTAGAGAAGACCCAGCCAATCCCATTTCTTCCCCCTTTGCCTTTAATTCTGCTGTGCTAAGTCTAGGGGTGGCCATTATACAGAGAGGTAAGCTAGCAGGTCTAGTACAATATAACTGCAAATTACTATACCGATATATGAACAAGTACTATAAATCTAGATATTACCACACACAGTACATTCACTCAGTGACAAGAGTAGAATCAGGACCACAGACCTATGCAGACGTGTGAAGTGTGAACAGGTAAGATATTAGTCCTAACCCCTATCCACATTCACTCTAGCTGGATTCTCCAAACTGATATCTCCCTCTTATAACTAAGGATCCCGTGTCAAAAGACCCCGTTGTCAGAAGATCCCACTGTCAAAGGTTCCTGCTTGCAGGAGATCTCGCTGTCCAAGGATTCCGTTTACGGGAGATCCCGCTGTCCAAAGATCCCGTTTACGAGAGATCCCGCTGTCCAAAGATCCCGTTTACGAGAGATCCCGCTGTCCAAAGATCCCGTTTACGAGCCCCCAATAATGTCGTGTCCTCCTTTAAAGTGTCGTCCCTGGAGTGAGGAGATCCGACACCCACATTATAATATTATTTTTTTCCCCCCTCAATATTCTAGAGAATCCACCAGCTTCCGTCCAACACACTCCATCAGCCTATGGACACCTTTTCCTATCACTCTCACACTGTCGTACTATGCCCCCTTCTCATACTTCCCCAACGCAACATACTCAACAACTCTTGCTTCTAGAAATTAATAAAGAGTAATTTATTAAAATAAAAGTGTAATGTATATGAGACGTGTATGTGAAGAAAATGTGTGACGTGTTCTATAAAGTGTGTAGACTCTGTCTCTCAGACATCAACTCAGTCAGCTGATCACAGCAAAGATAGACCACAGCACGTTACGTCAGAACAAGTACGTCTCACCCGTTGCCGGAACCATCTTGCCGGATAATGCTTTGCCTCTGTAGACCTCTGGTAATCCAATTTCATGAACATCCGAAATAGACACCGGTGGTATTAAGAGTTAATCAGGGACCGGTTGCACTCTACACAATGTCCGTTCCTAATGTTCCTAAACAAACTGCACAAGTCTTTTGCAGTGTGTACACAGTCATTAATGTTAATTGTTACTGTACTGGATCCTCACTCGTGTCTATCTAGCCTCAAGTATAATGTCTTGTGTTCTATTACACGAGATTATATAACACTAGGTAACTATTAGATTGTTCTCCGGTAGTTACTACTGTCTGATGCTGTATGGTGCATCTGTAATCATCACTATGTGTGGTGAATCAACGTCCTTTTAGCTTTTAGTTGCTTTCTGTATGCAACGTTATTGACTCTTGAACTGGTGTTCTTCAGAATGGGTTTTTTAAGTCTTTCCCAAAACTTGTTGAGTTTCCTTGGATCTGGTAGGGAACCTAGGATAGAAACAACACATCTGGTGATAGTACTAGTCACTGATCCTTTCGGCTGAGTGTAAGCCTATCACCTTGCTTAATGATCTTTAGCTAACTAGACTTAGTCATAGAGCAGATTAGCTACCCACCTAGAGTCGAATCAGGCTATGACAAAGAAAAATATCAGCAAACAGAATGCGGAACCCCGCCCACCAGGGACACCTACGGGGGGATCCCAATTATCCTTCATTACTCAACTAGTAAAGCTTATCAACACTTCACTAATCTATTCTAGCTAACAGAGCCAAGTATCACTTCCCTAATCTAGCTAGTTTCCACTAACAGTGCTAATCATCACACTATAGTTTAACAAGGCTACTGCCTAAAGTAATTATAACGAATATATTATAATAAGTTATACCTTAAATGGCACTACTGCAGTCCTATAAATCATATCTACATCTGCCATATAGGCACGTGTAAAATTAAGTCACTAATTAACCCACGGTAGATATTATTTCCACTAGGCGCTGCAGTGCCCTCACTCCGACTAGAGCATTATTCAAGTCCACCCTAGTTGATCCCAACTCGAGTTTATATGGCAAACTACCCAAGTTGTCCACGTGACGTTATCCTTTTCTCCCCCACACAGGTGTTATTTGGACATATCAGCCATTTGCAAGAATCTATTTTCCTGGCTTTAGTCCTGTCAAAGTTGTCAGTAATTGTTAAGATTTTCAAAGCAAGCCAGCCAGTTTATGTCTACTTCCAACAAAGAGTTGCAAATAACCCCGTCAACTTCTCGATGTGCCGGAAACCAAGAATTGACAGATGCACTGTTTTCCTGTCTCTCGCTGCCAATTCCGGTTTGTCTCTGACTGTTGACAACTGTCAAGCTTCTGTTCAGTGGTGACAATCCCAGCAGCCATTTCCGTCTGATGTGTTTATGACTTGTCAAAGTGATATCTGATTCAACGCACTCACTTCCTCCTCACTCACCACCAAATGTGTATATGGGCTGACCTGATGTAACCTGTGCTGTTTTTCCAGTACGGCTGTTGTGGGCCTAGAAAATACACGCCCAGCAAACGTCGGTATATTTATCTGTTTAACTCATGGCAATCTCGCGACAATGGGATTGGCCTTATGACAAGAACCTCGCGTAGTGGAATGGGGCTTACTGTGAAACAGTGTGTTAGCGATAAATCACTAGTTTTTCACCAAAACAAAGAAATGTCGCCGCTTTCCATGATTTAACTTGCCTTTGTACCTATCAAAGACATATTCCTTGCGTGGGGGTAAAATAAGACGACAGGAAAAATTTCATAACGATGCAACAGACAGTTTTCAAAATAATTGATCGTGAATGAAGGCATTCATTTCTGGACATACTATAGGGTTACAATTACATTGTAAGAAAACGGAGATTGTAGTAGTTTCCAAGAAGGCAGAAATACCACAATGTGATATGCAACTAAATGGGAAAATTCTTAAACTAGTGGGTGAATCTGTACATTAAAAAAACTGTCATTACAGCGCGATAAAGTGTTCAAGGGCTATGTAGAGACCGTAGAGCGATTGTGAAACGTGGACTGTAAGCAGAAAAGCTGAGAATAGCAGTGAAAATGTAAACAATATCATGAACAGACAGTAAAAGCGAATGAGCAAGTCCTACAAGAAACAAATGAAAATCGTAAATGTATTACAGAAATGCGACGTAAGTATTCAAGATTTTTGGGCACGTTAAAAAGACGTCAACATATAGTGACACAACTGGCTGTCAAGATGAGAGTTGAGCAAGAGGACGGCAAAGAGATGAATACCTGGATGGCTTAATGGGACAAGAACATAGACTGGACCCACGACTGGTGACCCTGTGAGATGGCGAAGAATGACCGCCCACGTTTATCGGCATGGCAATGATAATGATTGTGACTCTTGCCCTAAATATTGCACTTGATGAGCTGATGTGGTGAATATGACGCCGGGCGCCCTATAACATGTCATAGTAAACCTATGATTGATTGATTTAGGAACCGACATCACAGCATTCGGGACATTCCCAAAAGCGCTCCGTCCCCATCCTCAGCAGCCAGCGAAGAGTTCCAACACTTATAGTTCCAGTAGCAATCTGATTATATGTCCGTCTCGCCTTTCCTCTGAGCGTCGAGCGTCGACCAGATAGTAAACCTATGAAACAAATAGTACCAATTTTATGTTGATCGACCTGGAATCTGAAGCCAATGGTGATAAAAATCCCTGCCTTCCGAGCTTGCGGGCACTTGTGCTGGCCATTGTTTTGCTGCGGCCTCTCGGGATAGACAACTAACGATAGCTATATCTGAAGCTAAATAACTAACATAGATCTTTGTAATTTCCTTCTCTAATGTTAAATTTACTGGAGTGCAGGAGGTGACCGATTGGTCTTACACTGGTGCGCTGGGCTCTAATCCCAGACAAGGGATGTTTATCTGTCAGAGGTACAGAAAGCAAACATTCTGAGCGTGAGCTCTGCATGGTGACTGCGTGGCCATCAGTGTCATGTAACAAGCCCATGCAGAACGTAGCTCTCCCATTACAGCCCGCTGAAATATTATCGCCCCTTTGCCATTTCTCCTGCCTCGTGCATGTTCATGCCCACAATGCCGATAATCCCATATGTAAACCGTCGTATTGGTCTGCCCCTGCCTCGTCTTCCAGAAAACATGTCTTCAATTACTGTTCATTCTAACCCACTCTGACCTTTAGTATGACCAACGTATTTCAGTCTCCGAGACACAATGTGCCTGCGCCAGTTTTCTTCGATGTTGACTGCTTGTGCCAGCGGTCTTTATTTCGTCAGCTCTTATCAAAAGTCTGCATGGTATAATATCAGCAATGATACAAGGTGCCTTACAATAGATAGTTAAATCTGCTTGAGTATGGTGAGAAAACTAGTGTAATGGCTCATTTCTCAACAAGTCTGCCTTCTTTGTAGAAAAGTGGCATGTTCCGAAGACTAGAATATATGGCCGTCTTCATTCTTGCACTCAGAAGATTCAAAGCCACTATCATTAAAGCCAAAACTAGGACCTTCCGTGTAATTGACATTGGTAGTGACCACGGCATGCACTTTATGACGTTTTAGAAGATGCAGCATCGAATAAAATGTAATTAAATACATTGACATATTTAGGGAAAATAGACATGAAATATTTAGGAAAAATAGAAATCTTTGAGGCAGCCGTAAAAGGAAAATGTGCACCTCTCAACCTTACGGGGGGGGGGGGGGGGGGGGGTGTCAACCCCGTAGCAGAGAAAACAAAAGACGTGCTCCTTGATTCAGCCAGCGGATATAAGTGGCAAAAGAAGGACAGTGAACAAACCATAAGTTACAACTGACATTCTGGATGTATGTGATACAAGGCAGGAAAGAAAGATTAAGAAAGTGGATAATGAAGCATCATGGCATTATAGTACTGCAAACCAAAGTATTATAAAGAGAATGAAACAGGCCAAAGACAAGTGTTTAAATAACTTGAGATCATTCATTCTAGGGTATCAGTAGCCAGCTTTTGACACCTTAAGAAGATTAATAAAGCCACAATAGGATAACTGTTATTGAAAATAAACATGGGTCTTTTCGTTCACAGAAAAGTCATCTGTGGCGAGAAGATGAACATAATATATTGAACAATTATGCAGTTCTAAAGTTCTTCCTAACTTTAGCATAATAAATATCACCACAAACTAAAACAGAGAACACGGAAATGCAGTAGCGTTACAAGAAAAAGTGAAGGAGGTTATATGCATCTTTCATGGAAGAAAGTCACCAGACATCATCTCAGCAGAGCTTGTGAATTACTATGGATCAAAACGAAACAAATCATGACAAGCATTTGCCAGAATATATGACATGCAGAACAGTGACCTGAAAGATTGGACCTAGGTTTTGATAATACCTCTCCCATAGAAAGATAGAAAGGAAATTTGACGTTACAACCTTTAAATCCTCCAAATAGAGTTATGTTAATAATACTTTTGATTAGAATAAAGCAAAATCAGAAGAAATCGTATTCCAAGAATATGATGAATCATCAGTGGAACTTAAAAACCAGAACTTCATAGATTCCACACAACCTTTTGATTGATTCTGTGATGAAGGTGTATGACAAATAATGAGGAAATTCGATTTTGGTACCATAATCATAGAATTCACTGAAGCACTATATCCTTAGAAATAACAACATAGGATTATTTTTGTTTTCAAAACAACAGTTGAAGTTCTAACACATTATGCTGGAGACTGGTAACAATTATATTTATATCGATTGGTGGGCGACCTCTGTGCAATCACCGATTTGCTGATGACATTGATCTTATGGCTGGATCAGAATTAGAACTCTAAGACCTCTCTACAAGATTAGAGACAATGTTAAGATTGTATGGAATTAAAATTAGCTTGGGGGGGGGGGGGGGGGGGGGACGAACAAGATACTGGTGATTGGCCAGAAGGAACACGGGACAATCAACGTAAAAGACATGGGAAGGCGCTAGAAGAAGAGAAAGCCTTTAATTATATAGGGTCCACAGTAAGCAGCCAAGGTAGCCCAAGTAAGAGATTAAAATAAGACTCAAGATTACCTCATCTGCCACTCATCCTATATGAAAAAGCATCATCAGATTTCCTGACAAGATCAAACAAGTCACTTGTCTCCATTCTGTTATATGGGTGTTTGTTGGATCCTGGCTACAGAAACACACTGGAGAATACAGACTTATTATTACAAAGAAAATTCTGCGGAAATGGTATGGGGAACATGAAATTAATATAGGGTGTATTTTTAATGACTGCAGTGTTTGAAAATATTGCCGGTCCAAGTTTTGTATTCACCGTCTGTAAAGTTCATGTAACATAATTGGTAAATACAAAACTTTCCATTCAATAACACACCAACACACAACACAGATGAGATATGTGTAGGGCTGCCAGATACGTAGGCACCAAAAGGAGGATATAATAAGACCAAAAAAAAGAGGACAAGGGGGTACATATTGAATGTTTCATTTGAATCGTTCCAGATTAAACACTCAATCAGTACAATTTTATTACAATAGCTGCCAATAAGTGTATCTTACTCTTAGTGAATCGACCAAGAAACAATCATGTTAAAAAAGTAAATATAAATTCAAAGCAGGCCTTTTTCAAAATGCTAAAATAACATTATTTAACCAGCCGATTGTACATTTATTACCTTATAATCTTTATTAATTACTCATAAAATATTTTTTAAAACATAAAATATAAGAAAAGCCGGACATTTTAAAGGTTTTTAGCTTTGTCTGCCGGACGGAGAATATTGGGCTTGAAAGGAGGACATGTCCTCTTTTTGCCGGACGCCTGGCAACCCTAGATATGTGCCTTCTTTGTACCAGCTTGTTTCTCAAACAATGTGCGATCCTGCTGTCCATATGTAGTGTCCCATGAAAAGTAGATAACTTGCTTGTGTGGTTATTTAACATGATCAAACGTACTTTTTATATTAAAAATAGGAATAATAACAGATAGAACATTATATGCAGTATCTGAGGACATGGAACATTGGATAATCTTCTATCCCATCAGAATAGCCAGACAAATGTATTTATAATTGTTGGCTGACGGGGCGCAAACGATGATATACAAGTAAGCAGCCTAGATAACAGAAACACGTTGAGCTGTAATACCGGACTCAATGACGTGTTGCCGGGACCCATAAGGGAAGCAAAGAATAGCAACACTGCAGCCTACCACGCATGTCGTAAGAGGCGACTAAGGAGGCTTGATGGTTCCGTCGCCCTGCTACTGAGTGAGTGCGTGGCGCGACACTGTGAGCTGTGAGTTTCATGTGAAATGCTTTTGAATCTGCTCGAGGTTTTTTGGAATGTGACTGCATGTTCGGAGTGATGGCAGATGGCTATGTCCCAGAGTTGACCGGTGTTTGCCTTATGCAGAAATGCGTGGCTGCTGGGCTTCTGGTTGACTGCCATTGCCATCGACGATGAACTGTATTTCGTGGACTGTGTGGGTGAACATCTAGGAAACATCCAGATGGGAAAATGACTGCCGATTCCATCAGAGATAAACTGGGTGCTTCGTGGGGGACTTTTGTGTTGACATTCTGGCGGTAGCATTATGCACAGTGTATCTGTGCGGGCTGTTGTTTGTCGAGACTCCTGTCTTTTCCACTTTTCACATTAGGCAGTGGGGAGCGTTTTGTGTGATATTCACTGGCACAGAAACGGAGCATAATGGGGACGACCCGTTGCTGTGAAGTTGGAACTGCGACTAACTAACTAACTAATCGGACTCAAACCCATCATTCTGCGGTGGCCTCATATAGACGGATCCGAATCCATTGTAGCTTCTACTTTGTTTCTGTTGCCCGTTGTCTTCACTGGTGTCTTTGCGCGTGTGTGTGTGTGGTAGTCATAACTTTTGAATATGTAGCTATGAAATGCACTATACTTTTTTGCCTTTTCGCCTCCCCTCCTCGCATAGCCGCGCCTCCCGCCCCCAACCTACCACACCAGCGAACAAACATTACAAAAAACCCAAATAATATTTTTTAAGCCTTGTTCATAATTTGTTGGATTGTGCAGTTAAAGTGTTCTACGGGATGAGGTTGCCTGTCTCCTGCCAGCCAGCCATGGTCGCCTCTTACGACATGCATTAAGGGTTACAGCGTTACTGTTCTTTGCTTCTCGTATGGGCCCCTGTAACACACTACATACTTCATGTCACAAATTGTCGTCAGTGGGGTCATGTGTGATTACAATGAGGTTTTATCACGTGAATGTTCTCTGTCATTGTCTCTCCACTCTGTCTGTCTGCTGGCAGACCTGACACAGACCAGCTATTTAAACGCGGGAAACTGTTTAAACTTCTACTAATGCTTGCATCAAAGTTGTTTAATTTGTTAAAAGTGCTAGTGGAGGCCGGCAGGTTGCGTCAGGCTAATGTGTTGACCACCTCCCACCTCGACACCATCCGATTGCAAATATCAACAGAGTGGTTCATTTACTCACATCACATTTCACAGAGCAGTTGGCCCGTCAGCGTGGCTGAGAATTTCAACAGTTACATCGCCTATTCGCAAAGTTGATTTTAGCCATTATGTTAATAATCCATAAAGGCACGCTCACCATGCGGTGTTTGGTTTTCTTTATTTATTGCCGCCGAGTGTATTGTTCTCTTATATAAATATAATAATGCAAGCGAAAACAGAGCAGGTTTGTAGGTTGGGGACATAATGCAGTTTGAAAAACACTATCTCATTCAACACGTCGAGTTGAAGGCAAACATGTGAAATGGTAAAGGTCAACTTGTGGCGTGTATTTTGCGTACTGTTATTGTATGAAGGGCGTGGCTGTTAAGGCATGAAAAAGGTGGGCATAAACATGTATTACATAGCTGGGAGCTCGGGTTAATGATAGACCTTGCTAATGACGAAACTGTTTATGCAGTGACAAGTGTCGACCTGGCCTTGCCTCGAAATACACGTGTTCCTGCAACTATAGCACCATCTTCATATGGTGGACACAGGTTCTAATCCTAGTCTGCTTTCATTATATTTTTATGGTGCCATGTGTGCTTCTGTTCATTTCTATTAATTTTTTGTCTTTTATGAGTGCCAGTCCGTATCTGTATATTTATTTCTCATCTAGCAACAGGCAACAGAGAAGCTACTGATTCCCGCTAAGTTTAGATTGGTTGATGATTTGTTCATTGGCAATATTCTGAAAGACTGAGTTCCGCGGTTCAAATTTCCATTTATAGCAAGTTCATCCCTACTCATCAACTTATAAAGTAGAGGACTTTTCTACTCTTTGAGACGTATTGGGTATTTAGTGCTAGCCTCATATTTCTATAAATAACCCGGCATTCGATAGCTGATGCAACAATATCACACCGGGTGCCTTCACTTCCCACAACATTTACTGGTAACTAATGTACAGCCGTCTCCCTGGCCTAGGTTTTAACGTCTTTCTCCATAATCCCGTATATTCTCGTGAGTAACATAACCAGCGCGAGAATCGGTAGCGGTTCTCGGCGCGTTTGTAACTTACGGGGAATGTGAGCCGGTCGCTCAGAAAGCAGTGGTAAACTACTGAACGTAATCTTGCCTAGTACACCCAACAGCAGCTGAACATGCTGATGTTGACTGCAACGTCCTGTAAGGGATATGCACACAAAAATAAAAACTATTGTAGGCTGGGTCGGGCCGGGAGCTAAGGTCAGTTTTTAAAATAAATCCCCGCCTCGATGTGGATTCTAACACATGATCACGAGGCTGGCAGCTGCAATACTTCGGCACCCTGAGCCAATGCGGCTTATTAATATAGGCACCATTCTTTCTCCCTCTTCGGCGATGAACATTTATCATGTGTCTATTCCAGTACTGATCATAAACAGAGCAGTGCTCTTGGAGGTTTCATTGGTCTTTCAGTTAGTCTTGTAGGGTCGCTCCCGTGGGACAAATTTTCATTTTATGTCTGACAAAACTGGGACATAGAGGAAAGTGCAGCAGATAGGTACCCCCACCACGTCTGGAGAGGCTGGTTTAGCCGGGAGTGAGTAATCTAGACGACGCTTAGCGCGTAGGGGGAAATGGAGGTTGACGTTTAGGCCTCTGTTACTTTCAGCATGAGAACCCTTCATTGGCTACTGGAGAAGATAGAGCCCGCGTGGAAATGCCTCGAGAGTAACGATATTGGTTCTTAAACTCATACTCATAAAAAACAAAAACAACCCAAAAAATAATCCCCTGGCAGGATTCTGCTGTGGGTATTTGAAGTGTTAGGGTCATCATATGTTGTAGGCCTGAGTGCATGGACAACTTATCACGAAATCAGAAAGAGGCAGTCATCGTTTTTTTAGAGAGATAGAGGAAGACAGCGTGAGAAGATTCGTGTGATATGGGCATATGGCACGGAATGGAGTCAGCGCATGAATTGATCCATGACGTCGGAGATAGTAATTTGTGGAGAGTGATGATCGCGCACACCAGACGGCAAGGCACTGGATAATGATGATGAGTGCACGAAGGAATGAGTGGGCCAGTCTTTTCCTACCGTAGCGAACGTCGAGCACTGGCATCGGATCCTCGTCCAACGAGCTAATGGCATTGCCAGCGTGAATTCCTAATCGCTGCACCGACCCGTCGGCAACTCATACTCGGACACAATCCGGGCAGTCACGTAGAATGTATTCTGATGTTGTCTTGAGTGACAGTTGTCGGTTGCTGAGTCTCTAAACCCCCCGACAGTGAATGGGTGTCCTGTCTCCGCACTGCGTTGTTTAGAGTCTGAAGATCTCGAGTGCCAGCAGTATATCGGAGAAAGTACAGGCAGCGCCAATAATGGCTTAATGCGGACCTAACGTCATTCTAACTTGTGATTATGTCATGGAAAGTATGGCGGTAACACTGTATCCTTGTTGTGGATTTGAACCCTGTAAACTGAGTATCTCACTGGCGGTAACACTGTATCCCCGTTGTAGATTTGAACCCTGTAAACCGAGCAGCCTCACTGGCGCTAACACTGCATCCACCTTGTGGATTTGAACCATGTAAACCGAGCACCTCACTGGCGCTAACCCTGTATCCCCGTTGTGGATTTAAACCTCACTGGCGCTAACACTGCATTTCCGTTGTGGATTTGAACCCTGTAAACCGAGCTCCTCACTGGCTGTAGTTTTCACGTGCCCAATCAGCATCTTTAGTTTTTTTTTTTTTTTTTTGTGGTTTAATTGCATATCTTGTGCAGGACGTTGTAATAAACATATCGGCTGTTTGTGATTTACTAGGAAAGTTTACGTTCAGTAGTTTGCCATTGCTTTCTGATCGAGAAGTGAACATTGAAATCCAAACGACCAGTGTGTGGAACGAACTCATTTATGCATGGTGTTAATTGGTGTCATTTTGGGGCAAGTGCATTCAAATATCTAAGCATATGGATAACATCAGATGGAAAGTGTATTAAAGAAGTTTTAAAAATAAAATATAATAATAGGTCAAGCAATACTAAGTTATAAATAAAGAAAACCTTATGCAATAAATCGTTGTCATTGGAGGTTATAAAAAGAACTCGTGTAAGTTACAATGAGCCAGTATTAACATATGACAGTGACTCATGGACAATTAGTAAACAATGTTGTTGTTGTTTTTTTCTCTTTGAGCTTCAGAGATGTAATTTTACAGATGAATACTGGAAATATATTAGACAGCCAAAATGAGTAATCTGAACGTTTTGAAGGAGGCTAAGACAAAAGTCAATGTATCACGCAAATCAGAAAGATGCAGTCTTTCGGGGAAGGCAGACGGCGAAGAAAGTCACCTAACTGTACAATGTTGTGATGTAGTATATATATGGCAACCTAACGAGTCACACTCTTATGACAGTATCTGTCAAGAGACTACCTTTTTACATGTTTTATTACCGCCCGCTACTTAGTATGCAAGCGGAGAAACTGGTTTTTTTATTTTTATTTTTAAATAACACTGCTTTTGATGGGGTGAATGGTGTTAAAGACTATTAGTATTCTACAGACGGTTTACAGTCTGCGAATACACTAACCCCAGCCGCATGTAAACACACTAGCAATATATAGACTTATTCTTTTACACTTGTTCCCGTGTTTACATTTGTTTCTTTTAGGCGTGGTTCATGACAATTTTTTTAGATTGTTCCGTTTTACTTATTCCTGGATATCTGTTCATTTATATTTATTCACGTATGCATGTTCCTTTAAACTTGCTCTTTTAGACTTGTTCCTGTATACTTATTCATGTATACCTGTTCCTTTAAACTTGCTCTTTTAGACTTGTTCCTGTATACTTATTCATGTATACCTGTTCCTTTAAACTTGCTCTTTTAGACTTGTTCCTGTATACTTATTCATGTATACCTGTTCCTTTAAACTTGCTCTTTTAGACTTGTTCCTGTATACTTATTCATGTATACCTGTTCCTTTAAACTTGCTCTTTTAGACTTGTTCCTGTATACTTATTCATGTATACCTGTTCCTTTAAACTTGCTCTTTTAGACTTGTTCCTGTATACTTATTCATGTATACCTGTTCCTTTAAACTTGCTCTTTTGGACCTATTCCTTTATACTTATTCATGTATACACGTTCCTTTAAACTTGCTCTTTTAGACGTTCCTTTATACTTATGTAGAATCAGCGGGGAAAGAAGACCCTGTTGAGCTTGACTCTAGTCCGACTTTGTGAAGACACATGAAGGGTGTAGCATAGGTGGGAGCGCAAGCGCAATTGAAATACCACTACTTTTATCGTTTCTTTAACCACTACTTTTATCGTTTCTTTACTTATTCAGTCTCTCGGTAGAGATTTGTTCGCAGCAGACGAGCATAATCTCCGGCGGGCCTATTCTCGCTGGTCGCGAGATCCGCACAGTGGAAGTATGGGAGATTTGCTTGCAAACAGACAGGAAATATCTCCTGCGGTAGCTATGGCGGGCCTATTCCCGCTGGTCGCGGGGACCGCTATAAGTCAGGCGGGGAGTCTGACGATAGTGCACGCTTTCCACAGGTCCGGACACTTCGTGATGACAGATGTGCGCGCCCTCATGGTCCGGGCACGTACAAGGCCCTCACCTGTGGACATGGCTGAACGCCTCTAAGCCGGGTCCCTTGGGTGTCAGGGTCTGGCCATAACTCGCCACCGGCTCGTGGTGGTGAGGTCTCGGTGGATTGACGCTGAGCCGCCAGCGTCTGCAGCCTACCTTGTGCCAGACGTATTGGTTACCCATTCCTCTGGAATACACAAGACTAGGCCGAGGGAGGGATCATGTCGTTTGGGCATCACATGATCTCTGAAGCTCTGCCCAGACATTGTGTTGGAATATTGGCCACATTCCACTCACATACTTTGGTCTGGCAAGACTGCAAGGTGTCTACTACTATACTTATTCATGTATACATGTTCCTTTAAACTTGCTCTTTAGACTTGGTCCTGTATACTTATCCATGTATGCACGTTCCTTTAAACTTGAACTTTGTATGTGTGTCCCCGAAGCTGTTTGCTGCTATGGATCTGTGGTATGATAGCGCCCTCACATTGTCTAGGCCTGATACCAGCGAGGAATTGGTGACCAATCGTTCCATCACATTCTCTGGCGTCCAACAGTGCTCACCACATTATCAGCGGCCACTTTGGTCCTTTACACTTGTTCCTTAAGACTTGTTCCTTTAGGCTCGTTCTTTTATACTTGATCCTTTATGCTTGTTTCCTAAGACTTTTTGCTCTAGCCTCGTTCTTTTTCTCTAACCTCACTCTTAATCCTTTGCACGTGTTTCTTAAGACTTGTTCCTTTAGGCTCGTTCTTTTAGACTTGATTCCGTATGCTTGTTTCTTAAGACGTGTTCCTCTTTTTTGTTTTAAAGTTGCATATCCCTTACAGGATGTTGCCGTCAACACCAGCATTTTTCAGCTCCTGTTGATGTCCTTGGCAAGATTATGCTCAGTAGTTTGCAATTGCTTTCTGAACAACCGGCTCACATACCCGTAAGTAACCAACACGACGCTATCCGCTGCCGAATCTCGCGCAGCTGTGTTCCTCACGTGGATATACGGGATTACGGAGAAAGCCGTTAACTCCTTCGCCAGAAAGACCGGCCTTGTTTCTCTAGCCTATTTTTTTTTAAAGACTTGATCCTTTATGCTTGTTTCTCACAAAGAGAACTGGATACTCGCATTAGAAGATGAACATCGACATTCTTTGAGCATGTCGTGAGAAGGAGAAAGCTGATTTGAGTATGTCGTCATAATAGGTAAGTCGATGAAGATGCTGGACATGGAGAAACATCGGAATCAGAAATGAGTGGCAGCACAAGAGACAGAAAGCTGTGGACAGACAAGAGCACCAACACCACGTTGCTGAAAATTAAGAAGAAGCAATACACGAGACACGGGAAAAACAGTTAGAAATCCTATGTGGAACACGTACGGCTATCGAAACACGTGAGGCGATTGAAGCATCACCGTGTAACAGGTCCTTTGAATAACGTCGCTCTCATCACGGCCCGGAACGTTTCTCGATCTCTGTCATGTCTTCTGCCTCATGCCCAAGGTGTCTGCTGTGTTCATGGTGCTGATGGATCCCTGCCTCTTCTTTTAGAAACTATGCATTTCATGACTCCAATGAAGCAACTAAGGAAATAGAAATAATGGACATTAATAGGCTTACATAGAGAGGTGTACAGTAGAAATTCTAAGATAAACTTTAAAATTGCTTGTCCATTGCAAGACGTTGCAATCACGCCCAGCCCATATAGGCTGTTTGCGATTTACAAGACAACAGAAAACGGGAAGCAACGGGCATGTATTCATTTAGCCAGGCAATGTTGTAAATTGGAAGTGACAAGTTAGAATTACGGTGTGTCTATAGCTTTCAGTGTTCCTGTTGTTTCTCTTGAAAGACGCCAGTTAACTCGTTTAATCTTTAAAATGTTGGCGCTGGTTGACGAACCGATCGAAGTGACGTTCGGCATTGTAGACCGAAATGCATGTCACATTCTAAAGCTTATTGTAGAACAAGAATTAAGATCATGTGTGTAGACAAAATGCGTATAAGAAAATGTAGCCTGTTCACAAACCGAGACAAAATATGTTGTGATTTTTACCATTCATACAAGACATGAATGCTCCTCGCGGTAGCTGAAGTGACATTCACTATTTGTTGGATGAAGTGCATGCAATTTCAAGTGGCAACCTGTAAGCCAAGAGTTAGGTCACATTGGATCTGAAAAGATGAAGTATCCGAGAGTTTTTCCCGGCCACAAACAATCCTAAATATTTATTAACTCTTCAAGAACTTCAGAATTCCCCAGTGCATGTTGTTTTCGTATGCTGTTTAAGTGAGAGATGGATATTTATATCCAAGTTTTGTTGGTAGGTTGTGCAACCTCTGGAAGACTAAATCTTCGAGTCTTAATTCTGGTGTATAGACATTCAGGTCGCCTAAGCTCCAGACAAGTGTTTGCATATGTCGGAGTGAAGTTGGTGTAGAGTTTTCTCCAAACACGCAACTAAAGTGCCATCTCCACGGCGTCTGTGTCGCGGAGTCTACAGGCTCAGAACAGGCGGCATGTGCAAAACTGGTACCGAAACGTCGCATCACATCAGCGGAGAAGTCATCTAGAATACTAAATTGTGTGCCCATTTATCTGTTTCCTATTGTTTGTCTTCATTGCGTCATCGATACCATTATTGAGAGGTAAGGAATAGGCTCCCCTTGCTCAAGCAGTCGCCATTGTGTCGTCTGCGAATTTCTCTATTTAGCCATCAAGAGTATTTCTCTATTTTGCCATCAGTGGAATTTCTCTGTTCTGTCATCAGTGGAAGTTCTCTAGTTTGCTGTCAGTGAATCTCTCTATTTTGCTGCCGATGTACGACTCTCTATTGTGCCGTAGGTGAGTTGTCTTCTGGTACGTGTCGGACCGGTCTCCTTTACTTCCCAGAACATTTCCCGTACCAATTTTCACCCTGGGTCCACCTAGGAACCCACGCAAATTAAAAATAAAAACAATCCTCGCTTCGACGGGGACTCCAGCAAACAGGTTAGTCATTGCCTACTGCAGCGCCGTCCCATCCATGTAAATAAATCTCTCTATTTCGTCAGGTCTATGGCCCTAGTGCTAATTAATCCCCGCGGACATTGATATCTGGCTGCTTTCCTTAAGCTTGTCAGTGTCATTCAGTCGACCTGCAGATTTGTGTCACTGCCCTCCATTCTGTCCGACTTGCGAGACCTTGTCGTTGCGCTTGTGGTCATGTGGACATACAGGCTATGCTACCCACCAGTTGGACAAGAGCAGAGAGCAGTATCGCTCGTTCCTTCTCAATTATTCCCTCTCCCTTCAGTTATTAACGTGTTAAATGCGCTTTTTTGCTACATTAATTCTACGTACGCACACTCGCTGCAGGCATAATTGAGTACCATACTGAGTAAAATTAGCTGTTGGCTAGAATCAATATTTCAGTAACACAGCCTAGTGTACATCATACGTAATGCCAGACGACCGCGGCGCGTTGCATTGATAAAGCAATTTTTTTTGTAAGGAATTACTTGTGTTATTATTACATCGATGCCCTAAATCTTTATACAGCATGACTATTTATGTTCCTATTCGCTTTGATTGTGTCTGATATTGAACACGCACTTCATGTCCATGTTTTCTTAGTGTATTTTTTGCTAGTTATATTTCAATGCCTTTGCTTTAACACTGAGCGATAGTGAATTGCTTTTTAGATGTGTTTGCTTGCGTTGTCTGGCAGTTGAGTATAGGTGTATAAATATTGCTACGATTAAGTCGTTTCGAGAAGTGGAAAGAACAGTTCATTGCGATGGCAATATGTCACGTGCAGTTAGGCAGTCATATTGAATCAGGCGGCTTACTGGCCAGTAATGTTAGTGTATTGCTCCTGTTGGTTACTAAGTTAGTTGCATGTCTCTAACATAATGTAGCAGTCAACCCCAACCTTAATTGGCTGTTTGTGATTTACTAGGCAGTTTTACATTCAGTAGTTTGCCATTGCTTTCTGAACGGTCGAGGCCTCATGTCATCAAAATTAACGCAAAGCGATCTGCTTCCAAATCGCTGGCAGCTGATTTTGAACCCTCGACTCGGTTTGTCGAGGAATTGTAAAACTGCCTTTCACTAACCCCTACGCCACAGACACCATCTTTTGTTACCTACGTAAATTAAACAATAAAGGACCCTTTTTACACCCAGACGAGCTTTAAATCCACGTCGATACGAATTCAAACTGATGATCATCTTGCCGGCCGACAAGCATAGTGGCTATTGCAGATCTCTTTCTGATGACATGGTTAACACTTAATATTATTCATCTTTTCTTCTACTGTTGTATATGCTCTGTTTTCATGCTCTTGGTTTCTTCTTGTTTGTTTACATATGTCGTCTATAAAGACACATTTGGTGGAATTATATATGGTGTACCGGACACGATGGCATAACAGTTAGGACGTTACGCTGACAATGACAAGAGCGCAGTCGGCCAGGGGTTCAGTGTCTGCTCTTGCCGTTCGCTATGAGAGTGACAGGTTGATCACCTATTTCTCCATGCACTCAGATGATGGTCCTAACTTTTCGCATACCCACTGCAGGGTACCTACCTACCTACTTGTCTGCCTTGTTGTCGTCTGTCTGTCTAAATGTATCAGAGCAGAAAGATAACAAGTGCAAAATATGAGACAGGCCTGCTTGCCCAATTTTTAACCTTTTGAAAATAAAGTTTGTTC
The DNA here is from genome assembly GCA_014155875.1 of Cepaea nemoralis. Lineage (NCBI taxonomy): Eukaryota > Metazoa > Mollusca > Gastropoda > Stylommatophora > Helicidae > Cepaea > Cepaea nemoralis. The sequence continues at coordinate 601,750 of JACEFZ010015322.1, read as the reverse complement.
CATCCGTCCATCCACCACCCACCCACCCATCCATACATTCACTCATCCATCCACCAGGCCACCCATCCATCCATCCATCCACCCACCCACCCACTCATCCATCATCCATACATTCACCCATGCATCCACCAGCCCACCAATCCATCCATCCACCAGGCCACCCATTGATCCATCCACCCACCAGCCCACCCATCCACTCACCCATCCATCCATACATCCGCCCATCCATCTGTCCACTAGCCCACCCATCCATCCAACCATCCATACATCCACCAGCCCATCCATACATCCACCCATCCATCCATCCACCCACCAGCCCATCCATCCATCCATCCATCCATCCACCACCCCATCCATCCACTAACCCATCCATACATCCATCCCCCAGCCTACCCATTTATTCACCCATCCATCCATCCATCCATCCATCCATCCACCAACCCATCGATCCATCCACCAACCCATCCATCCATCCACCAACCCATCCATCCACCACCCCATCCATCTGCCCACCCATCCATCCATCCATACATCCACCCATCCATCCATCCACCCGCCAACCCATCCACCCGCCAACCCATCCATCCACCAACCAATCCATCCATCCGCCCATCCATCCATCTGCCCATCCTTCCATCTGCCCATCCTTCCATCAGCCCACCCATCCATCCATCAATCCACCAACCCATCCATCCACCAACCCATCCATCCATCCATACATACACCTCCCATCCATCTATCCGTCCATCCATCCACCCACCAATCCATCCATCCGCCCATCCATCCACAGCGAGCCCCTCTTTGCTGATTGTGATTTACTAGACAGTTTTACGTTCAGTAGTTTGCCCTGCCTTCTGAACGAGAAGTCAACATGTGGGTCCAACTGACCGGCGTGTGGAACGAACCCACTACGTCGCCGCCAGAAGAGAAAGCATTAGGTTTGTTTGTCTGTTTATTATTATTATTATTATTATTATTATTATTATTATTATTATTATTATTATTAAATATACTTCATATTAACAAACCGGTTATTATGGACGTACAAGCCAAGACCCTGTATTGGATTTATTTTGTTAGCGACACTTCTGAATCTTCGTTTTGGAGGTGAGACATGATTGTATCTCCACACAGATAAGACATGATTATATCTCCACACAGATGAGACATGATTATATCTCCACACAGATGAACATATCTCCACACAGATGAGACATGATTATATCTCCACACAGATGAACATATCTCCACACAGATGAGACATGATTATAATCTCCACACAGATGAACATATCTCCACACAGATGAGACATGATTATATCTCCACACAGATGAACATATCTCCACACAGATGAGACATGATTATATCTCCACACAGATAAGACATGATTATATCTCCACACAGATGAGACATGATTATATCTCCACACGGTTGAGACATGATTATATCTCCACACAGATGAGACATGATTATATCTCCACACAGATGAACATATCTCCACACAGATGAGACATGATTATATCTCCACACAGATGAACATATCTCCACACAGATGAGACATGATTATATCTCCACACAGATGAACATATCTCCACACAGATGAGACATGATTATATCTCCACACAGATGAGACATGATTATATCTCCACACGGTTGAGACATGATTATATCTCAACACAGATGAGACATGATTATATCTCCACACGGTTGAGACATGATTATATCTCCACACGGTTGAGACATGATTATATCTCCACACAGATGAGACATGATTATATCTCCACACGGTGAGACATGATTATATCTCCACACAGATGAGACATGATTATATCTCCACACGGTTGAGACATGATTATATCTCCACACAGATGAGACATGATTATATCTCCACACGGTTGAGACATGATTATATCTCCACACAGATGAGACATGATTATATCTCCACACAGATGAGACATGATTATATCTCCACACGGTTGAGACATGATTATATCTCCACACAGATGAGACATGATTATATCTCCACACAGATGAGACATGATTATATCTCCACACAGATGAACATATCTCCACACAGATGAGACATGATTATATCTCCACACAGATAAGACATGATTATATCTCCACACAGATGAGACATGATTATATCTCCACACGGTTGAGACATGATTATATCTCCACACAGATGAGACATGATTATATCTCCACACAGATGAACATATCTCCACACAGATGAGACATGATTATATCTCCACACAGATGAACATATCTCCACACAGATGAACATGATTATATCTCCACACAGATGAACATATCTCCACACAGATGAGACATGATTATATCTCCACACAGATGAGACATGATTATATCTCCACACGGTTGAGACATGATTATATCTCCACACAGATGAGACATGATTATATCTCCACACGGTTGAGACATGATTATATCTCCACACGGTTGAGACATGATTATATCTCCACACAGATGAGACATGATTATATCTCCACACGGTTGAGACATGATTATATCTCCACACAGATGAGACATGATTATATCTCCACACGGTTGAGACATGATTATATCTCCACACAATGAGACATTGATTAATCTCCACACGGTTGAGACATGATTATATCTCCAACACAGATGAGACATGATTATATCTCCACACAGATGAGACATGATTATATCTCCACACGGTTGAGACATGATTATATCTCCACACAGATGGAGACATGATTATATCTCCACACGGTTGAGACATGATTATATCTCCACACAGGATGAGACATGATTATATCTCCACACAGCTGAGACATGATTATATCTCCACACGGTGAGACATGATTATATCTCCACACAGATGAGACATGATTATATCTCCACGCGGTTGAGACATGATTATATCTCCACACGGATGAGACATGATTATATCTCCACACAGATGAACATATCTCCACACAGATGAGACATGATTATATCTCCACACAGATGAACATATCTCCACACAGATGAGACATGATTATATCTCCACACAGATGAGACATGATTATATCTCCACACGGTTGAGACATGATTATATCTCCACACAGATGAGACATGATTATATCTCCACACGGTTGAGACATGATTATATCTCCACACGGGTGAGACATGATTATATCTCCACACGGTTGAGACATGATTATATATCTCCACACAGATGAGACATGATTATATCTCCACACAGATGAGACATGATTATATCTCCACACGGATGAGACATGATTATATCTCCACACGGTTGAGACATGATTATATCTCCACACAGATGAGACATGATTATATCTCCACACGGATGAGACATGATTATATCTCCACACAGATGAGACATGATTATATCTCCACACAGATGAGACATGATTATATCTGCACACAAATGAACATATCTCCACACAGATGAGACATGATTATATCTGCACACAAATGAACATATCTCCACACAGATGAGACATGATTATATCTCCACACAGATGAACATATCTCCACACAGATGAGACATGATTATATCTCCACACAGATAAGACATGATTATATCTGCACACAAATGAACATATCTCCACACAGACGAGACATGATTATATCTCCACGTAGATGAACATATCTCCACACAGATGAGACATGATTATATCTCCACACAGATGAGACATGATTATATCTCCACACAGATGAGACATGATTATATCTCCACACAGATGAGACATGATTATATCTCCACACAGATGAGACATGATTATATCTCCACACGGTTGAGACATGATTATAACAGAGGAGGCATGATTATATCTCCACCCAGATGATACATGATCATATCTCCATGCTCAGTGAGGTCGTTAATTATTTCATCTCTGGAGCTGAAAGCACAACCCAAGGTCGGAGGATTCAGCATTAGGGAATTAGTGTGTGCTAATGACACTGAACTGTCAGTTATATTCAGCAGGACGTCTATAGTGTGATGAATGGCGTCTTTGGGACCAGCAAAGACTTTGGTCTCACGGGAAGTCTGAGTAAAACACATGCCTCAGGTGGACGTGCATACGAGCTCGAATCGATTAAATTCTTGAAATAAACTCAAGGACAATTGATTGTGTTTAGCTAGCATATTCTGAGTTTGCCTACGCTGTTATCACGTGACATATCATATGTGAGCATGGAAGACAACTTTCACATGAACAGTATGAAGTCTCGGCAACGGAAATACTTTGGTCGTATTAAACATTATTGTTGTTGAAGGTTCATGGACGAAGAGACCGGATCGACCAACATAACGGTGGATACCGGTCATTGAAAACACGCTGGGCATGAAAAGGCATGCTACATGAGAGCTAGAAACGGATACAGAGTCTTTCCTGTAGGCCGGGATGAGAGGCAATCATCATCATGTTGCAATTCCTTTGCAATGTTCCGGCAAGCACTTGCGATGTTGTAATGATTACCTGGTGAGACATGAATGATCATATTATATCGTGACATGACCCGAAAGCGCTCACAACTATTTTTTTCCGGCTTTCAGTACATGGCCTGCTCTGTGGCGAGGGGGTTACGAATTCAATTCATAATCCCACAAACTGCGTTCGATTTGGAAGCGGACCTCTTTGGGTATATTTTCCTACAATGTTTGAGTGCCGGTCGCTCAGAAAGCAGTCACAAACTATTGAACGTAAACTTGGCCAGGAATCACAAACAGCCAAATAATGCTGGCGTTGACTGCAACGTCCTGTAAAGGATATGAAACTAACTTTTAACTATGATCAGAACATTAAGGATGGGAAGGTAGTCGTTGAGTTAAAAAATATACCCTACCTGGAGACATCAGTTTTAGCTCCAGGTAATGCACAGGATCTTAAAATGTATGGGCTCAAATAAAACACAAATAGCCAGCACACTAGCTATGACTACCAAAGCACAGATGAAGTAACCCCCACCCTTGCCCCTCCTTACTCACACCATGATGGTATACCATTATGACACGTGAGATATATGATGCTATGTATTCTTGACCAACCGGCACTCTATAACTGAGGTGACGAGGATCACGACTGTCGCCTTCTTCCTAGACGGTATTTGGTACTCCTGTTATGAAGATGGGTCTACCCCGGTGCTGTGTGCTCATAATAAATCTTACCACAAAGAAGGGATTTCAATGTAGAACCAACAGGGCGGTAGGCGAGAGTGCTTGACACAACCTACCGCCACTCAAAGAAGACAGGCGTTAAGCCTGTCATCCAATATTCCGGTAAGCACTAGCAGTGGTACAATGTGTCGTTATGGTAATGGTGGGTAGATAGATAGACAGGCGGGCTGGCAGGCAGACAGACAGGTAGGCGGTAGGCAGGCAAACAGACAGACAAGAGTAAGGTAGGTAGTGAGTCAGACAGTACAAGAAGGTCAGCTGTGCATCATTTGTCAATTATAATGTAGAACGATAAAATATACGAGAGAAAGAGAGCCTATTGAATTTGTTTTTAATCTGTGTAAAATCAAGGGGATCGCATGAGCTTATACTGTTCAATAGCTGGCCTAGGGGGTTTACGTCTTTCTGCGTAATCCCGTATACTCTCACGAGTAACGTGATGTGCGTGAGAAACGGTAGCGGTTCTCGCCGCGTTCGGTAACTTACGGGGAATGTGATGCGGTCGCTCTGAAAGCAGTGGCAAACTACTGAGCGTAAACTTGCCTAGAAAATCAACAGCAGCTGAAAAATGCTGGTGTTGACTGCAACATCCTGTAAGGGATATGCAACAACAACAAAAAATGTCATTCATACTTAGAATTGTTGTATTTGTAGTGGAGCAAGGTAATAGTAACACTGGATTGTGAATGCAGAGAACGGGCAGTAGGCCACACAGTTTAAGATGCAACAACTGATCTAGGCAACACACATCGAGGTGACATGGTGATCTACGCCGATTGGTTAGTGGTAAGAAACAGATGTTGTTGCTAAGGTTTCATTGCGAAGGCTAAAGGACGGTGCTTGAAAAAAGGAGAGTCTGGCATATGAGATTACAACCTCCAGCATGAGAATAGAGGTGGAAGCAGTAACAGCAGCCTTCCGGTGGTTGGAGAAGACAGTTGCAACACACATTGTATTCATTACTGACTCATGGAGTATGCTTATCAGGTGGAGAAAAGAATGTTTCCTGTAGGATGGCTTGCCTCGTTTCAGAGGTCACAGATTGTGAGAATTGTATAGATTTTCTGCCCTGGTCATTCGGAAGTGCGGGGGAAATGAACAGTGTATCAGTGCGCTCGCAGGGAATGCACCTCTCGTGGTAGATTACCTATGGAAAAAGGAGAGGTGGTCGAGCGCCTGTGGGACCAGGTGGAGAAAGCGGTGGAACAGACTGAGAAATCGTATGTGGAGAGAAGGGTATGGCGGTGGATCGGCAGGAGTTCTGGACGAATCTCAAAAATGAGAGGGAAGACCATGAGAATGTTCAATCAGATGGCAGTTGGAACCATTAGCAGTATGATTCTTCGCTGGCTGTTGAACGAGGGGACGGAGCGCGTGTTGGAATGTCCTGAGTGCAGTAATGTCGTTTCTTAGCTCAGCTCAACCCAATTTGTAGTGTCTAACTTGTCTGTTACGATTGCTTGAAAGAGGCTAATGAAGCCAGAACATTATATACAACAATAAGAAAGATACACGCAGCTTCCTTTAGTCATGTGATGAGAAGAGAGGCATTAGAGAACATCGTGACAACCTGAAAGGGGAAGAGATGCAGTAGCAGACCAAGGGAAATTATGCTGAATGGATTAAGACGGATGGAGGAATATCATCAGCAGAGGTGATACAGAAAATCAAGGACCGAGATCTGGGGAGAGTCATGAAAGTCTACGCCAGCTGGCATGGCACTTGATGATGATGATGATGATGATGATGATGATGATGATGATGATGATGATGATGATGATGATCTTGTCTGTTAAATGCAGATTGTCCGATTTTTTCTTATTATCCTGAATCACATAAACTGAAATTTCCGAGACAAGTTTGAGATTATTGAAAATTATGACAGGAACTAGTGGGCACTTATACAAATTAAGGAAAATAGCAGCTGGTTGTGAGTGGAATTACGTTTATTCTTTCCGCGGACACTCATTATTTGGGAATGATGAGCTGCAGTGCAACCCCTGGCTTACGTTTAGCGTCACTTGTCGACACCCCACATTGTGCCAACTGCTTCGGGCGGAGGAGTACAACTGGGGGGGTACAAGCCTTACCCTAGTGCAAGGAAATGCAACCTAAAGACCAAATGTCATGGTAGGGCAGATCAGGCCCTTAGCCTTGGTCGGCAACTGGTCTAGGATGGAAGCTCCGACAGGCGGACAGTTAGAGCATTGCTTTACTGATCTGGCAGCTTTTGCAGCTTGTCTTGTTCCAGATGTATTGCTGTTACCTTTCCTCTGAAGTAAACTAGGCAGGCCGAGAGAGGGAACATGCTGCATGGGCAACACAGTCTCTAGATTCAGCCCAGGCTTTGTGTTATGGAGAGGTATAACCATTTTACAAACTATCGTCTGTCAAGACGGCAAGGTCAGTAAGTCGTGTGATTTCTGCTGCCAGTCCTCGTTTTCTATGATTACATCAATACAAGTGCATGTCTCGTCTGTGTTGTTTCCCCAAATACTGCTGCGAGATTGTAAATATATAAACACCGAACTTCACTTTAGGCGACCAATTAGTTTCTTTGATTATATGGCCTTCTCAGATCCAAGTCGCGTCTGGCAAACGCATGTATAGATTGAAGCAATGTGCACTTTGTTACAAATCAAGGTCCCTAAATATAAGCAAGATCTGTAGCCGGGCACTTGGAAAAACTAATTATCTGGAAGGACCCTTATCCCACCCGTCATTTAGCTGTAGTGAAGCAGCTGTGAGCACCGACATGTCCTCTTAGACCTGTCCAGGGTGTTGCTTCTGTGTGTATTCTTTAAGGCAATAATGGAACGAATGCAGGCCGAGAAACATTTTCTGAGACGTGTGAAGTATCTTGCTGCAGATTGGAACATTCTTTTTCTTCCTTTCCTCTCCCATCTTACAATAAATTGACATTTTACGTAGAGCGCATATGTAAGCGATCAAATGGTGCGTTGAGTTCTCACGTTGGTCCAGTATTAGGTCGATGATGTCGTACGTTTGTCTGCAATTTCATACTGGCATTGTGTGTAGCCTACTTGTATATGTGTCGCACTTTATTTGTTCTCTTCTGTCATTTACTGCCAATATAGTACCTTGTGTTGTATGGCAGGGGGTCTTGAGTCTGAGGAATTAAGGCCGCCTGGCTAGTGTCGTCGCCGCGAACTGTGCAGGCTAGAGTTTTCTTTTTGCCCCCGACAGAAGAAAAAAAACTCCACAACTTAACGAGGATTCAAACCCAGGTCTCTCGAAGGAGAAGCCGGCATGCTAGCCACTCGGCCAGCCGCTTCCCTTATATGAGGAACATATTGGAACATTGGTATATGTTCTCTGTATGCCAAATATTCATGACTATATGTTATACAATTATAGGTTATATGGTCATAACTTTATATATTAATAACTTAATGTTGTATATTAATAAATCTTTGAAAATTAAGTTTTTTCGTTCTTTCTCGACGACACACTTATCTTCAAGAATTGACCGGGGGGGGGGGGGGGGGGGGGGGGAGACCACATGTTCGACAATAAAAGGTTTTTAACTGACATAAGAACGTTTTATTGGCTGAATGGGAAAGGGTTAATAAAGGTTGCAGTTTCCTCTCCTGTGCGTTAATCGGTTGTGCACCAAACAGACATTTTACCGAAACCATTAACACATAAATTAAATTTATGGAGTATATCAACAGTAGAGATAGAATATTTAAATTAGCATTGAATGGAAGATAGCGGAGAAAGACAGAGAAAGTTATATGTGAACAGCTGAAACAGCTGGGCAACAGTTGTTACACTGTCGCTTTGACGAAATAGCTTTACATATTAAGGATTTCTCCAGACTATATGACAGGGATCTTGTAACTATCAGAGATTGAACTAAAACAAACTGCTAAATTTTTAAAACCCGAGTTGTTTAAAGCATTAGTGGGATTGGCTAGACATATGGTAATGATATTTCGTACTGGATAAGTTAATTCATTTGTAAAATATTCATGAGAATTTAGCTGATCGACGTGTTGTATCTGTGTTCTTGGTTTGTTATCATCATTATAGAAGCTTTTTGTAGAGCGTCATTCAAATCACGGCCTATAGTAAAATGTCTCGGTTCTTTGCCAGTTGTCCCGCTTTATGCACCCACATGCCTAAAGTGTGTTGTCAGTGCCCTGTGCCCATTCTCGATCGGGTCGGCTCCTGTCTCGTCTTTCGGGAACCATGCCTTTCATCAGAGTTCTTTCCAGATTACTGTGACGTTTTAATGTGACCAAAGTATTGAAGTGTCTGAGACTTGGCGCTGTTTGTGGGCCAGTTGTCTTTGATATTCATATCTTGATCTTCTAGGGTGTTAGTAATTGCCTAATTCTTGGTCTACTCCAGTGTTTCCCAACCTTTTTGTGCTATGCCCCACCTAAGCCTTTCTAAAATTCTTATGCCCCCCCCCCTCCCCCAACATATGCATCATTTTTCATATTCAAAAATGGAAATGTTCACTAAAGAAACTTGACATTTTTTTAGAAGGGCTCACGGGGAGGCCACCCACCCCCCAGATCCCGGGTCCCTGTGTGTCGGGTGAATTTGTGTGTGTGTGTGTGGTTACCCCAGACAAGCTGGTTCCCCCGCCTCCCCCTTTGTTTGTGTGGACCCTTAGTCTCACTGTGAGGTATTGTCCACAGTGGTCCACCAGGCCCACATCTAAGGTGAAGATATGTGATGGGTTTTTATTTGATCATCCCGACCCCCGAACAGACCAGGCGCACAACTGGGGGGAGAGCAGCAAATGCACCCGATCTAGCCAAAGGACCGATAGGTTTTAGGAAGAAATCACTAGGAAATTATTGAGCAAACACAGTAAGTAAATTTTCAAAACATATAATGGAGAACTGAAATTCAAGTACAAAACAATTTTAATGAAAGATTTTTTTATATTATTTTAAATATTAGTAATTATTTAAAGTTAGTGAGATCCTTGCGCTTGATGCTTGCTGCAAAGAGCTTTTATGTCAGGTTCCAGTTTAGTTAACTTCAGTCTCAAGTCTGTCTCCCCGTTTTGTTATATCCAGCCGATTTCTTCCATTTTCGAATTGCCCCCCTTAACAATCGAATTGCCCCCCTGAGGGTCGTGGGCCCCACGTTTGGAAACACTGGCCTACTCTATGTTTTCCCTCTTTATATTGCATATAATTTGCAGGCACATCCTGCCTCTATTGGTTGGTTGTTTTTATTTACTAGGACATTTTACGTTCAGTAGTTTTTCATTGCTTTCATAATATAATAGATATGTTTAGGTTAGTAGAAAAACGGAATTGTCTCCTTGTTCCCAGTTTCTCGTGTGTGTGTATATATATATATATATATATATATATATTATATATATATATATATATATATATATATATATATATATATATATATATATCAAAACTTGGTAAATAACCGGAAAGCCATTAGATACAATCTTTAAAGGGAGTGTTTTAATAAACTGTTAAGGCAGACTTCATTTCCAAATGGCTGTTGTTTTCACCCAGGTGAACCCACATAAAGGAATTATTTATGTTTGGCTAAATGCCACTGTAAATAAATAGCACCACAATGTTTAATAGAAAATGCAAATTGTGCATAATGTATGCCCCAAAGTGTAAGCTATGGTTGTTTATTAGACAATAATGTAGTCGTGATTGTAGACTTTATGGACGTAAACATGCGTTGCTGATTCCTTAACCAGATAGCTTCTGATCGCCCTGGATTGTCAAATACAGGTGAGATTATGTTGGCGATCTCGCTTGAGGGCGCCCGTAGACACACGTTAATACACCTGGTTCTGTATTGTTATGATGACCTATGAGTTTCCCTTGGGCATTGATTTGGAGTCTGTTGACAGTGAAACACATAAAACCCCATAGAGGAAACATCGCCCACCCCAGGCCCAGTGTCTCAGACTATGCACTGTTTGCTAACTCATGACCAGGTTACATCCTGGCTTGTCTCTGCACAGATATGAAGCGGCAGTGCCATACTCGCTAGTTTCTGGACTTGAAGAGGGAAGGGAGGTCTCTGAAGTTCTCCGTGGAAATGGTACGTCACTACCAAGCCAGAAAGAAATTCTCTAAAATAGCTATACGAAAATTGTCATTGGTGACAAGGATGTCAAGTTAGGTCGGATAAAGGTGAAAGGCAAGAGATCGACCTCGTCGCACCGAGGTTTACTTCATCTGGTTCGGTCACTCTCTACAGAACGAAAAGACGCATGTTGATAGCATCACACAAAGCACGAACTCCGTAGCTACAACGATGACCCTCATGCCCCCCCCCCAGAATTTTGCACTTGTGGTCTGAACGGCACAGTTCGAAAGCGAAACAATGATTTTCAGAGCTCGAGGCAGTTGTTTTGACCAAGTAGAAATTAAGTTGATAAACATACGCACCATCTTACAAACCGGAGATCATTACAATGTAAGATATCTCAGAATTCAATAAACTACTGAGCATTATCATCATCCATGAAACTATGGAGCATTATCATCATCCAGGAAACTACGGAGCATGAATATCATCCATGAAACTACGGAGCATTATCATCATCCATGAAACTACAGAGAATTATCATCATCCATGAAACTACGGGACGTGATCATTATCCATGAAACTACGGAGCGTGATTACCATCCATGATACTACGGAGCATGATCATCATCCATGAAACTACGGCGCGTGATCATCATCCATGAAACTACGGAGCATGATCATCATCTTTGAAACTACGGAGCGTGATCATCATCCATGAAACTACGGAACGTGATCGTCTTCCATGAAACTACGAAGCGTGATTGTCATCTTTGAAACTACAGAGCGTGATCATCATCCCTAAAACTACGGAGCGTGATCATCATCCATGAAACTACAGAGCGAGATCATCATCCATGAAACTACGCAGCGTGATCATCATCCATGAAACTACAGAGCGTGATCATCATCCATGAAACTACAGAGCGAGATCATTATCCATGAAACTACAGAGTGAGATCATCATCCATGAAACTACGCAGCGTGATCATCATCCATGAAACTACGCAGCATTATCATCATCCATGAAACTACGCAGTGTGATCATCATCCATGAAACTACAGAGCGTGATCATCATCCATGAAACTACGGAGCGTAATCATCATCCATGAAACTACGGAGCGTGATCATCATCCATGAAACTACAGAGCGTGATCATCATCCATGAAACTACGGAGCGTGATCATCATCCATGAATCTACGGAGCATTATCATTATCCAGGAAACTACGGAGTGTGATCATCATCCATAGAACTACAGAGCATCATCATCATCCATAGAACTATGGAGCATTATCATCATCCATGAAACTATGGAGCATTATCATCATCTTTGAAACTACGGAGCATGATCATCATCTTTGAAACTACGGAGCATGATCATCATCCATGAAACTATGGAGCATGATCATCATCCATGAAACTACGGAGCATGATCATCATCCATGAAACTATGGAGCATGATCATCATCCATGAAACTACGGAGCATGATCATCATCCATGAACTTACAGAGCGTGATCATCATCCATGAAACTATGGAGCATTATCATCATCCATGAAACTACGGGGAATGATCATCATCCATAAAACTGTGCAGCATGATCATCATCCATGAAACTACGTAGCATGATCATCATCCATGAAACTACGGAGCATTATCATCATCCATGAAACTACGGAGCATGATCATCATCCATGAAACTACGGAGCATGATCATCATCCATGAAACTACAGAGCGTGATCATCATCCATGAAACTACAGAGTGTTATCATCCATAGAACTTCAGAGCGTGATCATCATCCATAGAACTACGGAGCATTATTATCATCTATGAAACTACGGAGCATTATTATCATCCATGAAACTACGGATTATTATTATCATTCATGAAACTACGGATTATTATTATCATCCATGAAACTACGGAGCATTATCATCATCCATGAAACTACGGAACATTATCATCATCCATGAAACTATGGAGCATGATCATCATCCATGAAACTACGGAGCATTATTATTATCCATGAAACTACGGGGCATGATCATCATCCATGAAACTACGGAGCATTATTATCATCCATGAAACTACGGAGCGTGATCACCATCCATGATACTATGGAGCATGATCATCATCCATGAAACTATGGAGCGTGATCACCATCCATGATACTACGGAGCATGATCATCATCCATGAAACTACCGCGTGTGATCATCATCCATGAAACTATGGAGCATGATCATCATCCATGAAACTATGGAGCATGATCATCATCCATGAAGCTATGGAGCGTGATCATCATCCATGAAACTATGGAGCGTGATCATCATCCATGAAACTATGGAGCATTATCATCATCCATGAAACTACGGAACGTGATCATCATCCATGAAACTACGGAGCGTGATCATCATCCATAAGAGTTCCTTTGCAGAACGTCACTCTCATCACAGCTCGCCAAAAGATTCTCGATCCTTTGTTAGTTCCTCTGCCTAATACATGTTCACGCTTAAGTTTCCTTCAGTATCCTGTCTCCATCTGTGTGCTGGTCAAGCCCAACCTATACTTCCAGTAACCATGCCTTATATCACTGTTCTTTCCAAACCACGTTAACAGTTTATATTTCAGTCTACGAGTCATGGTGCTGTTTATGCGCCAGTTTTCTTCCGCGTTCATATGGTGTAGAACGTCGGGTGTTTTCCTGTTCTTGGCCCATGGTATTATTCTAATACTGTTTCTGTAACACTTCAGTTCAAATGCCCCGATTATCTTCTTTAGTCCGTGGTATTCCAATCATGTTTCTGTATCACTTCAGTTCAGATGCCCCGATTATCTTCTTTAGTCCATGGTATTCTAATACTGTTTGTGGAACACTTCAGTTCAGATGCCCCAATTATCTTCTTTTGTCCATGGTATTCTAATACTGTTTGTGGAACACTTCAGTTCAGATGCCCCGATTATCTTCTTTAGTCCATGGTATTCTAATTATGTAACACTTCAGTTCAGATGTCCTGATTATCGTCTTCGGTCCATGTTATTCTAATCATGTTTCTGTAAAACTTAAGTTCAGGTGCCCCGATTATCTTCTTTAGTCCATGGTATTCTAATCATGTTTCTGGAACACTTCAGTTCAGATGCCCCGATTATCTTCTTTAGTCCATGGTATTCTAGTAATGTTTCTATAATACTTTAGTTCAGATGCCCCGATTATCTTCTTCAGTGATTGTGAAATGGTTTATGACTCCCATTCGTATGTGGCAACAGGATATATACATGTTCTCTACACTGTTATTGTAATGTATGTACTGATGTTGTGCCATAGACTTGTTGATAAGTTTAACCTCTCCATTGCCGTGGCTAATCTGTGTCTGTTATTGTAATGTATGTACTGATGTTGTGCCATAGACTTGTTGATAAGTTTAACCTCTCCATTGCCGTGGCTAATCTGTGTCTGTTATTGTAATGTATGTACTGATGTTGTGCCATAGACTTGTTGATAAGTTTAACCTCTCCATTGCCGTGGCTAATCTGTGTCTGTTATTGTAATGTATGTACTGATGTTGTGCCATAGACTTGTTGATAAGTTTAACCTCTCCATTGCCGTGGCTAATCTGTGTCTGTTATTGTAATGTATGTACTGATGTTGTGCCATAGACTTGTTGATAAGTTTAACCTCTCCATTGCCGTGGCTAATCTGTGTCTGTTATTGTAATGTATGTACTGATGTTGTGCCATAGACTTGTTGATAAGTTTAACCTGTCCATTGCCGTGGCTAATCTGTGTCTGTTATTGTAATGTATGTACTGATGTTGTGCCATAGACTTGTTGATAAGTTTAACCTCTCCATTGCCGTGGCTAATCTGTGTCTGTTATTGTAATGTATGTACTGATGTTGTGCCATAGACTTGTTGATAAGTTTAACCTCTCCATTGCCGTGGCTAATCTGTGTCTGTTATTGTAATGTATGTACTGATGTTGTGCCATAGACTTGTTGATAAGTTTAACCTCTCCATTGCCGTGGCTAATCTGTGTCTGTTATTGTAATGTATGTACTGATGTTGTGCCATAGACTTGTTGATAAGTTTAACCTCTCCATTGCCGTGGCTAATCTGTGTCTGTTATTGTAATGTATGTACTGATGTTGTGCCATAGACTTGTTGATAAGTTTAACCTGTCCATTGCCGTGGCTAATCTGTGTCTGTTATTGTAATGTATGTACTGATGTTGTGCCATAGACTTGTTGATAAGTTTAACCTCTCCATTGCCGTGGCTAATCTGTGTCTGTTATTGTAATGTATGTACTGATGTTGTGCCATAGACTTGTTGATAAGTTTAACCTGTCCATTGCCGTGGCTAATCTGTGTCTGTTATTGTAATGTATGTACTGATGTTGTGCCATAGACTTGTTGATAAGTTTAACCTGTCCATTGCCGTGGCTAATCTGTGTCTGTTATTGTAATGTATGTACTGATGTTGTGCCATAGACTTGTTGATAAGTTTAACCTCTCTGTGTCTGACTTCTTGTGAACAGCCTCCATTAATGTTAATTATGGAGCCAGGATGTTCAAAACCAAGATATTCAGTTTGTGAAGTTTTCAATTTCTTCGTGTAGATTAATTTTGGTTGACATGTAGTTATTATGGGTTTTTATTTAATTTCAGAAAAAGATTGTGATCACCACTGTGTTTGTTGACAGATAAGGTTGTCAACTCTTCTAAATCATTTGCTCTATTTGAAAAGATGACTGTGTCATCTGCAATCTTAGTTCTGGAATTGAATTTCCACCAATTATGAATGGATCACAATTGTCGCTGGTCTCTTCATTGTTGATGTTTTTCATTACATTTTCTGCATAGATGTAGAACGGGTATGGGGAGAGAATGCTTTGAGGTTTCATGGGCTACTCTGACACCTGTTTGTTGTTCATGGTATAAAGATTCAATTAAGTGAATCACAGGTTCTGGAAACAGACCGTAATTATGAAGATCTACATTGTAGTCTCTGCATCTCTCACAGAGGGTTCTAATGTTGTCCTGTCTAAAATCTGACTGTACATCATGTAATTCATATTCTTACTTTCAGTTCTCTTCGCGATGATTTACGTGAGAATTTCGCCAGCATGTTATCTTGTGTATGATAGACGGGACACGGTTTTAAATTCCATTATTCTGTTCTCTTCTATGCTTTGGGCCAAACATTTGAGTGATAAAATGCAAAAGAAGGAGGATGAGTTAACAAAACAAATGCCTGGGACAGAAAAAAAAGTTAATGCTATTAAACTTGAGTTAACAACAATAGTGACAGATATAGTTCTTAGCTAGGAAATATTAGTTAACATGACAGTTGTCTGGGACAGATGGAGTTAATAGCTAGGAAACACTTAGTTGACAGTTGTATGGAATAGATAGTTATTAGCTAGGAAACATTGTGTTAACATAACAGTTGTCTGGCATACATAGTTGCTTTTCCACAGAATCAAATAATTATATATTTTATCATAATATTTTTGCAAGATGCAAATATTATACGCTTTCATATCAAATGGTTGTGAATGACATAACTCGTTGTCTAACGAGTTTAGTTTTGATTTCCTGTCACATGTGCGACACCCCCCCCCCTCCCCTCACCTTTTTGCAATGTCTGGTGGTTAGCCACCAGGATGCCTTAAGCTGAGTTGCCTTGAACTTCAGCTTTGGCATGTTCAGTCGAGTTGAACTCAGACAGTTGAAGACAGACAAGTGGGTGCCGCAGTCCTTCAGATTAAATGGAGGTCAATTAAACTGCCATCCTTAGCTTTAACAAATACAGCTGATGATTGGGGGAGGGGGTAAGTTTGTTTTCCGATGGTTTGTTTCCGATATATGAGTCCGATGGAACTCTCTTAAGAGGGGAGGTACTTACTATACAGCTTGTTCATCATGGCCATACAAAGTCACAGAAAATGTTTCATTAGTAACTGTACAAGAAAAAGATCATTCCCAGGCAAGTACCGACAGACAGCTCCTGTTTGCTGATGATTGTGCTCTATATGCCAACTCAGAGGCAGACATGCAACACAATGTTTCAGCTTTCTCACATGCCTGTGCCAACTTTGGGCTCAATATCAACTTGGAGAAGACTGTAGTTATGTACCAGCCAGCTCCAGGGAATAATCACACTGTGCCGAATATTAAAGTGAATGGTCATAGACTAAGTGTTGTGGACAAATTCACTTATCTTGGCCAGCGCGGCCTTTGGCAGACTGTACAAGAATGTTTGGGACAGAAATGGAATAAGCTTGTAAACAAAGCTTAAGGTGTACAAATGATTTGTATTATCCACACTGCTATATGCTTGTGAAACCTGGACTGTTTATCAGCGACACGCTAGGAAATTAAACCACTTCCACACAGTCTGCCTTAGGAAGCTACTGAAGATTAAATGGCAAGACAAGATCCCAGACACTGAAGTCCTAGAAAGAGCGTACATGCCCAGTATCCACACTCTACTAATGAAGAATCAGATTCGCTGGGCTGGTCACTTAACCAGAGCACAGGCTCCCTAAACAAATTTTTTACGGCGAGTTGCGTTGTGGAAAACGCCCCCAAGGCGGCCAGAGGCAACGCTTTAAAGACACTCTGAAAATCTCACTGAATGCTTTTGAAATTCATCATGACACCTGGGAAACTGCAGCCAGAGACCGAAATTCGTGGCGTGCATCATTACGCAAGGGTGCTGTCACATGTGAGGCAACCAGGACTGCAAGAGCTGTGAAGAAAAGGCAGGACAGAAAAACCACTGCAAGAAATCCTCCTCCATAAACGTCAAGCATTCTTTGTCCACATTGTCAAAGAACATTTCGAGCCAAAATAGGCATTATCAGCCATCTTAGAACTCCCAGCTCCATATTTTCAACCCCACTGGATGAAATGAATGGTCATCATCATTCTTGATGGACAAACAACAGAACACTGTTGATTAGAATCCCCATTGAAACGGGTTTTTGTTGTAAATTGACCTGGGTCAGCACATTCTAAAGTGGACCTGGAATGTAAAGGTAGCTGGTTTGATGTTGACCACATCGTCCATTAAGTGCTGATTGCTTTATCGATTATTTGCCATTTGGACTAGTACCATATACCCCATACGCCTCAGGGCATTTAAAAGAGTCCACACAAATAAAATAGAAGAAACAACAAGAAAAAAAAATAATGTACAGTTTCCTTTCCAGAAAATGACCGGAATACAAGCTCAACCCAGGGTTATTCTACTAGAAACATCTAACCCTATCACTACTACGGGTTAAACCTGAGACCACTGTATTTGTAAGCAAGTGCTCAAACCACTAGGCCAGTGGTTCTCAACCGGTGGGGAATTCCCCCCCCCCCAGGGGGGAATTTTGGGGTTTCCATGGGGGGGGGGGGGGGGGGGGGGGAATGAACATTATTTCAAGATTGCGTTAATACAAAACCCGATTATTTGATCTTGTTTTTCCCTTCCTACTTTACGGTTCTGTATGTCTCACCCTTCTAAAATCCATTTTATAAAGTAAATAGACCCACAAATCACGTTTTATGTGGACGTCTAGACTTGTTTTAGAATGTGCTATTAAATTTAGCTTCAATTATTACGTATGCTGTGTAGGGGCAGGGGGAAATTTTTAGGGAAGAAATACGAAAGGGGGGAATGATGCTCTAAAAATATGGTGAGGGGGGAATGACGTCCTAAAAATATGGTGATGGGGGGAACGGGCCAAAAAAGGTTGAGAACCACTGCACTAGGCTATCTCATAGTAAGCAGTACAAACCAACGGCAATTACAGGTTTTTGCTCTTTGTCTTCTTCTTCTTCTTCTTCTTATTGTTGATTCAGCAATGTTTGACTCATGCACATGTGTTACCGGGGCCATAAGAGAATCAACGAATAGAGGAACACTGTAATCAACCATACATGTCAAAAGAGGCAACTAAGGAAGGTTGGTGTGAGACCGGCTATATCATCCTGTAGAAAACTTCCGCTACAAATGAAGAAATATACTCCACAGTCTGGATTAGGTTACACACTACTTCCCACTTAGCACAATGATTAACATCAGAAGAATGTCTTGTACCCTTTTAACAAGGCTGGATTAACCCTGGAGCCATACTTATTGGGAATCCGGCCTCTGGTAGAGATTGAACCCCAATCCACTGGGTTGAACAAACAACTCCATTAACTGAATCATGAGCAGCATTGCCAGTTATCTCCATGCAGTGTTAGGATCACCTTGGTTTCTTTCTCCATTCTGCTTGATGACACATCTAGGTTGATAGTTCCTTTTTTATATATGCGTAAGACCTGTGGATTGCACATATATGCTTATGCCCTTTGTGTGTGTTAGTTCATTCCTGTCACTTCTTCTTTGAAGACAATTAGTTTGTAGTGTCTTTTGTGTGTTTTGGTTGTTGATGTTTTACATTCAATTCTGTATATAAATAAGTACAGGATCTCTTTACATTCTTTAAGGTGCATTGGACATATGACACATTTTTTTTTCCATATCCGTTTTACAGGACATCACTGTCAACACCCGCATTTTACTGCTGTTGTTGATGTCTTGGCAAGTTAACGTTCAGTAGTTTGCCATTGCTTTCTGAACGACTGGCTCCCACACAAAATTGTTTAAACCCAGCGCACCGCGGTCTGACATATGACACTAGACCAGCCATATTTGTGTAGACCAATCTGCACTCAGTGGCTGATGTGGTCAGTATCAGGTCGCCATCTTTACTTACCAAGACTATTCCTGGCACTATTGTCAGCTGGTCGACCTGGGAACTCAAGTCAGTTTTTAAATTCCAGGCTAATGTCGATTCAAACCCATGACTATCCAGCCAGCAGGCGAGCATCCAGCCACTGCACTAGCATGGCTCCCCAATTCTGTATAGAAGCAGTACAGCTGTACTTCTAGTGGTTTTACAGTCTGGGGGATTCACTGTCTGCTAGATTTATACTGCTGTAGGTTTATACCAGTAGAGTTTGACAGTGGTTCATCTTCAGTTTAATAAGGGAGGAGTGGCTGGCCATGAGGCTAAGAATGTCGGGTTCTCCTTTGGGAGACGCGGGTTCAAATATTTGGTAAAGGGTGGATTTGTGGGAAGAGAAGACCATAACTTGCACAGGTCTGAACTAGCCAAGTGGCCTTAATTCCTCAGGCTCATGTCCTCTCTCCCCCTCCCCCCCCCCTCCCCCTTGTCCTACACCGCAAGATACTATAGATACTATAGATGTCAGTTTGGCAGAATAAGGGATTTGCTGGGGAGAAAGTTATAGAAAGTATACAAGAAGAAGACGATGTTACTGGTGAGTGGACAGCACAAGAGATGGATTGAAAGAAGCCTGTACGGAGGTCAGCTAAGCCGAATGGATACGCGTACTTGCTCTTAAAAATTTCTGGTGTGCTAATGCCGGTCAGTTGGACTAAAATGTGGACTTTTCGTGCTTGACTTGGGGATGTAAATTACAAGTAGTGAGAAGTTGAGTGGGTTCGTCCCTTCGCGAGGGACACTGGTAATGGGGAAAGCTACTCCACACGCAGAAATCAGTACATTGCAGAAGTAGTAGCATATATATGAAATACGCTTGAGTTCAAAGCAAGGAGAGTGGAGGAGGGGTGGGGGATGTACTAATGCACCTGAAGAGACACTGGACAGTTGGTGTTGGAGACTTAATACAGTCAGCCTTCAATGTGGCACTGGCATATTTTGATGATGATGATGATGATAATCTGCAGTGATAGATTTACATAATGGCAGATACACCTTCCCGCAGATGTGCACTAATAAATGTACTGTCTCAGCTTGACGGTCAGTTAGAATAAAACTACAAACAGATGAGAGGAGCTGCAGGACATACCATAGATAGGATGGCTTCAAGTGAGTTGCTTGAGCACCTATACCCCAAAGAGATATAATGGACAAAAGAAGAAGATTTATGGTCTGACAGATTTACAGTCCAGCAAATTTACATTGAGGTACATTTACTGTGGATAAAATCATGCCATTGTTATTCTGTGTCTCCAAGCCTTTTTTGTTCTTTCAATTTTTAGAGAAACTAAATATTATAATTAGTAGGATTTCTGTCCCTAAAATCTGTTTTCCTTGCTTTCAGTATGTTGTAAATTTCCAGTTCATTTGCATTTTCATTGGCAGTAATAACTTTAGAGACCTTAGAATGCATTATCTTTAGCTGCTTGTCGCTTATTTAGATTACACTTGCACTAGTTTTTATGTTGTCTTGTTATGTTGTCTAATGTGTCGATGTCATTTACAGAGGGTCAGGTTGCCTGATCAGCATAGTGTTCATGTGACAGTTGAATAAGGCCTGTTGGACATGATATCCTGTGCCAAATAAGGACACTCTGTCTAACCCCACAAGTAATATAAGCAAAATACAGAGCCCATGTTTATTCCAGATGGTATTTTGGGTATATGGTGCTTGCCCCATGTTTTAGACCTGTTGGCACTCGATGGCTGATGTGGTCAGTATCACACTGGTTGCCCTTGATCTTGTTCTTGTTGCTGTTGTTGTTCTTCTTCTCCCCCTCCAATGGAGTGTAATTATTCAACCAACTCATACCAAGCTATCCACATTAGCGTGTGAATATTTATTAATTCAATTATAATTGAGAGTATGAAGATAATATCACTGCAGACTCAGCCCTTCAGAAGTGAAGTGATCGGATTCACAAGCATCACAGATCCGCTTCTACCCTTCCAGTCTCCAGTGCCATTTTGCAAAAGTGTGACTCCAGAGCCATGTGTGGCCAGAGAAAACAAATTTGAACCAGAGGGTGTATTTTTCGCAAGACTGTGCCTTATTCAGTATGTTACTAAGGCTCTATGATAATTATAACACTGACAAACATTGAGTGACAAGTAAAAACAAGCAAAGAAGTGTTTTAACAGTCTCCATCTTTTGAGATTTGTACAGTGGGGGGTGCCGGTATTATGGCTTGAGTAATAAGCGTGTTTCAGTTTCCTGAAAGTTTAGGTCAGCTGCAGGCAATTTGGAAGCGGATCACTTTGCTTTGATTTTGAATGTATAGTCTTTGGTCGTTCAAAAAGCAGTGGCAAA
The DNA here is from genome assembly GCA_014155875.1 of Cepaea nemoralis. Lineage (NCBI taxonomy): Eukaryota > Metazoa > Mollusca > Gastropoda > Stylommatophora > Helicidae > Cepaea > Cepaea nemoralis. Next base: position 579,415 of record JACEFZ010015322.1, on the reverse strand, counting down.
CTACGTAGCGCAACAATTGCCAGGTAAATCACAAAGAGCCAGAGAATGAGGGAGTTAATTGCCACATCCTGTAAAGGACATGCAACTAAATTATAATTGTGGGGTATGCTAAAACTAATGTAATTAGTTCTGGAACCCTGTTCGTTAAAGTATCTGTTCATTCTATCATACATTGAAATATATCTAGTTGAGAGGTGTTTTTTTTCCATGGCCCATGCGAGTTCTATTCAGAAAGTATCAACAATCTAATGCACATACAATTTATAAGTTTAACATGCATGAAAAGCACAAACAATCTAACGTGCATGAAAGGCATAAACAATTAACGCACATAAAATTAATAATTAATCTAAATAATAAATACACATGAAAAGCCCAAACATTCTAATGTGCATGAAAAGGACAAACATTGTCATGCACATAAAATTAATAAGCTAGTCGATATTAAGTAAAGAATTTAAAGGGGCCGAAACATTCGGTGAGGGTGGCACATCTTCTGATGATCAGAAACCTCATGTCATGCCTGCTCTAGGGTGGCGTTTTTGCCACCACACAATTTCCCCACAGGGAAAATACAAATACACGCCCTTTAATTAAAAAAAACCAATTCAAATCACAAACCATGAAAAGAAAGGGGTCAACTTTGTAATTCTTCTCATAGCTTCCTACTCTTCTTAACCAACACACCTGTGGGAGATTAATCAGTTGGAGAGCATTTATCTACCTTTTGAAGAATGAATCCAGGGTTTAATGCTTTATTCTGGATTGTTGCACAGTGTCTTAAAAGCCCATTTCCGTAGTGGCAATATCTTACTAGTAATCTTTCTTAAGTTTGGACAGGTTATTTCGGCAAGAGGACGCCCTTTAAGGTCCTTCTTCAAATTCATTGCAGCATATTGTAACATCATTCTTTCTGGTATCCACTGTTTTTCCATCGTCCTTTCACTCTAATGAAGTGATGACTTGATCACCCGATCCGAAACAAAGAATTTTTCAACTGTACGTGGGAGATTCTAAGTCAATGAGTAATGTGTGTGTGTGATCTTCTCACTGTCCCTGTTATGGCCTTCAGTGTCGGGTTAGGAAGTCTTCTAGATAAAACCTTGGTGCAGCCACATTCTGGAATGTAGTGAACTTGTATTTTATCTTGAGGGTAGATCACTGCTCAATGTAGTTTTTTTTTGGTTCCCCCTCTATTTTGAAGATATGCCTTTTAAATACAAATTTTAATATGGAATAAGCACATGGTGCAGGCATGCCAGGGAAATAATTGTTTCCTGTCACTATTGATACAACTCCCTCATCAACCCAGCTGTATAAAGAGTGTACCCGATATCTGGACAAGTAAAGGTAACTGGCATAATATTGACCACATCAGTCCCTCGTATGCTGCTTGGGGAGTCGTGGCTAAGAGGTGACCATGTCCATAGGTACAGTGCTGGGAATTATGACAAGAAACTTTGGTGTCAAACTATATCACACACCTAACTGTCCTATTAGGTAGTATGAGTGGAAACTAACATTCTCAGATAAAGACCAAAAAAGTTAAGGTTTCTTCCTTCACTCTCCCCCCCCCCCCACCCCCACACCCACCCCCACACCCACCCCACATCTACAAGTTGTGCTTGTTGAAAGCCTCACAGCAGTTAAAAAATAACAAAGTGTAGGCCGTAATGCAACCATCATGGCAACATTGTTATGAAAAATTACCTACCTACGGGTAGATTGAGCCCGTAACCTTGGATGGAGTCTAGAGTAAGCATACCTTACACTTAGGCTTGACTCAGACAAACAGATTGAACTCTGAAGTGCATAAGTAGGCTTGGTGCATTCATCTCGAACAAGTAACAAAGAAGAGGATATGCTGCTTAGTCATAGAGTACATGGGTGTAACACCATTTTGCCTGTGTCTTACAGCCTGTACACAGGTTACTTTATTGTATAGGAAGTTCAGTAAGCTGAGGTGATTGGATGCATGGTACTTACATGATATTTTTAGTGGACCAATTGGTCCTCCGGGTGTGATGTGGTCAGTGTCACGCTGGCCGCCTTTACTTTCCAGAGACGTTTCATACCACCCGTGTTAAGCTGAGTCAACCAGAAGCCCAGTGTATTTTAAAAGTCCACCTCGATGTGAATTTGAACTCATGATGACTGGAACAGTAGGCAAACATACTAACAGCTGCACCGCCACAACTCCCCATGTACGGTACTTCTGTTGTCAAATTTGCTTCATTAAACTGAGGTTCAGAGAAGCTGTGTTTGAGAACCACTACTGGGTACTAACCCGCAAGACATCAATACATTATCAAGAATTATGAGATTGTTCTGCCAGTGAATGACTTGCTACCCAAAGCTAATATATCTGACCTGCCTGAGGCAGTCAGGATTTTATGACGAACTCCAGAACTTGTCCCTGAGCCATTTTCCTGTTAGTTTATGTGGACCAGCGATGTAGGAGCAGTGGCAGCAGTGTAGTTTACCAGGTTGCCAACACAATGAATCAGGTTAAGTTCATAGCTAAGGAGGGCTTTGTTTCACAGACTATGTACAGCCCAGTTGAGCCTTGTAAATTGGGTATCAGAAGTCCTTCTGAGGATAAAGATGAAGAGAGGAAGTGAGCTGATCTCATACCTCATAATGATGAGACCTTTTTCTTCTGATTTATAACACCCTTCTCCCCCCCCCCCCCCCAGTTGAGCATAGACTAACAACCAACTCACGCCTGTTGCTATTAGGCTGTTCACGATTGGTTGGAGTTTGCAGCTCAAGTTTTCTATGTGTTTGAGGTAGTCAATCTTGCACCAGCTCTCCTTAGTTCCCGCTTTCAACAAGCAAGGTGGGTTACAGTGTTACTAATCTTTGCTTCCTGTATGGGCCACGTTAACACATGGGCGATAGGAGATTTCATTGGGACTATATTCTGACAAATACATGGCAATAGTTCAAGTACATCTCCTACATTATGTCATAAATATTTATAAAGCACCAATGGTAGAAAGTATGTACGTATATTGAGTAAAACACATTGCATTTTCCAGCTAAGTGAACTGAAATAGCTATATTGTTCAGGACAATGTTCAGCATTAGCTGTTGAGATGTTGGCATCAGAGGCACCTTTTGGAAACGCTGATTTGGGTACAATGCGATTTATAATAAATGACAAACAAGATTACCACAAGATGGTGTCTTAGAGAGAGCTTTAACGCTTAACTACAGAGCAAGAGGTCAGTCCCACAAATGATGTACTGATAGGATATTAGAGGTTGTGAGAACCACTATGTATGAAGCTCACAGGCAAGCTTGGGTGGTGATTGTCTACCATCAACATGAGGCATTGCTGTGATTGTCTTGTCATTTCATATCTTGCCATCTCATAGCATGCAAAGTTAAGGCTTCGTCACAGTGAAGACCATGGTCTATGTTTCCATTGTTATCATGACTGGTCTCTGCCCAGGATACTACAGCGGAAGGAGAAGATAGGTCTTTGATGATACAAATCGTCACACTGGCACAACAGAAATACTGTGTTGTGAGCAATTTATAATAGTTTGTGTTTTTATTGTTGTTACCAGGTGGAGCGTACTATATGATCTCCAGGAGCTTGGGTCCGGAGTTTGGTGGTGCTATCGGTGTCATCTTCTCAGTAGCCAATACAGTAGCAGTAGCCATGTATGTGGTGGGCTTTTCAGAGACAGTTCGAGATATCCTCAAGGTGAGACATTGGCCAGGTAGCTCATTCTGTCTGAGACATGTTTTCCTTTCAATTTCACATCTGTATAGGAGATTTTCAATTTGTGCAATAATGTGTTTGTCTGTCCTTCAATTTGTTTGCCTGTTTATTTCTTTCTTTAATTCATTATTTATTTATTTCTGTCATCATTTCTTCCATCCATCCCTCTTCTCTCTCTCTCTCTCTCTCTCTCTCTCTCTCTCTCTTCTCTTTCTCTCTCTCTCTCTCTCTTTCTCTCTCTCTCTCTCTCTCTCTCTCTCTCTCTCTCTCTCTCTCTCTCTCTCTCTCTCTCTCTCTCTCTCTCTCTCTCTCTCTCTCTCTCTCTCCTCCCCCCCCCCCAATTTCTTAAATATCAGGATGCTGTAGACACTATAATCAAAAACTATATTTAGCATAAGCATACAAGGTATGTTAAAAAAAAGTATTGAACCTTTGAATTGGGAAAAATACAATTACTCACTTGGAGGTCTGAAACCATAATCTCCTTCAAAGTACTCTCCTAGGGACTAATTCTCATTGCATTCCCACCATTTTTGGAAGCATTTGTGGAAGGCCACGGGGATTGGAGTCAAATGTGACCCTCATATTACACATAATGCCTTCATGTGATGGGGTCCCTTTCAGCAGCATTTGGAACAACCAAAAATCGCAAGGAGCCATATCAGAAGAGCTTAGAGCCTGATGAACCAGAGGAATAATGTGTTTGGCCAAGAAAGTCTGAATTGAGCCTGATGAATCAGAGGAATATTGTGTTTGGCCAGGAAAGTCTGAATCAGATGTGAAGAATGTGCCGATGCATTGTCTTGATGATAAAAACATATATATATATATATATATATATATATATATATATATATATATATATATATATATATATATATATATATATATATATATATATATATATGCTCCCAACCCAAATATATATGTGCTTCCAACACTGATATGCTGCTAATCTCTTTGAAAATCCCAAAGCAAACTGATGATATATATATGCTCCCAACCCAAATATATATGTGCTTCCAACACTGATATGCTGCTAATCTCTTTGAAAATCCCAAAGCAAACTGTGAAAATAGAGTCACTACAGAAAGGTGTTGGCATGTATACATTTGTTCAAGAGAAGTCATATGATAAAAAATTAACTATCAAGAGCAGTTTGTAGCCTCCATGGCGACCAGTGCATCTTGGATGTGAGAGGCTGTGTACACAGGTGTCCATTTGTGTAGGTTGGATGCTAGGCCCTAGACCATAGATAGACCCCCATGTTTATGAAACATATATAGGCTTTTGTTTTGTTTTGTTCCCTCGCTATGAACTCAAGCATAGTCTACACGTGCTACTACTTCCAGTGCACTGGACTGATTTTTGCTTACGGATTAGCTTTCCTTACTACCAGTGTCCCTTTCCATCAGACAAACCCCACTCCGATTTCAGAGGTACTTGTAATTTAGCCCTCCCCGGGAAGGTTAACCCAGTCAACAAATGCCCGCAGAAGTCGGATGTGTCTGCCTAACGGCGCAAGAACGCAGCTCTGCTGTAAACGGGCACAATGCAATCACGTCCGGAAAAAACTCCGGATGAACGCAGAAGAAGAAGAAGAAGATTTAGCCCTCAAGTCAAGGACAAGAAGTCAACATGTTAATCCAACTGACCGGTGTAGGGGTTGAACCTGCTACCTTGGCATCAGCACACTGGAAGTTTAAGATCAAGAGCTCTTATCCATTCCGCCATGCTGACCTCTTTAAAAAGGTTTGATATCTCTCCACGTGGAAAGAAGACAGACATTTCTTTTATAAGGGCTCACGGTTCTCAGAGGGGCCAGAGTCGCCCCATTAGTCCCCCGCGTCCCTGTGTGTCAGGTGATCAAAGAAGGCAGAAATTGTTATATAAATAATAATCATACAGATCTGATATATGTAAACAGTGCTATGACTTTGTGATGTTTGGTGACTTGAATGATGTAGAAATGGTTTGTGTTTATATAAATATTTATTAGTCAGATCAAATATCTGTCCACAGCACTACAACTTGATGATGTTTGATGACTTGAATGATGTAGAAATGGTTTATGTTTATATAAAGATTTACTATACAGATCAACTACAGTGGAACCTCGCTTAACGAGCACCTCGCATAACGAGTAATTTGCATAACGAGCAAAATAAATTGTAAAAAAATGACTCGCTGAACGAGCAACGTTTCGCATAACGAGTGACGCGGGGAGGGGAAGTCCCGGATTTTGAGCCTGCAACAGCGAGGACCAGCAGGTTATTTCTAACTTTAAGAAGCTCTACACTAAAGCGCTCTTCAAGCGTTGTTTTGAGGTGACTGAAGTGACCAATCTCACTCTCAGAGAGTTTTGGATATATCACTTCCACATCGTTGCCTACCTCAAGATGATCGAAAAGATGTGGGAAGGGGTTACCAAGAGAACCCTCACTTCTGCTTGGAAGAAGCTTTGACCGGAGAGCGTTGTCGAATGTGACTTTGAGGGGTTTGAGACAGTACCTGTGGAGCCTGTAGTCAACGAGATTGTGTCTTTGGCCAAGATCATGGGACTGGAGGTGGATAACAAAGATATCGATGAGCTTGTGGAAGAGCATAGTCAAGAGCTGACCACCAAAGAGCTTATGGAATTACATTGTGTTTCACAGCAAGACGTTTTGTAGGAGAGTTTGTCCGAGGAGGAGGAGAAGGTAACAGCAACCCAACAATCTTCTGGCGCAATAAGAGAAATGCTGAAAGCATGGGAAACTGTTGCATCGTACATTGAGAACCATCACCCTAATAAGGCAGTGGCTATGAGAGCTACTAATTTATTTAATGATAATGCTGCGTCGGCAAAAACAAATTTCTCTAGACAGCTTTCTAGTAAAAAAAGAATTAGGTATGTATTATAAATTGTAAATTAATTATTTCAATTTTGTTTTGTTTTCTACAAATCGAATTCTCATTCCAGTATCGTTCATTCCGTGATAGAAGAGGAAGATGAATCACGCTCCTTAACAATGTATATATAATTTTCTTTGAATAAACGTTATACAAAATATTTTGAGTATTTTTTCGGCATGGAACGCATTATCGTATTTTACATTAATTTGTATGGGAAAAACTGTTTCGCTTAACGAGTGTTTTGCTTTACGAGTAAGGTTCTGGAACTAATTATGTTCATTAAGCGAGGTTCCACTGTATATGTTCACATCGCTACAACTTGGTGATGGTTGATGACTTGAATGATGTAGAAATGGTTTATGTTTATATAAATATTTATTATACAGATCAAATATCTGCCCACAGCGCTACGACTTGGTGATGGTTAATGAGTTGAATGATGTAGAAATGGTTTATGTTTATATAAATATTTATTATACAGATCAAATATCTGTCCACAGCGCTACGACTTGGTGATGGTCGATGACTTGAATGATGTCCGTATTATTGGAAGTATTACCATAACCCTACTTCTGGCCATAGCTTTAGTGGGTATGAACTGGGAGGCTAGGGTAAGTAATTCAGGCTCTATCATTACCTTCAGACTTTAATCTATCTTGGAGCTGCATAGTGACTATACACTCACCTGCCGTACCGGTACTCAGGGGTTTGATCCGCACGTGGATGGATTTGAATGTTTAAAATTGTCTTGCACTCCTAGGTCGACCCAGCCTTAAATGGGGACCAGGAAATGTCTTCAAATGTAAAGGCAGCCAGCGTGATGCCGACTACATCACCATCCAGTGCCGTTTGGTCTATAAAATATGTGTCGAGCAACTTATGCTCATTGAGTCTTAGTGCATGTAAAAGAGACCTTCACTTTATGTACAGCTCTATAGCTTATATATCAGATTGTTTCTTAGAATTAATTATTTAATGAAGTTTGGTGACCATCTCTATCCTTTGTTGGGAAAAGGCTCTATAGCTTATATATCAGATTGTTTCTTAAAATTATTTATTAAAGTTTTGTGACCATCTCTCTTCCTTTGTTGGGAAACGTTCAGTCTCATACCATTATTGTGAACTGAACCCCAGACCAGTGTTCTGGTAGGCAAACACTACCCACTATGATTCTCGGAGAGGGTCCAGGGGTAGGCCCAAGCCTTAATAGAAAGAGCACAAAGGATGAGCTGGCTTCTGCTGGGAGCATGCTGGAGGGTGGATCTGCAAGCTGTAAACCAGTCACGAAGAAGGCAACGCGGCAGCAATGACATCTACTTACAGGGTCATAGCTAGCCACCAAGGCAGAGGAGATGACTGCGGCCAACTGCCAAGGAAAGAAGCTGACTTTCTCATGGTCAGTCGTGGTGCAGTGTCAATGCTAGGAAATGCACCAGGTGCACAATTTTCATTATTGGTGGGTATTGAATAATGTTCATTATGTCTATCTCGTGCTCAAGATGTCATGGATTCATTTCTAGACTGTCATTCGGTTCACGAGTGCAGTTTTGTCAGACTCCTGGGTCGTTGCTGAAGCTACGAAGTTCATTTTCTGTGCAACGCTTTCTGCAGACAACTTTGCAGAAAGATACTAAGCCATATGGGATCAAACCTGTTGCAATGATGTCAATCCTCAACGCCTTTAAACCATTTTATTTTCACATTTACTTTTACTTCAGTTGAACCAAATGTCTTTCAGCCAGTTTCTAAAATTGTTAGTCGTATAGAAATGTTATTCTTTGTTTGTTGTTTCTTTCTCTGTTATGTTCAGCAGTGCATTTTAGTGCATGATCTAATCTCAAGATATTATATTTCTTAAAGTTTTATTTTGCAGAAATGTTTTTATTTATTAAATATAGAAAACTAATTGACTTTAAATGTCTCCTCTATGAAAACAGGCACAGGTGGTACTTTTGGCCATTTTAACAGTTGCAATCGTAAACTTTTATGTGGGTTTGTGCATAGCGCCCAGTCCTGAACAGATGTCCAAAGGTTTCCTGGGGCTTAATGGTGAGTATGTCTTTCATAGTTGAAAGGTAGCTGCGCTGATAATGTCATAAGCCTGGTCATAAGCCTTGGTGCAGCCACATTCTTGAATGTAGTGAGCTTGTAGTTTATCTTGAGGGTAGATCACTGCTCAATGTAGATTTTTTACTTCCGATGTAGGTAAGAGTTCGGACCTTCAATTGTCATCTCGTAAAGTGAGGGAAAGACTGGCTTTCTTTCCTCCGTACATCCAGGCCTATGAAATGTGATGGCCCTATCACATCACAGACCTGTAGAACAGTGGTTCTCAACCTTTTTTGGTCCATGCACCTCTTCACATACGTTCAGAATGTCATTCCCCCCCCCCCCCCTCCCAATACCTTGTCTACAATTGATAGCAGAAAGTAATACTTTAGCAATTGATAGCAGAAAGTAATACTTTAGCCACCCACTGCCATACAAAAATGTGAAAACAAATAATCCACAGCCAAACACCTCTCACTCTCGCCAATAGAAAGATGTAAATACAACCAACAGATCTGACCCAGTACACAAACTTCAGTGGCAGAATCAAACCATTCTCACCTGAGAACTACTATGACTACTTGGTCATCTGTACTGTCTCAATCTCCCACAGGATTGAATGTTTGTGTGGAAGTGATCTTCAGAAATATGAAAGCATCCTTCACAGTTGGCTAGCTTGCGGAGACCTGAGTTTCCAGACAACATGATAGGCTTGGCAAGGAAGAAGGAGAGGAACAAATGAATGAACAAACTTTATTTTCAAATAGATAAGAATAAGGTGTCAGCCCTCTAACATTCTGCCCTTGGTAAATTGTGTTGGACTGTTTCATTAGGTCTTCAACAAGCAGTTTTTCGAGTTTTTTTTTGCCTAACCTTTAACTGTCTACTACAAGGCAGCAGGTTTGTATCTATCTTCATCTTATTCCAATGCATTGATCTGTCCAACATGGAAGGCCCTACCAGTAGCTGCGCTATGGTTTCATAGCTCTTGGAGCCATTGGAACATGCATTATAATCTACAACACTTCAGAGGGGTCTGCCATTCTTATCTCTCTCCTTTCATACATTATTTCATTTGTATATCACTTATAAGGTTAATTGTAAACAGCTACAATAACATATGTATTATTATCGCATCGAAAATGTACAAAAATCATTACTACATGATACATGACTAATAATTATTGATATGGTAATTGGCTAAAGGAGATCCAAACAACCAGATAGGAAAATGCTTAATGTACTATAAGAGGAAGAAGAAGAAGATACAAATATTTATCAAGCCAGTTAGTATTTTTACTCTTGTTTCACGCTGTGAATTATTTACAATTTTATTATCTTGTTTACTCCACAGAGGAAATTTTTGTGACAAATTTAATGTCAGATTATGAATCCGACCAAACCTTTTTCAGTGTTTTTGCTGTCTTTTTCCCTGCTGCCACTGGCATATTGGCAGGGGCCAATATTTCAGGAGATCTTAAGGTGGGATATTGTAATCTGGTAATTGGCTAAAGGAGATCCAAACAACCAGATAGGAAAATGCTTAATGTACTATAAGAGGAAGAAGAAGAAGATACAAATATTTATCAAGCCAGTTAGTATTTTTACTCTTGTTTCACGCTGTGAATTATTTACAATTTTATTATCTTGTTTACTCCACAGAGGAAATTTTTGTGACAAATTTAATGTCAGATTATGAATCCGACCAAACCTTTTTCAGTGTTTTTGCTGTCTTTTTCCCTGCTGCCACTGGCATATTGGCAGGGGCCAATATTTCAGGAGATCTTAAGGTGGGATATTGTAATCTGTCTTGAAAATTATAATTAGTTAGTTAGTCATGGTTCCAGCTTCACAGCAACTGGTCATCCCCATTATGCTCCATTCCTGTGCCAGTGAATATCACATAAAATGCTCCTCACTGCCCCATGTGAAAAGTAGAAAAGACAGTCTCGACAACCAACAGCCTGCACAGGTACACTGTGCATAATGCTGCCACCAGAATGTCAACACAAAAGTCCTCCACGAAAAATACAGTTCATCTTCGATGGAAGTGACAGTCACTAGAAAACCAGCAGCCACACATTATAGCTAAGGCAAAACCAGTCCGTTTTGTGACAAAGCCAGCTACGCCATTTTCCCGAACATGTAGTTCACATCACAAATAACCATGGACAGGTAGTAAAAGCATTTCGACTGTGCATAATGCAGCCGCCAGAATGTCAACACTAAAGTCCTCCACGAAACATACAGTTCATCTTTGATGGAAGTGGCAGTCATTTTCCCATCTGAATGTTTTTCTAGATGTTCACCTACACAGCCTAGATATTTCTAGATGTTGTTTGTTCCATTTCTAGATGTTTTCTGTCAAAGAAAACTGGCAACCCTGAGCCAGCTACACAATTTTTCCGAATATGCATCTCTTAGTTCATCTTTATGGAATGGAAACGGCAGTCATTTTCCCAACCGGATGTTTTCCTAGCTGTTCACCTACACAAAAGACCTCCACCAAAATACAGATCATCATCAATGGAAGCGGCAGTCACTAGAAGACCAGCAGCCACACATTTCTGCATAAGGCAATAACTGGTCAATTCTGCGACACAGCCAGCCGCCATTGCTCCAAACATGCAGTTCACGCACCTTGAAAATTATAGTTTTATAAAATGGTAGTCACCCATGCCACCTGTGTGTAACATAGGCCCATTAAAGAAGCATAGAACAGTAACACTGTAACCGACATGTATATAATGTATGAGGAAGGTTGGGAAGGGTTGGTGTGAGACTGGCTGCCACATCCCGTAGAAAACTTATCTGCAAAATCTAACATGTCATAAACAAGTCTGCTACCTCTGAAATCGGAGTGGGTTTGCCTGATGGCGAGGGACACTGTTAATATGGAAAGCTAATCCACATGCACAATTCAGTCCAGCACTACTAGAAGTGGTGTGTATGGACTACGCTTGAGTTCAATGCGAGCAAGCGAAAAGAAGAAAGAACAAGTCTACAAAAGACTTGGCATCAGTTGGCTGAGGTTTATGCTCCATAGGGAGGTGAATGGCTGAAGAAGAAGTAGTGTTACTTCATGTGTTACTGGGGCCCATTAGGGCAGCAAAGAATAGAAACACTGTCACCTGTCTTGCATGTCATAAGGAGCAGCTAAGGAGGGTTGGTGTGGGAGCGGCTAACAAATGCCATAGAAAACTGTAGCTGCATAAATCCAACCAATTGTTTGAACAAACATAAAGAAAAGTCACAGTCAACCAACAGTCACAACCAACAGTCACAAATTCTGTACCAAACAAACAGAAGGTTTGGACCACACAAACATGAATGAAGGAAAATTAACACGAGGGGTGTGGCACAGTTTTGATTTAAAGGTTTATATGGGAGCAGACATTTTATATTATAACAAAATGACAGCATTTCAGAGATATATTCGCCCATGGCCGATACAAGAAGTCCTTTAAGATGATTCATCATTCCATGGCACTTGATCAGTTGAAGGAGGCTCTTCTACAAGAAGAAATCAGTAAAGACATGATGTAGAGAAAGCCACAAGGAGTGTGGGTTGTCAACTCACCTCCTTTCATATGGGACAATCTCCAGAATTGGCACCTGGAATATTAGAATAATGTATGAATCGAGACAGACCGCACAAGTTGTAGGAGTAATTAAATAAAATACGATTAGTTTATTATTTTTCATTTAATTTTCTCTAGGCTGGTTCATAGTTTATTTTATTGTGCAGCTGAAGTTTTCTAGTTTATTTGATTGTGCAGTTGAAGTTTTCTATGGGATGTGGTTGCACCAACCATCCTTAGTCGCCTCTGACAACATACCAGATAGGCTACAGTATTGCTATTCTTTGCTTCCCTTTTGGGGCCTGGTAATACACGGGTGAACAAATCCTTTCATTGAATGGCTAACACAGTCTAGCTTTGAAATTTATTGTTTCTTTAACTGTAACCTGCAATCATTATTTCTAATTGTGATTTCACATTTGCCCTCAGGATGCCTCAAAGTCCATTCCCAAAGGAACATTCTTAGCAATACTCATCACTACAATTGTGTACCTCATGATTGCGATATTTGCGGGAGCATGTGTCGTGAGGGAAGCAAATGGCATCATCCTGGTCTCATCATCCAGCATCAATATTTCTACCGCTGTTGAGGGCACTACTACTGCAGTTTTATCAGTTGTTTCTAATGCCACATTTAGAGATCCGGCTCTGAATAACTCCATGTATCCTGTACCAGCAACAACCGAAGGTAAGATAACCTAGGATGTTGTTGCTTTAAGTAAGGCTATTTTTGTGATTAATCAATCTGTAAATGTTAGTCTGAAGTTGGTCAATACTAGCCATTCAAGAGAGTGTGACATGGATGTGTAATGTCTCCAGACATTTTTTTCCCTATATAGTAAAAAATATGAAATTTAAGAGACGAGAGAAATTGTCATTGGAGTACATAATATCAGCAATATGAGATTTGTAGATGATACGCTCATTGATTACAGACAGACATTTAGTGGATGCTGTTATTGTCCACAATGAACAATGAAGGTTAGGATTAAATTGTAGGAAAACAGAAATTATGCTCATCTCCAAAAAGACCTAACTATTACAATGTAACATCCAAGTAAATGAGACAATTCTTAAACAGGCGAATTGATACAACTGCCTTAAAACAGTCATAACTTCTGACAGAAGATACCATCAAAGATTCAAAACAAGAATCAGCATGACACAAGTAGCCTTTTGCAAGTTGGAAAACATACCAATAAAACTGTCAATTGCAGTGAGATGTGAAATTAAAAATCAACATAATTCCAGTAGGGGCATTCCTACACATACCCTGTCCTCTTTTCAGTAGCCAACAGAAGGTTCTCATGTTGTTTTTGGTCCTTTGTTTTGCTGAACTTTCCATGTGATCTCAGAGAACTTTCATCACAGTTTACAGTTGGTAATGAATATGTTAAATGATGAATCATTAGAATTATTGTTTGATGCTGTTCATAGAGATTACAGTGTCCACCTCTAATCTGTTGACAGGAAAGTTGTTTTCATTTAAACCCGATCATATTCCTTCATAATCTCTGGGTAGTAGATTCTAGGATTATCCTTTTCACACAAGGGCAAAAATAAAAAGGCCTTGTGTGCCTTTGCACATTGAATCTTCCTTATAAAGAGATCATAAAGAATAGGTCATGTAGGCAAGTTCCCTGGCAAAATTTCCCAATTTTCAAACATACCCACAACAGATTATTTATGTGTTGAATAAGGGAGACGAGCCTAGGTCTAAACTCTGACAAGATGAAGTTGGATATGTCAGCCGAAGGGACGAAACTTAATAACGATGAGCAAGCATGATGGGGAAAAAAAGAAAAAGAAGATAAGATGGATGGATTAAACAAATATCTTTATTGGCACAAGAATACTGACCAAATCTCAGACTGGTGATTGTGTGAGATGGTGAAACAATGTAACACTTGATTATCAGCATGGCACAGGATGGTGATGATGAGAGTGACAACTGCCGATATGGCAACCATAGAGCTCACTATATTGTTAAACACCACAGAATAGAAGCAGAATTTTAAAAACACACATATGATGTCTTTTTGTTAGTGACAATTACTGTCGTCTTTTCCAGCTGCCCAGGTATTCACATACGATGACTACAGCTACACTATTGCATTTTTGAAAAATTGCTCGTTGGTTCCAGAAGGATGCAAGCATGGACTCATTCACTCATATCAGGTATGTATATATGGTGTATGAACCTGACAATCTCATTGAGCACACATTACCATAGAAATCATTGCTATGGAAAATAAATTAAAAAATCACATGACAAGACACTGTCACCAAAGTATGAAGTGATAGAACTTTGCATATTTTTTTTATCTAATCATGTCCTGCTATGGGGTATAACTTGATAACGCTGTTACATTTTGTAGGCTTGAATACACGGAGCAATAGGTAGCCAATATTTCCCTCTCTCTCACAGGTGACAAGTCCAGGCATTGAGCCTACATCAAACCATTTTCATGACATTATCAGCGCAGTTCGCTATCAACTTCATTAATGTGACCACTAACTTTACATATGCTGCTGTTTTATAATGTATAGTGATCCATCCCACTATATGTGGTCATCATCTCAGAAGGCTGCATGTGATGTTTCTCCAATAGTGGGCCTTCCCAGTCAATGAAAGTAGTGAGGTAACGGGTCTTTCACATGTTCTAGATTACAAATGGCACTAGGATAAGGTTATTTCTCCTCACTTCCCTAAGGTTCACAGTCCCCACTGTAATGAAACCTGCGGAGAACCACACACTTTGCACACTTTAAGGCTGGAAGAGTCATTGTGAATTACCACAGTTATGTGAGACACTCAAAACCCAAGCCTTGCATTCACACTTGAAAACCTCTTGCCTATGGTCGAAATTAACATGCTGCTTTCGTACAAGGATGAAAAGGTGGTGGTGATTAAAATATTTGTTTCCTTTCCATTCCATTTAAAATCTCTGGTACATAGACTGGTTTTATCGCAAGGTCAAATATGGTTGAAACTAACAGATCACTGCTAGAGATTGAATGAGGGTTCAAAGAATAGTATCACTGCAACCTTCCATGCAAATTGTTAGAGGTGACTCAAAGGGAGGGTTGGCATGATGCTGGCTACCTATCCAGTAGAAAACTGTGGCTACAAAATCCAACCAGTCATGAACAAGTTTATGAGAAGCTTGCCTTGAGTTGGCCTTGAGGGCCTTTTTCTTCTGCTGTGTTCATCCGGAGAGTTTTTTCGGATGTGATTGCGTTGTGCCTCTTTACAGCAGAGCTGCATTCATGCACCGTTAGGCTGACATATCTGACTTCTGCGGGCATTTGTTGACCGGTTTAACTTTCCCAGGTGTTTCGAAAGACTTTTGACTCTCACTGTTGTGGTGCCACATACATCCCAGCTGGTCAAGTTAGAACGGCCAAAGACTTCCTGGTCAACCCTCAAGGGAAGGTAGGGGCAGACCATGGGCATTCTCCACATCCAAGGAGGCTTCCATAATTGCAGAGCTGACACATAGCGCTGTGGTACTGGGCTCACCCAAGGAATCGTCATGTCCTGCACATGGCTGCTTATTAGCCTCACTTCCGTATATTGGGCATTTCGTTCGCCACAGGCCTCTTCCCACGCAAACCAGGAGAGGTCAGTCTCCATATGACATCGACTCAGTGAGCTTCTGGTTCTGACTTTCCACGAAATGGGATTGCTAGTTGGCCTTGAGAGCCTAAGCTCAATTTTGAGATGAAAGGCAGCAGAAGATGATGAGGTTGAATGAGGACTGATGTACTAAACCAGTCCACTTCATTGCCATTGCTGATATTTCTGGAACTAGACATAATCCACTTTTCTGCCATGGCTCACCTTACTGTAAGACTATTGGTCTAGTGAGATAATCACTATCTGCTTCACTACCATGGCTCACCTTACTGTAAGACTATTGGTCTAGTGGGATAATCACTATCTGCTTCACTACCATGGCTCACCTTACTGTAAGACTATTGGTCTAGTGAGATAATCACTATCTGCTTCACTACCACGGCTCACATTACTGTAAGACTGCTGTGCTAGTGAGTTGAGTTGAGCTAATAACCGACATCACTGCACTCAGGATATTCCCATATGCGCTCCGTCCCCTTGTTCAACAGCCAGTGAAGAGTCACACTACTAATTGTTCCCACCGCTCTCTGATTGAAAGTTCTCCTGGTCTTCCCTCTCAGTTTTGAGATTCTAGCAGAATCCCTGCCAATTCCCCGCAATCTCATTCTTTCCATATATACAGGTTCTCAATCTGTTCCTTTGCCTTCTTCACCTGGTCCCACCTCTCCCTTGTCCATAGGTAATTGACCACCAAGAGGTGCATTCCCTGCCAGCCTATCAGCCTGTTCATTCCCCCCGCACTCCCGCTTGGCCAGGGCAAAAAATCCATACAATTCTTACAATCCATGACCTCTGAAGCGAGGTGAGCCATTCCACACGAAACTGCTTTCTACACCTTGAGTCTGTGATGAAGACAATGTGTGTTGTAGTGGTCATCTCTAACCAACATCCTTGTGAGATAATCACTATCAACTGTCATGGCTCACATTAATGTAAAACTTCTGTGAGAGTGAGCTTTGAATTATCCACGTCGCAGACATGGCTTACATTACCATTTCTGATACTACAAGAGATTAACACCTCCATGCCACACCATTAAAAGCCTCAGAAACGAAAATAAAAGGCTTACATCTGTCCACATTAATTTTGCATGTGCACATGCTACATCACCGGTATATGAAGTACTTTCACCTTTACCCACTTTAACACATCAATATATGGCTTACAGTTTCTGTACCATCTGCAGTTTTACACAACAGAAAAGCAGTCACTGTATTTAGAAATAATTGTTTTTATCATTCTGGGATTGGGATTTTATTTCTTCAGCCAGTGGTATCAGACTTTCTTGTTTGGGGATTACATGGTTGAGCGCTAGGTAGGGCTTAGTTGGTTATTGTCTGTCAGGAAAAAGAGTTTCAAATATTGTAATTTTTAAAAATGTGTTAAAGAAAATAATCAATATTTGTATTAAAAGCCAACAAACTTCAAGTAGGAGTATTTGGAGGTAACTGCAGAAACCTTATAAAGTAAACCTAAACATTATGAGTTGCCAGGTATCAAAAACATGCACGCACGCACACGCACACACACACACATTCTTGTATGTGCATGCACGCTTGCACATATTCATTCATGCACATCTGCATGTATGTGCACTCATGAGTGTGACTTCTCATGCCAAAACAATTAAATCCTCAGGGAGGTCAGCATGGCCATATGGATAAGAATGTGCGTTCTTAAACATCCGGTGTGTTGATGCCAAGATAAGGGGTTACACCGGACAATTGGACAAAAATGTTGACTTCTCATCCTTGACTTGGGGACGTAAATTACAAGTACCTCTGAAGTTGGAGTGGGTTTGCCTGATGGCGAGGGACACTGGTAGTAGGGAAAGCTAATCCACATGCAAAATTCAGTCCAGTGCTACTAGAAGTAGTGTATGGACTACACTTGAGTTCAAAGCAAGCGAGCACCCAAAAAAAATCCTCAGGCATCCATATCAAAAGACGGATGTGCTGCATCTCTGCTAAAAAGACCTAACCCATGATTACATGTCATATGATGTGTTAGCTCGTTAATTAAATTAGTCATCTGCACAGTTCTCATTGTGCTGTGACAGAAGCTGTCCTTTGCATTTCTCTCATTTTCAGTTTTCAGTGCCCCACCACCCGTCTTCCCACCACTCTCACCCCCTCCCCTGTTTAAGAACAACATAATCATCTGTTACAGAATGTTTGCTGCAGCGATGTATATAGATCTTTGTAAATAAATGTCGTTATGTTTTTTACTTTGATTTGTTTTATTGGGTCTCCCTTTGTGTAATTGACCTGTGGGTTACAGTTATACTATAATGAGGTTTTCTCACTGTGGCTAACCTGCACCAGTGTGTTTTCTTTACCTCATGATTCCTTTATATTTGTTTAGTTCTCTCCATTGGTAATTCTGTCATACCATTTTAGTCCTTCTGTTACGTGCCGGAACCAACTGATGAATATATGTAGTTTATTCATAAATGTTTCAGTCATTCTCCACATCTCAGACCCATACAGTAGTACTGATTTAACATTCTTGCATATCCTTTACAGAACGTAGCAGTCAACACCAACATTTTTCGGCTGCTCATGATTCCTGGGCAAGTTTACGTTCAGTAGTTTGCCATTGCTTTCTGAACGACTGGCACCAATACCATTTGATAAAAAAACCAACGTAAGACGGTCTGCTGCCAAATCTCCCACAGCTGTGTTTCAAACACGGGATTGCGGGATTACAAACTGTGTCTGTAACCCCTTTGCCATGGAGCCGTTTATAGAGTTCAAAATTCTAAGTTTGGTGCTAAGCTTAATTTCCTTTGACTTCCACAAATGTCCTAGTGTTATGAAAGCTCCTCTTGTTTGTTAGGTTCTTATTTTACTACCTATCTGTTCCCTTAGCTCTGTCTACATCACTACCTAACTAGATGTATGAATGCACCTTTTGAAATGAGGTTTCACAGAGAATGATCGGGTTATCATGTGTTTGGTTTATTCTCATCTTTGTCCTTCCTTCAGGAAGTTTTAGACACAGTTCACTCCTGACGGTGAAGAAACATTATTGTGTCAGTTTGCTCTACCAAAAAAGTGTAAAAGAACTTGTATGAAAAACTATATTAGCACTGATACTCAAAGATGTCTGAAAGACATAATGAATATATTCATTTTGTAGGTGAGCATGGCTGAATGGATAAGATCGCTCATGGTTAAAACATCTGGTATGCTGATGTTGAGCTAGCGGGTTCAACCCCTACACTGGTCAATTGGGCTAAAATGTTAACTTCTCATCCTTGACTTGGGGACGTAAATTACTGGTACCTCTGAAGTCAGAGTGGGTTCGCCTGATAGCAAGGAACACTGGTAATAAGGAAAGTTAACCCACATGCAAAAATCAGTCTAGTGCACTAGAAGTAGTAGCACGTGCATGGACTACGTTTAAGTTCAAAGAAAGTTAACAGAAAATAAAACAAAAATATGTTCATTCCACAGCCACATGAAATTATCATATATGTTTCAGATTGTTGAGGTAGTATCGGCATGGGGGCCTCTTATTCTGGCTGGTATCTTCTCGGCAACACTGTCCTCTGCTTTAGCCAGTCTTATGTCTGCACCAAAAGTCTTCCAGGTAACACATCTTCATCTGTGTGCTGCTGGTTGTAGAATTAGTTGTCAACTGTATGTGTCATTTTGAAAGTTTGCAGGTGTGTTTCTGTTTGTAGAATTAGTTGTATTCTTTATGTATAATTTATTCAAGTTTTCAGGTGTGTTACTGTTTGTAGATTTCGTTTTCAGTTGTATGTGTATTTATGAAAGTGCAAGTGTATTACTGTTTGTAGAGTTAGTTCTCAACTGTTTGTGAATGTATTAATGTTTACAAGTGTGGTGCTGTTTTTAAAATTAGTTTTCAAATATAGGTGTGTGCATGAATGTTTGCAAGCATGCTGCTGTTTATAGAATTAGCTTTAAGGTTTGTGTTCAAATTATGAGTTGAATCAGAAAAATGTTTGGATGGTTTGGCTGGATTTGTTGGATTCAACAATCATCTTCATTACATTAATGAAAAGTTGTTTCAACAATATATCTGCTGTATCAACAATACAATATGTATTGACAATATATATCAACAATAACATCATGACTCGTTGCTGCTGAACAAATTGTTGAAGTTAGCAGGACATATTGCAAGGATTTCCTTCATATTACATGGTTTGACAAACATGCTATCAGTTTGAGAAATAAGCCAAAATTAATAGGACTTTAACAGCATGAGTACAGATATATATAGACCCTATAAATTTGTTAACTTGCAATACTGAGGAAAAAATAATGAGCAAAGAATACCATGAATGGACTGAAAAAACGAATGAGGCAATTCTTCAAGAAACGGATAAAAGCCATTAATTGATTAGAGAAATTAGACAGTGATAGAAGATTTTTTGGACAACTTGTGAGGAGAAGAAAAACTTGGAAACTTAGTGAGAACTGGATAACTGTCTCCATCAAGAGGAGACAAACAGATAAATACTAGGATGGCTTGTCAATGTGGCATAATCTGGACATGGAAACAGGCATGATCCAAAACTGATGATCGTGTGAGATGGCACACAATGGTCGCTATGCTTATCAACAAGGCACATAGTGATGATGATCATGAGCAATTAAATGCGTCATGTTGTGCCTTGATGTAGTGAAGATATGTGTTTAAGTAAACTGATTAGAGAAATTAGACGTACACTGTCAACATTGTTTGGTCCCGTTATGAGAAGAAATAAGTTGGAGAACTTGGTGACAACTGGCAAGAACAAGGGGAAGGCAGAGAAGTAAATACCTGGATGGCTTGGCCACAAGGTATGGTTGAGACAAGAAAACTGAGCTGATCCACGACTCTGGTGATCAATTGAGATGGCGAAACATGACTGGCAAGAACAAGGGGAAGGCAGAGAAGTAAATACCTGGATGGCTTGGCCACAAGGTATGGTTGAGACAAGAAAACTGAGCTGATCCACGACTCTGGTGATCAATTGAGATGGCGAAACATGACTGGCAAGAACAAGGGGAAGGCAGAGAAGTAAATACCTGGATGGCTTGGCCACAAGGTATGGTTGAGACAAGAAAACTGAGCTGATCCACGACTCTGGTGATCAACTGAGATGGCGAAACATGACCGGCCATGCTTATCGGCACGGCACATGATGAATGGAAGATATTTAATAGAAACTTTGTCAATGCCTCTATTATTTTCTTGTTAATATGGCTGAATAGGCCATATTTCTTGCTGTATATAAATTATGTTTCATGAATACTGCTTGCTGTTATTTTTTTTTAAATAAATAATAGTGCACGTTTATTGTGCTTTGTTAAAGTGATCATGTAAAAAGCATTTTACAGAATTTTGATTATTGAAATTGTTCTATTTTATAATTGCATGGTGATACTTTTAGTTTTTTTTGTATGAATTAAGTAAAATTTTTAAAATTACATTTTTAAAATTAAAAACAGAACAAAACAAGTTCCCTAGCAGAATCCTGCTGCAGATATGTGAAGTGTTATCATCACATTTTGTAGGGCTTCTGCTGTGGGTATGTGAAGTATTATCATCACATTTTGTAGGCCTTCTGCTGTGGGTATGTGAAGTGTTATCATCACATTTTGTAGGCCTTCTGCTGTGGGTATGTGAAGTGTTATCATCACATTTTGTAGGCTTTCTGCTGTGGGTATGTGAAGTGTTATCATCACATTTTGTAGGCCTTCTGCTGTGGGTATGTGAAGTATTATCATCACATTTTGTAGGCCTTCTGCTGTAAGTATGTGAAGTGTTATCATCAAATTTTGTAGGCTTTCTGCTGTGGGTATGTGAAGTGTTATCATCACATTTTGTAGGCCTTCTGCTGTGGGTATGTGAAGTATTATCATCACATTTTGTAGGCCTTCTGCTGTAAGTATGTGAAGTGTTATCATCAAATTTTGTAGGCTTTCTGCTGTGGGTATGTGAAGTGTTATCATCACATTTTTTGTAGGCCTTCTGCTGTGGGTATGTGAAATTTTATCATCACATTTTGTAGGGCTTTTGCTGTGGGTATGTGAAGTATTATCATCACATTCTGTAGGGCTTCTGCTTTGGGTATGTGAAGTATTATCATCTCATTTTGTAGGCCTTCTGCTGTCGGTATGTGAAGTATTATCATCACATTTTGTAGGCCTTCTGCTGTGGGTATGTGAAGTGTTATTGTCACATTTTGTAGGCCTTCTGCTGTAGGTATGTGAAGTGTTATTATCACATTTTGTAGGGCTTCTGCTGTGGGTATGTAAAGTGTTATTATCACATTTTGTAGGGTTTCTGCTGTGGGTATGTGAAGTGTTATTATCACATTTTGTAGGGCTTCTGCTGTGGGTATGTGAAGTTTTAGGATTGTCACATTTTGTGGGGCTTCTGCTGTGGGTATGTGAAGTTTTAGGATCATCACATTTATGTAGGCCTGGGTGGATGGAGGAATTGGTGCCAGTCTTTCCCTCACGTAGCAGGTGACAAGAGCTGACATCAAACCCTTGTCTAACTGTGCTTATGCCATTGTCAACATAACATCTAACCATTACACCAATGCGCCCACTGAACTAAATTAATGTTTATCTAAAATTCAACCATTATTTTACAGGCCCTTTGCAAAGACAAAATTTTTCCATTCCTGGCATATTTTGGAATGGGTCATGGACCCAATGACAACCCTCGACGGGCTTTCATCCTATGCTTTTTTATTGGCCTTGCCTTCAATTTAATAGGTATGATGATGTTGTTTTTTTAATTGTTTTTTTTTTAAAGTTGTTTATTTTTATATATTTGGTCTTGACTGAAGCTAATTTCTTGTTTTTGTTTATGTATTTATCTGAATCCATTTATTTGTATTTTGAGTCTGCAATTATGCCTGCTGTAATCCCGTTTATTTGTGTAAGGTAATACAGTGCAC
This sequence comes from Cepaea nemoralis, assembly GCA_014155875.1. Taxonomy (NCBI): domain Eukaryota; kingdom Metazoa; phylum Mollusca; class Gastropoda; order Stylommatophora; family Helicidae; genus Cepaea; species Cepaea nemoralis. The sequence goes on along the minus strand of JACEFZ010015322.1, from coordinate 556,586 downwards.
GAGAATTGGAAGTGGTTCTCGTCACGTTGGTAACTTATGGGATAAGTGAGCCGGCTGCTCAGAAAGCAATGGCAAACTCCTGAGCGTAATCTTGCCAAGAAATCAACGACAGCGGTAAAATGCTGGTGTTGACAGCGATGTCCTGTAAGGGATGTGCGAAAAAAAAAATAAAAAATAATGCCTGAGAAACATCTAATGGCATTGGAAATATGGTTTCTGAGGAGAATGCAAAGAATACCATAGATGGAAAGGAAAACAAATTAGACCTTTCTATAAGAAATGAATGAGAAGGTTAAATTGATTAGTGAAATTAGATGTACACAGTCAAGATTATTGTCATGACTGGAAAGATCAGCGGCAGAAGTGACAGGGGCAGACCCAGAGAAATTATGTGGGGTGGACTGGGATAGTGGCATGGGGCCATAATATTGATAGAGTTGATCCAGAATACAAAAGACCAAGATCTGTGGAGATACATGAACATGAATGCCAGTCGGCAGCGCACATGATAATGATGGTGATGAAATATTCTGAAAGATGTCAAACTTGTCACACACCTCAGCATGAAGCAGTCAGTAGTTTTTGGTCAACATCATGAGATGAGAAAAACTGGAACATATTGCAGCAGCTAGTTAGATACATGGTTACAGATTGGCAGGAAGAGATTATTCTGGACTGGCTTCCATCATGGCATCATGCTGATAATAGTGTTAAAATGGGAGTTGTGAAGAGACACAATAGCCCATTCCAGTTGGTAGCTGGTTAATTGCATATCCTTTACAGCATGTCACAGTCAACCCCAGCATGTTTTGGCTGTGTGTGATTTCTTGGCAAGTCATTTGCCATTACTTTCTGAAAACTAACACAAGGCAGTCTGCTTCCAAATCGCCCGCAGCTGTGTTACAAACAATGTTCTCCGGATAACAAATTGTATTTGTAAGCCCTGTCCACAGTGTGTGGCTGCCAGTTGGTAAGGCACATGATAATGATAGTGATTTTCTTATAGTCCATACCATGTGGCGTTGATGATCGTGTCTGCCCACAGCTTTCTGTCTCATGTGCTGCCAATCTTCTTATAGTCCATGCCGTGTGGCGTTAATGATCATGTCTGCCCCCAGCTTTCTGTCTCGTGTACTGCCAGTCTTCTTATAGTCCATGCCGTGTGGCGTTGATCATGTCTGCCCACAGCTTATACAACAGTGAATGCATAGTGAGAGCAACTGGCGGACACCCAGAACCCTTCACCATATGATCCAGAGTATGACAAGGTTGTAGCCTGTCCCTTCTCTTGTCCATAACATATATAGACAACATATGTAAAGAAACCAGCCAAACAGACCACAAGAACACCGCATGACGAGAACATCGAAGAAGAACCATCTGCAAATCTAACCATTAGAGAACTCCTGTTTGCGGATAACCAAGCACTAATAGCAAAATCAGAAGCTGAATTACAAGACCACATGGAAAGTCTAAATGAAATGTGTAGAGAACATAACATGAAAAATAGCACAAGCAAAACAGAGGTAATAACTATAACTAAAGAAGAAAAACAACGATTCACTAAACCCTGTACAGGGCACAGGTGTTTCCTTTTTGTAACTCTGAACGGGCAACATTTTTCAGGTTTCCCGTCAGATTAAGGGTGACGTTAGTAAAAACATCAAATCTAAGCTGTTAGTGAAAAGATTTTTGTTAAATAAAATACAAAATGAAGGAAAATGAGTGCAGATTTATTAGTTTACTCACATTTGAAATAAATAATCCAATGTTGCCTGCATTTTGGTTGGAACCCATGCTCGATCATTTATCTGTTCGATCTTTTTGTCTAGTATACTCATTTGTTGGATTGGCAATTGATTTAAAAGTCTCCAAGAGATCCGAAATGTGTACACTGCTTACGCTGATACCACTGATAGATATCTAGCTCCCATTCAGTCAACTTCATGCACTTCAATGTCACTTAAATTGAATCCAGCGAAATCTCTCTATCACTTTAAGAATTGTCAAAATCCATTTTGAAAAACAAAGCATAAAAACCAAAAAAACTATTTTAAAATTCCATCAAAATTTAAAGAAAATGCTTGCAAATGGTGCCCACGCTATCAAGTTATCGGCAACACCGGACATAAACAATGGGAAGTCTTGCAAAGTCTCGTGATCGCGTGATTACAATGCTTAGTTGTCACGGATGCTTTCGGCCGCTTTGCCCGTTCAGGAGTTAATACGTTTTCGGCCGCTATGCCCTGTAAAGGGTTAAACGAACATCCCCTGAAGCAAATAAAGAGTTTCAAGTCTCTAGAAAGTATAATATCATCAAATGGTAAATCAGAAGACGAGATCGAAAATAGATGCAATAAGGCAAATCAACTCATTAGACAAATAGCAATAATACTAAAGGACAAACATGTATCAATAACTACTAAGAAAGCACCTTACAACACAATCCTCCTATCAACTCTATGTTACCAATGCCAAAACTGGACAATGACAGAAAGAGAGAAAAGAAAACTCACAACAACAGAAATGAGATTCCTGAGAAGAATAGATAAAATTTTAACGTCCATGATCTCTTTTAGTAAGATGAATTTTTCTTATTTCTGATGGTATGCACCATCGGAATGACATATCTCTACCGTGACGATTTATCCATCATTGGTAAAATAACATCAACCTTCTGTTATCTGCAGTTATATTTTAAAATATTTATATATGGTGTAGCATGGTGATGTAAGATGATGGTTACACGTGTGAACAACTTGCAATTCTTTTATTTGTGATGATGAGTGATGTAAATGATTCTAATATCTAGCACTCTTCAGATGCTGTTGGTACTGTTGGTAATGTGTATTCAACGACTGGTTCTTGTTTAAATGTAATCGGTTTTTTAGCATCTTGATTCCATTCTCATAGTACAGTTTTCCGATAGTATCTCCTGCATTCTTTCACTCAACTTGACAACTTCATGTTTTTCCAATCTGTCATTGGTGGATGGACTGTAGCCCATGACAAGCACAGAGGCTGGGGCAGATTGTCCGCTAGTACTATAACGGGTTGCCAAATATTCCAATGCTGACACTGTCCACAGCCTTCTGTCTCATGTGCTGCCAATTTTTGTATAGTCCATGCCGTGTGGCAATGATGATAGCTTCTGCCCACAGCTTTTCTGTCTCAAGTGCTGCCAATCTTATTGTCCATGCTGTGTCTCATGTGCTGCCACTTTTCTTATAGTCCATGCCATGTGGCATTGATGATTGTGTCTGCCCACAGCCTCCTGTCTCATGTGCAGCCAGTCATTTCTGACACTGATATTTCTCCATGCCATGATGTCAAACTGTCCAGCATTGTCTCTCTTGTCTCCCCATGCCTGGCCTCTTCACCAACATTCCCATTGTGATGACATACTCCAGCTTTCCTCATCTTGTGATATGCCCAGAGAATGTTGACTGTCATCTTCTGATGTGAGTAACCAGTTCTCTTTGTGAGTTCACTTCTTTCAAGATATCTTCACTACTCTTTCTGTCTGTCCACAGTGTTTTCATCCATCATTCTCTTATAAAACCACAGCTTCCACATAATTCTTCACTTGTCTGCTAAATATTCATGATTCGCTTCCATACATCAGAATTGGCTCAATATAGCTCTTTAGAACTATTTTCCTCACCTTAATTGACAAAAATAAATTGCAGAGAGTATTCTTCATCTTGAGGAGTGGCTGGCTGAGTGGCTAGAATGCCAGATTCTCCTTCAGGAGACCCGGGTTCGAATCATCGGTAAGGTTATGGGATTTTTTTCTGTCAGAGGCAAAAAAGAAAATCCTAAACTGCACAGTTCGCGGCGACTGCACTAGCCAGGCGGCCTTAATTCCTCAGGCTGAAAGACCCCTCTGCCATACACCACAAGGTACTATATTGACAGTCAATGACTGCACTAGCCAGGCGGCCTTAATTCCCCCTGCCATACACCGCAAGGTACTATATTGACAGTCAATGACTGCACTAGCCAGGCGGCCTTAATTCCCTCTGCCATACACCACAAGGTACTATATTGACAGTCAATGACTGCACTAGCCAGGCGGCCTTAATTCCCTCTGCCATACACCGCAAGGTACTATATTGACAGTCAATGACTGCACTAGCCAGGCGGCCTTAATTCCCCCGCCATACACCGCAAGGTACTATATTGACAGTCAATGACTGCACTAGCCAGGCGGCCTTAATTCTCCCTGCCATACACCACAAGGTACTATATTGACAGTCAATGACTGCACTAGCCAGGCGGCCTTAATTCCCTCTGCCATACACCACAAGGTACTATATTGACAGTCAATGACTGCACTAGCCAGGCGGCCTTAATTCCCTCTGCCATACACCGCAAGGTACTATATTGACAGTCAATGACTGCACTAGCCAGGCGGCCTTAATTCCCTCTGCCATACACCACAAGGTACTATATTGACATTCAATGACTGCACTAGCCAGGCGGCCTTAATTCCTCAGGCTGAAAGACCCCTCTGCCATACACCACAAGGTACTATATTGACAGTCAATGACTGCACTAGCCAGGCGGCCTTAATTCCCTCTGCCATACACCACAAGGTACTATATTGACAGTAAATGACTGCACTAGCCAGGCGGCCTTAATTCCTCAGACTGAAAGACCCCTCTGCCATACACCACAAGGTACTATATTGACAGTCAATGACTGCACTAGCCAGGCGGCCTTAATTCCTCAGGCTGAAAGACCCCTCTGCCATACACCACAAGGTACTATATTGACAGTCAATGACTGCACTAGCCAGGCGGCCTTAATTCCCTCTGCCATACACCACAAGGTACTATATTGACAGTCAATGACTGCACTAGCCAGGCGGCCTTAATTCCCTCTGCCATACACCACAAGGTACTATATTGACAGTAAATGACTGCACTAGCCAGGCGGCCTTAATTCCTCAGACTGAAAGACCCCTCTGCCATACACCACAAGGTACTATATTGACAGTCAATGACTGCACTAGCCAGGCGGCCTTAATTCCTCAGACTGAAAGACCCCTCTGCCATACACCACAAGGTACTATATTGACAGTCAATGACTGCACTAGCCAGGCGGCCTTAATTCCCCCTGCCATACACCGCAAGGTACTATATTGACAGTCAATGACTGCACTAGCCAGGCGGCCTTAATTCCCTCTGCCATACACCACAAGGTACTATATTGACAGTAAATGACTGCACTAGCCAGGCGGCCTTAATTCCTCAGACTGAAAGACGCCTCTGCCATACACCACAAGGTACTATATTGACAGTCAATGACTGCACTAGCCAGGCGGCCTTAATTCCTCAGGCTGAAAGACCCCTCTGCCATACACCACAAGGTACTATATTGACAGTCAATGACTGCACTAGCCAGGCTGCCTTAATTCCTCAGGCTGAAAGACCCCTCTGCCATACACCACAAGGTACTATATTGACAGTCAATGACTGCACTAGCCAGGCGGCCTTAATTCCTCAGGCTGAAAGACCCCTCTGCCATACACCACAAGGTACTATATTGATAGTCTTCTTCTTCTTCTTCGTTCATCCGGAGTTTTTTTCCGGATGTGATTGCGTTGTGCCTGTTTACAGCAGAGCTGCATTCTTGCGCCGTTAGGCCGACACATCCGACTTCTGCGGGCATTTGTTGACCGGGTTAACCTTCCCAGAATATTGACAGTCAATGACTGCACTAGCCAGGCGGCCTTAATTCCTCAGGCTGAAAGACCCCCCTGCCATACACCACAAGGTACTATATTGACAGTCAATGACTGCACTAGCCAGGCGGCCTTAATTCCCTCTGCCATACACCGCAAGGTACTATATTGACAGTCAATGACTGCACTAGCCAGGCGGCCTTAATTCCCTCTGCCATACACCACAAGGTACTATATTGACAGTCAATGACTGCACTAGCCAGGCAGCCTTAATTCCCTCTGCCATACACCACAAGGTACTATATTGACAGTCAATGACTGCACTAGCCAGGCGGCCTTAATTCCTCAGGCTAAAAGACCCCTCTGCCATACACCACAAGGTACTATATTGACAGTCAATGACTGCACTAGCCAGGCGGCCTTAATTCCTCAGGCTGAAAGACCCCTCTGCCATACACCACAAGGTACTATATTGACAGTCAATGACTGCACTAGCCAGGCGGCCTTAATTCCTCAGGCTGAAAGACCCCTCTGCCATACACCACAAGGTACTATATTGACAGTCAATGACAGTTTTTTTTTTTTTTTTAATATTCTTCATCTTGTGATGGTAATATCATTTTCATCTTTTTTTTTCAGGGAGAAACTTTTATGTGTCTCTTTGTTGTGTCAACTGTTTCATGTCCATTGATATGTTTGAAGTCAAGGTGGATCATATTGCGACATGTGCAGTTTGTTTGTCTAGTATGGTTCTTATTTCACTTTTTTTTTTTAAAGTAGTTAAAGACAAGTGGATTAACTTTGTTGTACCAGGTTGTATATCATGTGGCTCGGTCTCTTTCCTCAAGCATCCAGCCAAAAGCTAGTCTCTAACTCCAATGATGACCCCAGGAGTCTCTGAAATAAAATCCACTCGTACACCCGGGAAGGTTAACCTGGTCAACTAACACCCGCACAAGACCGATGTGTCGGCCTAAGGGCGCTAATAAACTTGGCACAACACAATTACGTCTTAAAAAACACTCTGGATGAACATAGAAGAAGAAGAAGAAGGTAACCCAGTAAAAAAATGCCTGAAGAAGTAGGATGCGTTGGCTGAAAGGTGCAAATATCGCAGGCACAGCACAATTATTTCTTAAACAACATTCCAGACGAATGCAGAAGAAGAAGAAGAAGAAGAAGAAGAAGAATGACAATGACCCCATGACTTTCACAGTGCATTGCACTACTTAACCACTGTGCCATATTTAACTAGTTTTAAAGGAATCTACTATTTATAGTTAATCAGGATTGAATGTTTATTCAGGTTATGTTTTCTTGTTTCTTTCAGCTGACCTGAATGCAATTGCCCCATTAATCTCCAACTTTTTCCTCATGTCGTACGCCCTGATAAATTTTTCCTGTTTTGATGCCTCTATTGCCAGGTCACCAGGTGAGAAAATGTTAACTCTGTATTAGGCTGGTTGCTTGGCATCACATGTTTATAGATAAAAGAATAGATATTTGTGCGACTTTATTGCTGGAAAAGTTTAATGAGAAAGGAATTAAGTTTGTGCATGTGATCTAAATGGAAGTGGCACTAGCGTAATAGCTAGATGCTTGCCTGCCTACCCAAAGGTCTTGAATTCAAATCCCCATCAAGTCAGATTTTAAGAATGCAACTGTGCTCCAGGAAATGGCATGGGAAGTGAAGGCGACCAGAATGATATTGACACATCATCCATTGAATGCCAGTTGGTCTGTAGACATATGGAGCTAGCACCAAATACGCAGTAGGCCTCAGTATGTGTAAAAAGGCCCTTTATGTTGTTTTATTTTACATATTCTGAACACAACATGGCTAATGATGTCTAGTGGTTGAGGATCAAATCTCCATCAAGGCAGAGTTTTTTCATTGTCTTGGTCTTCCAGGTTGACCCTGCCTAGAATGGGTACCAGGACATGACCCAGGAAGTAAAGGCAACTGGCATAATGTTGAACACATCAACTAACTGCTGACTGGTCTATTGAAATATGGGGCTAGCACCGTATACTTGGTAAACTCCAAGATGTGTTGAAAGGGTCCCCCCATAATGGTGACAGCACATGCTAACTAAAACACTGGCATATGTGATGCTTTAAACATACGCTCTTGAATATCCATAGGGAGAATTTTATTTGTGAAATATATTCTTTTACATATTCATGTTGTGCATGTGTGAATTATGGAGCACACTTTTATCTGTAGGGTGAATGTGAATTGTGAAGCATATTTTCTCACATATTCATATTATGTTTATGTGGATTATTAAACATACCCTCATCGTAGGGTGAAACTGAATTCTGAAACATATTCTTTTACATATCCATATTGTGTATGATAATGAAGTAGGTAAATATCAGCCTATTAAGAGAGTTGTGAGACAAGGATGTGTAATGTCTCCAGATCTTTTTTCCCTGTGCAGTGAAAATATTTTCAGAAATGTAGAAGAAATGAAAGGAATAGTCATTGGGGGACGTAACATCAATAACATTAGATATGCAGATGATACAACCTTGATTGCAGACAATGAACAGGATCTGCAACATTTAGTAGATGCGGTTGTTGCACACAGTGAACAACTAGGGTCAGAATTAAATTGTAAGAAGACACAGATTATGATCGTCACTAGGACGAAGGAAATACCACAATGTAATATACCAAAATTTGGAATGTTCTTAAACAAGCGCATCGGTACAATTATCTCAGAACAGTAATAACATCTGATGGGAGATGCCTTGAAGAGATTATAACAAGAATCACCATGGCGAAGGTAGCATTTTTCAAGGTGAAAAACATACTGACCAATATAAAGATGTTAATTGCAATAAGAACAAGAGTATTGAGGTGTTGCATAGAACCTATACTTTTGTATGGATATAAAGCGTGGACAATGAACAGACAAGCTGAAAAGCATCTGACGGTTGTGGAAATGTGGTTTCTGAGGAAAATGCAAAGAATGGACAAACTGAAAGACCAATGACCAAGTCCTACGAGAAACAAATGAAAATCGTACACTGATTAGAGAAATTAAACGTAGACAGTCACAATTTTTTCGTCACATTATGAGAAGAAATAAATTGGAGACCTTGATGACAACTGGGAAGAGAACAAGGGGAAAGCAGAGAAGTAAATACCTGGATGGCTTGGCCACATGGTATGGTCAAGACAAGAACACTGACCTGATCTATGACTCTGGTGATCGAGTGAGATGGCAAATCATGACCTCCCATGCTTAGGTGCATGGAACATGATGAATGAATTGTGTATGTATGAATTCAAAAAAGTGTTTTCCGATTGTGGATCTGAATGATGAAGACATGCCAGGAATTAAATTATGCAGTCTGTTGTTTGTGTCTTCATGATTCAACTATGTGTGAATTATTAAACATGTTTTCTTCTGTATCAACAGGGAGATTATGAGTTTTTACCCATATTTTTATGTATCTATAGGTTGGAGACCTGCCTTCCGTTTTTACAATAAGTGGCTGAGCTTGGGAGGGGCCGTGCTGTGTATTGTGGTCATGTTCATCATTAACTGGATCACAGCACTGGTGACTTTTGGTTGTGTGGGCAGTCTGTTTATGTATGTCCGCCACTGGAAGCCAGGTACACGAACCTTGCTGTTTTTTTTGTTTTTTTTTTATTTTTTGGCGCTTGCTTGCTTTGAACTCAAGTGTAGTCCATACACACTATTTATATTAGTGATGAACTGAATTTTGCATGTGGGTTAGCTTTCCCTATTAACAATGTCCCTCACCATCAGGCGAACCCACTCCGACTTCAGAGGTACTTGTAATTAACATCCCCAAGTCAAGGACAAATACCTGATGTTTAAGAACACATGTTCTTATCCATTCGGCCATGTTGACCTGTACCTTGCTGTTTGACAGTGCAGTAATATTTATGTCTTATTGTTGTCTATACCTGCTGGGTAGAGAACAGCATGGCTGTCTGTTTATGTATGTCCGCCACTGACAGCTTGCTGTTTGACAGTGCAGTAATATTTATGTCTTATTGTTGTCTATACCTGCTGGGTAGAGAACAGCATGGCTGTCTGTTTATGTATGTCTTCTTCTGCTTCTGCTGTGTTCGTCCTGAGAGTTTTTTCGGACATGATTGCATTGTGCCTGTTTACAGCAGAGCTGCGTTCTTGCGCTGTTAGGCCAACACATCCGACTTCTGCAGGTGTTTGTTGACCGGGTTAACCTTCCCGGTTGTTTCGTAAGACGTTTGACTCTCACTGTTGTGGTGTCGTCCACATGCCAGGTGGCCCATTTAGAACAGCCGAAGACATCCCAGTCAGCCCTCAAGGGAAGACAGGGACAGACCATGGGCATTCCTCACCATCCAAGGAGGCTTCCACAATTGCAGAGCCGACACATAGCGCTCTGGTACTGGGTTCACCTAAGGAATCGTCACGTCCTGGTCATGGCTGCTTAGCCTCACTTCTGTATATTAGGCTCTCCGTTCACCACAGGCTGTTCTTCCAGAAACCAGAAGAGTGCAGTCTGCAGATGACATCCACACAGTGAGCTTTCAATTCAGACTTTCCACGTAATGAATTTGCTATCCAAGCAATATACCATTTCGTGCCACTAAGACGCTTTTTCCACCTTTGATGTCGCCCACACAATGAGCTTTCAATTCGGACTTTCCATGTAATGGATTAGCCATCCAAGCAATATTCCATTTCATGCCACTGGAATGCTTTTCCCACCTTTGATGAGGCCCAAGCAATGAGCATTTGATTCGGACTTTCCATGTAATGGATTTGCTAGTCAAGCCATATTCCATTTCGTGCCACTGGGACGCCTTTGCTACCGTCATACCTGTGGTATGAAGTGTGGCAGTCTAAGTACTTCTTCATGCACCTTTAGATGTCAACCTGAATGTAGCTAAAGAATATTTATGTCTTATTCTGGTCTGTACCTGCTGGGTAGAGGTCAACGTGGCTGAGGGGTTTAATGCGCCTGTGCTAAATCTTCTGGGGTGCTGGTGACAGGGTTGTGGGTTCAATACACACACCGGTCAGTCACTTGAACTTAAACATTGTCTTCTTATTCAGAAAGCAGTGGCCAATTTTTGTTTTTTGCATATCATATTTACAGGACATCACTGTCAACACCAGCATTTTACTGCTGTTGATGTCTTGGCAAGTTTACATTCAGTAGTTTGTCATTGCTTCCAGAACGACCGGCTCCCATTCCAACACGTTAAAACCCAGTGCAACATCGGTAGTGGCAAACTACTGAACGTAAAATGACCTAGTAAATCAACCTGGGGTTGGGGTTGATCACAACCTCCTGCAAACGACATGCAACCTTACTTTGTTTATCTGCTTGGTAATTCCAGAGGCATATAATCGGGGCGAGTCCAGGCCAAGATGGGTCTGATTAGAGCTCTTCTGTGTGGTAATGTAACTAGCAAATCAAAAACATTGAGTCTACTGTATCAAAAATGTGTTTTTATTGGATCTAATTAAGCAACCTTTGATTGGTTACACTATCTTTTGGTTTGATTAGAATGTGGAAATGTAATGAAAGCATTAATAAGGGCATGGATGTAAATTATTTTTGTTTCTGAATTAATGAATCAGTTAGCCAGGTTTCCTCTTCTTCTCTTCCTTCTCTGTCCTGTATTCCCAACTGGGGTATTGGCCCTCAACCAATACACACCAAGCCGTACTGTCCTTTGCCATCTCTGTTTGCTCCCTCCATGTCTTAAAAATATTATTAATCTCTGTCTCTCATTCTCTCCTCTGTGTGTTTTAGGTCTCTTTCTGTTTCATTGGTTCTGTTGGTTGTAGACAAGGAAATATCCAGTTATACTATTATCAGATTTTTTCAGTGTATGTGCACAGCGCCAGCACCTTTCTCTCACCTCTTGATTCACTGGCATTTGATTAGTTGTCTCCAAGAGCACATTGATGGTTCTGTTGTACTATTGTACTCCTACTATTCTGTCATAACATGTTATTCCTTCTGTTCTGTGCAGGCACCAATTAATGAATGTGTGTAGATTATTAGTAGTTTCTGATCTATACAGCAGTACTGATTTAAGATTTGAGTTTAATATTCTCAGTTTGGTGCTAAGTTTAATTTCTTTTGACATCCACAAATGTCTCAATAGACAGTCATTTGCAGCCGGTTGATTATATTGTAGTACACGGGAGACGTTATGCCAGACCAACTCATTACTGACACAATGTAGCCAATGTCCTTTTCAGGACATTTGAGACAAAGAAGAAGCAGTAGTTTGTACAACTAGCAGAGATATTATTTTAGAGTGCTAGATTTAATAAATAACAAGTGTTTAAGGGACTATGTGTGCAAACGGGGGGCACTAGATGTCTTGTAAAAGATGCACTGACGAATATTTCTGATGTTTACAGATGTGAACTGGGGATCCTCAACTCAAGCCCATGTGTACAGAAGTGTGCTGCAGTCAGCTCTCAGGCTGATCCGGATTGGAGAACATATTAAAAACTTCAGGTGTGTTTGCAAAGATCATGTTATGTTATGTGTGAACTGTAAGCATCAGTTTGTTATAATATTATTTGGATGGAGAACACTGGCAAATTAAAAGATACATCAGTGAAGGACAGTCACTGCCATTAAGGCAAACTTTTGCCATTTCCATATTTCTTCTTCTTCTTCTTCGTTCATCCGGAGTTTTTTTTTTCGGATGTGATTGCGTTGTGCCTGTTTACAGCAGAGCTGCGTTCTTGCGCCGTTAGGCCGACACATCCGACTTCTGCGGGCATTTGTTGACCGGGTTAACCTTCCCGGGAGTTTCTTAGGACGTTTGACTCTCACTGTTGTGGTGTTATCCCCCATACCAGCTGGTCCATATAGAACAGCCAAAGATCCTGGTCAGCCCTCAAGGGAAGGCAGGGGCAGACCATGGGCATTCCCCGCCATCCAAGGAGGCTTCCATACTTGCAGAGCCGATACATAGCGCTCTGGTACTGGGCTCACCCAAGGAATCGTCACGTCCTGCACATGGCTGCTTAGCCTCACTTCCGTATATTGGGCCTTCCGTTCACCATAGGCTGTTCTTCCGGAAACCAGAAGTATGCAGTCTGCAGATGACATCCACACAGTGAGCTTTCGATTCGGACTTTCCATGTAATGGATTTGCTATCCAAGCAATATTCCATTTCATGCCACTAGGACACTTTTCCACATTTTATGAAGTCCACACAGTGGGCTTTTGATTAGGACTTTCCACGTAATGGATTTGCTATCCAAGCAATATTCCATTTCATGCCACTAGGACACTTTTCCACCTTTTATGAAGCCCACACAATGGGCTTTTGATTCAGACTTCCCACGTAATGGATTTGCTATCCAAGCAATATTCCATTTCGTGCCACTAGAACACTTTTCCACCTTTTATGAAGCCCACACAGCAAGCTTTCGATTTGGACTTTCCACATAATGGATTTGCTATCCAAGCAATATTCCATTTCATGCCTCTGGGTCTTCATGCACCTTTAAATGTCAACCTGTATGCAGTTAAAGTAAGCTGCGGTCAACTTGAGCTTGTTGATATCTCCATAGAGCTTGTCCTCAAATGAAGCAGGTGTGGGCCAAAATATCTTTCTCTGTTCTGCATACGTTGGGCAATCCTGCAGCAATTGTTTTGCTGTCATTTTTCCGGTTCTACAATTACATTCATCGGTATCTCCTATCTTTAGTTTATTGAACAAGTGGTATTTCAGCCTGTTATGTCCTGTGCGGAGTCTGAAGATTGCTACTTGTTCTCTTCGGTCGAGTTTATAATATGCATCATCCTTCTGATGGCCTGGATGCTCTGATTCCCATTTGGTTCTATAAGTGCTTTTTATCAACCTCTTTGCCTCATTATAGGTTATGTCTATGTCAGGCTGTGGTAGTCGTCCGCCCTCTTTTGCCAGTCTGTCAGCCTCTTCGTTTCCAGGTATACTGCAATGTGATGGGATCCACTGTATTACAACTTTTTTGGATTTCTGGCATAGACCGTGGAGTGCTGCTCTTAGGTCAGTTAGTTCTGTGCTGTTATTGCTCTTCAGTATTGAGACAACTGACTTTGCATCTGTGAAGATAGCTATTTGCTTCTCTTTATTTTCCTCCATCAAGAGCATTTCTGCTGCAGTTTTCAAAGCCTCTACCTCCGCTTTGAAGTTACTTGAAAATTTTCCAGTTGCCAATGAATATGTTTTTTTCACTCCATTTTTTAAATTTAGGAGAATTCCTCCTCCTCCATTCTCTATTGAATTTTTGGCTGATCCATCTGTATATGCATGGGTCCAATTCCTGCATGGGTAATGTTCTTTTATGTAGTTTAGGGTTATTTCTCTTCTTTCGGTTTCATGCTGAGTGTTCTTTTTCTCAATACCAGGAATGTTTTCTATCATCTCAGGCAGTTGCTGCTGTCTCCAAGCTGGGAACTTGTGTGCATTGTGTATGGGCTTGACTGTTGATATGTTAAGTATAGGATCTGCCCTAATCCTTCGTTTTGCAGTTTCTACAAAGTTGCTACGCTTCAGTCTTCCCTTTCCAAAACCATTAAATCTGTTGTACATAGGGTGGTCTGTCAATCTTCTAAATTTTTCTGCTTGTTGCTGGGCTCTGCTATCTCTTCTATCCTGCATTGGTTGTAAACAAGTGATCTTTTCTAGTTCATTAATAGGCGTTGTCTTCAGGCTTCCAGTTATGATTCGCATTCCTTGGTTTTGGACTCTACTTATTTTGTTAAAGTTTGACTTAGCTGCTGTTGCCCAAGCTGCAATGCCATATTCCAGTACTGGCCTCACCCGTCCAGTATATAACTTCTTGAGAACTTTCTCATCTGCTCCCCACGTTGTACCAGCAAGCTTTTTCATGATTGCCATTCTTTGCCTTGCTCTTGTTCGATTTTTCACAACCTGTGTCTTCCATGTCAGGCGACGATCAAAGGTGACTCCTAGATAGTTTGGATTTTCTTCATGGCGCAATATTTTTCCATTCTTCTTCTTCTTCTTCGTTCATCCGGAGTTTTTTTTTCGGATGTGATTGCGTTGTGCCTGTTTACAGCAGAGCTGCGTTCTTGCGCCGTTAGGCCGACACATCCGACTTCTGCGGGCATTTGTTGACCGGGTTAACCTTCCCGGGGGTTTCTTAGGACGTTTGACTCTCACTGTTGTGGTGTTATCCCCCATCCCAGCTGGTCCATATAGAACAGCCAAAGATCCTGGTCAGCCCTCAAGGGAAGGCAGGGGCAGACCATGGGCATTCCCCGCCATCCAAGGAGGCTTCCATACTTGCAGAGCCGATACATAGCGCTCTGGTACTGGGCTCACCCAAGGAATCGTCACGTCCTGCACATGGCTGCTTAGCCTCACTTCCGTATATTGGGCCTTCCGTTCACCATAGGCTGTTCTTCCGGAAACCAGAAGTTAACAGTCTGCAGATGACATCCACACAGTGAGCTTTCGATTCGGACTTTCCACGTAATGGATTTGCTATCCAAGCAATATTCCATTTCATGCCACTAGGACACTTTTACACCTTTTATGAAGCCCACACAATGGGCTTTTGATTCGGACTTTCCATGTAATGGATTTGCTATCAAGCAATATTCCATTTCATGCCACTAGGACACTTTTCCACCTTTTATGAAGCCCACACAGCGAGCTTTCGATTTGGACTTTCCACATAATGGATTTGCTATCCAAGCAATATTTCATTTCATGCCTCTGGGTCTTCATGCACCTTTAAATGTCAACCTGTATGTAGTTAAAGTAAGCTGCGGTCAACTTGAGCTTGTTGATATCTCCATAGAGCTTGTCCTCAAATGAAGCAGGTGTGGGCCAAAATATCTTTCTCTGTTCTGCATACGTTGGGCAATCCTGCAGCAAATGTTTTGCTGTCATTTTTCCAGTTCTACAATTACATTCATCAGTATCTCCTATCTTTAGTTTATTGAACAAGTGGTATTTCAGCCTGTTATGTCCTGTGCGGAGTCTGAAGATTGCTACTTGTTCTCTTCGGTCGAGTTTGTAATATGCATCATCCTTCTGATGGCCTGGATGCTCAGATTCCCATTTGGTTCCATAAGTGCTTTTTATCAACCTCTTTGCCTCATTATAGGTTATGTCTATGTCAGGCTGTGGTAGTCGTCCGCCCTCTTTTGCCAGTCTGTCAGCCTCTTCGTTTCCAGGTATACTGCAATGTGATGGGATCCACTGTATTACAACTTTTTTGGATTTCTGGCATAGACCATGGAGTGCTGCTCTTATGTCAGTTAGTTCTGTGCTGTTATTGCTCTTGAGTATTGAGACAGCTGACTTTGCATCTGTGAAGATAGCTATTTGCTTCTCTTTATTTTCCTCCATCAGGAGCATTTCTGCTGCAGTTTTCAAAGCCTCTACCTCTGCTTTGAAGTTACTTGAAAATTTTCCAGTTGCCATTGAATGTGTTTTTTTCACTCCATTTTTTAAATTTAGGAGAATTCCTCCTCCTCCATTCTCTATTGAATTTTTGGCTGATCCATCTGTATATGCATGGGTCCAATTCCTGCTTGGGTAATGTTCTTTTATGTAGTTTAGGGTTATTTCTCTTCTTTCGGTTTCATGCTGAGTGTTCTTTTTCTCAATACCAGGAATGTTTTCTATCATCTCAGGCAGTTGCTGCTGTCTCCAAGCTGGGAAGTTGTGTGCATTGTGGATGGGCTTGACTGTTGATATGTTAAGTATAGGATCTGCCCTAATCCTTCGTTTTGCAGTTTCTACAAAGTTGCTACGCTTCAGTCTTCCCTTTCCAAAACCATTAAATCTGTTGTACATAGGGTGGTCTGTCAATCTTCTAAATTTTTCTGCTTGTTGCTGGGCTCTGCTATCTCTTCTATCCTGCATTGGTTGTAAACAAGTGATCTTTTCTAGTTCATTAATAGGCGTTGTCTTCAGGCTTCCAGTTATGATTCGCATTCCTTGGTTTTGGACTCTACTTATTTTGTTAAAGTTTGACTTAGCTGCTGTTGCCCAAGCTGCAATGCCATATTCCAGTACTGGCCTCACCCGTCCAGTATATAACTTCTTGAGAACTTTCTCATCTGCTCCCCACGTTGTACCAGCAAGCTTTTTCATGATTGCCATTCTCTGCCTTGCTCTTGTTCGATTTTTATCAACCTGTGTCTTCCATGTCAGGCGACGATCAAAGGTGACTCCTAGATAGTTTGGATTTTCTTCATGGCGCAATATTTTTCCATTCAATACCAGCTTAGGTTGCTGAGTTTTATTTGAGAGGGAGAACACTGTGCATGTTGTTTTCTCCTCACTTATCTTCACTAGCCATGATTTTGACCAGTCCTCTAGCGCTAATAAGGCTTGCTGTATTCTGCTGTTAGCTGTACTAATATATTCTTCAGATGTCCATATGGCTAGGTCATCTGCAAAGGAGGATGTGTGTACTCTGGCTGGAAAATTTTCTGTGATGTCATTTATATATGCTAGGAATAATGTTGGTGAAAGAACTCCTCCTTGGGGGACACCTTGCTCCAGCAGCATCATTTTGCTTGTTTGTCCTTGTACTTTTGTCCTGGCAGTTCTGTTCTCAAGGTAGTGGCTGATCCATTTATACATTTTTCCACAAACATGCATGTTTTGCAGTTTTACTTTCAGTCCTTCCTTCCATACTTTATCAAATGCTTTTTCTAAATCTATCCAGACTGCTAGTGTGTGCTTTTTCTCTTGGAAGGCATCCTCTATTTCCTGAGCTATATAGGTTATTTGATCTTCAGTGGATCTGTATTTTCTGAATCCTGCTTGGTGTGGTGTTAAGAGTTTGTTTTCTTCCAGATGCCATGTTAGCCTGCCATTGATAATGCGTTCCATTAATTTTCCTACACAGCTCAGTAGACTGATAGGTCGATAGCCATTTGGTTCTTCCAGGTCTTTTCCTTTCTTTGGGACTGGTATTAGTATAGCTTCCTTCCATGCCTGTGGGACTATTCCTCTCTTCCAGCTGTTATTTAGGACTGCTAGTAGTTTCTTCTTTGCCTTGGTGCCTAGTCCTATTAGCATTTCATTTGTGATTCCATCCTTTCCTGGTGATTTCTTCTTTTTTAGGGTATTCATTGCCTGTTCCATTTCTTCCATTGTTAGATTTGCCATCATATATTCTGCTGCTGTCTCTGTATTTCTATGATGTGTCTGTTTGTCTTTGATTGCTTTCTTCTGTTCGGTTGTAATATCAATGTGGTTTGCATTTGCGTAGTGTTCCATTAGTGCATTTGCAGCCTTTTTGCCTGTAAGCAAGGCATTTCCTTGTTTAATTGTTATTTGTTTGTTTCTAGGTCCTTCATTGTTCATGGCTTTCACTAGTTTCCATAGTTTGTTTCCATCCCTGTCAAAATTCAGGTTTTCTGTTTTTTCCCTCCAACAATCTCTTGTTGTTTGATTTACTGTTCTTTTATATTTTGCTGAGATGGCTTTGAGAGAGATGTTTGCTTCAATTGTTTGTTCTCTCTCTGCTGTCTTCCTGGCATCTTCAACTTTGTCCTCCAAACTTTGTAGTTCTTCAGTCCAGTATGGTTTGTAATTTTTCCTCGCTCCTCTTGGAATGGACTCAGTGGCTGCCTGTATTATCGCTCTGTTTAGACTTTCCACCATTTGCTTTATGTTGCCATATCGTGTATTTATGTTTTCACAATATTTGTCTGTTAGTATGGCAAATCTGTCCCAATCTGCTCGTTTGTAATTCCAGCGGGGCAAGGGCTTTTGCTCCTGTGGAACATACTCCATATTCATTTCAAGCTTGATTGGTCTGTGGTCACTACCTGCTAATTGGTCCAGCACATGGCGATCGATTTTGTGGAGGATGTCTCCTGTGCAGAAAGCTAAGTCTGGAGTAGAAGTGGTAAGCCATCTTCTGGAGTAGAAGCTCGGTGTGTCATCCGCTTTGTTGAGTAGATGGAGATTTGAGTCTATTTCCCAGTCCTCCAATTCATCTCCTCTTTTGTCAGTATCTGGGTATCCCCATCTTTCTGAACGGCTATTAAAGTCTCCGACAATAATGCAGTTTGTGTCAGTTATTTTCATGTTTGAGAGTGTAAGGTCCTTATCTGCTGGGCTATACAGATTGTAGATTCTTATTTTCACGTCCTTTATCATTATGTCAACACCTATAATTTCCGTTTGGTTGTCAGAGATCACAGATACTTCGCTGCAAGGTATTGTATTTCGTGTAAGTATTAGAACTCCTCCTTTGTGTCCTTCACGGTCGAAACGTGTGGCCTGATATCCTCTGACTGAGAATTTGTGATTGGCGTTGAGGTGTGTCTCTTGAATGCATGCCACATCTATTCTATCTTTATGAAGACGATGTGTTAGGGAGTCTTTCTTCTTGTAAACTCCTTCGGCATTCCACTGTAGTATGTTGAGTGTCCGGGGTATTTGGTCAATAGCTCTTAACCTACTCCTCTGTGCCTTGACTCCACAGCACAGGGGAAGGTGACCACCAGTAGTCATGGGTGGACCCCCTCGAGGCAGGGGGCCCGGCACTATCACCGCCTGATGGGACTTCACGGGATTAGCACCATATCGATTAATTTTGATTTGTGACATCATGAATTAAGTTACGTTGCACTGCTTTGTCAAGCCTGTGGCTCAGTACATCCGATTTCGACAAGCATTTATTCGGGATGCTTTCCCTAGCCTTTGACTGTCCCCAGTCTACCTACAAGGCAGCAGGTTTCACGTTGCACTGCTTTGTCAAGCCTGTGGCTCAGTACATCCGATTTCGACAAGCATGTATTTGGGGTGCTTTCCCTAGCCTTTGACTGTCCCCAGTCTACCTACAAGGCAGCAGGTTTGTGTGTCTCTTCGTCTGGTCCCTCTCCCTTGACCTGTCCGACATGGGTGGCCCTACCAGTAGCTGTGCTACAGTCGGCATAGCTCTTGGGGTCATTGGGACGCACAAGCCCCTCTACCTCGTCACGGTGGACACACAGCAGAGGGGATTTTTCCATTCAATACCAGCTTAGGTTGCTGAGTTTTATTTGAGAGGGAGAACACTGTGCATGTTGTTTTCTCCTCACTTATCTTCACTAGCCATGATTTTGACCAGTCCTCTAGCGCTAATAAGGCTTGCTGTATTCTGCTGTTAGCTGTACTAATATATTCTTCAGATGTCCATATGGCTAGGTCATCTGCAAAGGAGGATGTGTGTACTCTGGCTGGAAAATTGTCTGTGATGTCATTTATATATGCTAGGAATAATGTTGGTGAAAGAACTCCTCCTTGGGGGACACCTTGCTCCAGCAGCATCATTTTGCTTGTTTGTCCTTGTACTTTTGTCCTGGCAGTTCTGTTCTCAAGTTAGTGGCTGATCCATTTATACATTTTTCCACAAACATGCATGTTTTGCAGTTTTACTTTCAGTCCTTCCTTCCATACTTTATCAAATGCTTTTTCTAAATCAATCCAGACTGCTAGTGTGTGCTTTTTCTCTTGGAAGGCATCCTCTATTTCCTGATCTATATAGGTTATTTGATCTTCAGTGGATCTGTACTTTCTGAATCCTGCTTGGTGTGGTGTTAAGAGTTTGTTTTCTTCCAGATGCCATGTTAGCCTGCCATTGATAATGCGTTCCATTAATTTTCCTACACAGCTAAGTAGACTGATAGGTCGATAGCCATTTGGTTCTTCCAGGTCTTTTCCTTTCTTTGGGACTGGTATTAGTATAGCTTCCTTCCATGCCTGTGGGACTATTCCTCTCTTCCAGCTGTTATTTAGGACTGCTAGTAGTTTCTTTTTTGCCTTGTTGCCTAGTCCTATTAGCATTTCATTTGTGATTCCATCCTTTCCTGGTGATTTCTTCTTTTTTAGGGTATTCATTGCCTGTTCCATTTCTTCCATTGTTAGATTTGCCATCATATATTCTGCTGCTGTCTCTGTATTTCTATGATGTATCTGTTTGTCTTTGATTGCTTTCTTCTGTTCGGTTGTAATATCAATGTGGTTTGCATTTGCATAGTGTTCCATTAGTGCATTTGCAGCCTTTTTTCCTGTAAGCAAGGCATTTCCTTGTTTAATTGTTATTTGTTTGTTTCTAGGTCCTTCATTGTTCATGGCTTTCACTAGTTTCCATAGTTTGTTTCCATCCCTGTCAAAATTCAGGTTTTCTGTTTTTTCCCTCCAACAATCTCTTGTTGTTTGATTTACTGTTCTTTTATATTTTGCTGAGATGGCTTTGAGAGAGATATTCGCTTCAATTGTTTGTTCTCTCTCTGCTGTCTTCCTGGCATCTTCAACTTTGTCCTCCAAACTTTGTAGTTCTTCAGTCCAGTATGGTTTGTAATTTTTCCTCGCTCCTCTAGGAATGGACTCAGTGGCTGCCTGTATTATCGCTCTGTTTAGACTTTCCACCATTTGCTTTATGTTGCCATATCGTGTATTTATGTTTTCACAATATTTGTCTGTTAGTATGGCAAATCTGTCCCGATCTGCTCGTTTGTAATTCCAGCGGGGCAAGGGCTTTTGCTCCTGTGGAACATACTCCATATTCATTACAAGCTTGATTGGTCTGTGGTCACTACCTGCTAATTGGTCCAGCACATGGCGATCGATTTTGTGGAGGATGTCTCCTGTGCAGAAAGCTAAGTCTGGAGTAGAAGTGGTAAGCCATCTTCTGGAGTAGAAGCTCGGTGTGTCATCCGCTTTGTTGAGTAGATGGAGATTTGAGTCTATTTCCCAGTCCTCCAATTCATCTCCTCTTTTGTCAGTATCTGGGTATCCCCATCTTTCTGAACGGCTATTAAAGTCTCCGACAATAATGCAGTTTGTGTCAGTTATTTTCATGTTTGAGAGTGTAAGGTCCTTATCTGCTGGGCTATACAGATTGTAGATTCTTATTTTCACGTCCTTTATCATTATATCAACACCTATAATTTCTGTTTGGTTGTCAGAGATCACAGATACTTCGCTGCAAGGTATTGTATTTCGTGTAAGTATTAGAACTCCTCCTTTATGTCCTTCGCGGTCGAAACGTGTGGCCTGATATCCTCTGACTGAAAATTTGCGATTGGCATTGAGGTGTGTCTCTTGAATGCATGCCACATCTATTCTATCTTTATGAAGACGCTGTGTCAGGGATTCTTTCTTGTTATAAACTCCTTCGGCATTCCACTGTAGTATGTTGAGTGTCCTTGGTATTTGGTCAATAGCTCTTAACCTACTCCTCTGTGCCTTGACTCCACAGCACAGGGGAAGGTGACCACCAGTAGTCATGGGTGGACCCCCTCGAGGCAGGGGGCCCGGGACTATCACCGCCTGATGGGACTTCACGGGATTAGCACCATAACGATTAATTTTCATCTGTGGCATCATGAAATGATAAAGTTACGTTGCACTTCTTTGTCAAGCTTGTGGCTCAGTACATCCGATTTCGACAAGCACTTTTCGGGATGCTTTCCCTAGCCTTTGACTGTCCCCAGTCTACCAGCAGGTTTGTTCGTCACTTCGTCTGGTCCCTCTCCCTTGACCTGTCCGACATGGGTGACCCTACCAGTAGCAGTGCTACCGTCGGCATAGCTCTTGGGGTCATTGGAACGCGCAAGCCCCTCTACCTCGTCAAGGTGGACGCACGGCAGAGGGGATTTCCATATTTGATTTCTGCTTTCTTAAGGTTTAGTTTTTTTATATTTACTCATTACTTCAGGTGAGGACAAGTATGAAACCTCGCCAGTCAAGAAGTTGACTTCTCATCCTTGACGTTGGGTTGTAAATTACAAGTACCTCTGAAGTCGAAATGGGTTCCCTGATGGAGAGGGACACTAGCAAAAGGGAAAGCTAATTCACACACAACAATTTATTCAGTGAACTAGAAGTAATAGCGTGTATATGGACTGTGCTTGAGTTCAAAGCGAGCAAATGTGAAACAAGAAATTAATATGACTGTAATCATGCTTGATATGCTGTCTTTCAGGCCACAGGTGCTTGTGCTGTCTGGAGACCCAGAAATACGTCCTGCCCTGGTCGACTTCTGTGCCCATATTACTAATCATGCTTGATATGCTGTCTTTCAGGCCACAGGTGCTTGTGCTGTCTGGAGACCCAGAAATACGTCCTGCCCTGGTCGACTTCTGTGCCCATATTACTAATCATGCTTGATATGCTGTCTTTCAGGCCACAGGTGCTTGTGCTGTCTGGAGACCCAGAAATACGTCCTGCCCTGGTCGACTTCTGTGCCCATATTACCAAGAAGATGGGACTGATGGTGTGTGGCAATGTCATCGTTGTAAGTGCTCAGACTGCCTTACATTTTGTACAGTTTCTTAGCATGAATTATGAAATGGCAACACCTTCTGATAAATTTTCTCTCAAAAACCACACATGTATTGTTTGGTGCTCATAGAAGTAGAATAAAGAAGTAGAGATTAGAAAGAAGGAAAGAGAAAAAAAAAAAGGAAGGAAAAAACACCCTAACCATGTGGGGGGAAAATTATGCTTATTATTAACTTTCAAGGCAAGATCAGGTCATTAAACAAGACTTGTACCTGTCTTACCAGAACCCAAAAAGAGAAGCAAAGAATAGTATCACTAAGCTTCCATGCATGTCATAAGAGGAAAATGGGGAGGGTTGGTGTGAGAATGGCTACCTCATCCTGTAGACAACTTTAGCAACAAAATCCAACCAATCATGAATAAGTCTACAGAATCCAACCAATCATGAAAAAGTCTACAAAATCCAACCAATCATGAAAAAGTCTACAAAATCCAACCAATCATGAACAAGTCTGCAAAATCCAACCAATCATAAACAAGTCTACAAAATCCAACCAATCATGAACAAGTCTACAAAATCCAACCAATCATGAAAAAGTCTACAAAATCCAACCAATCATGAACAAGTCTGCAAAATCCAACCAATCATGAACAAGTCTACAAAATCCAACCAATCATGAATAAGTCTACAAAATCCAACCAATCATGAAAAAGTCTACAAAATCCAACCAATCATGAAAAAGTCTACAAAATCCAACCAATCATGAACAAGTCTACAAAATCCAACCAACCAAGAACAAGTCTACAAAATCCAACCAATCATGAACAAGTCTACAAAATCCAACCAATCATGAACAAGTCTACAAAATCCAACCAATCATGAACAAGTCTACAAAATCCAACCAATCATGAACAAGTCTACAAAATCCAACCAATCATGAACAAGTCTACAAAATCCAACCAATCATGAACAAGTCTACAAAATCCAACCAATCATGAACAAGTCTACAAAATCCAACCAATCATGAAAAAGTCTACAAAATCCAACCAATCATGAACAAGTCTACAAAATCCAACCAATCATGAACAAGTCTACAAAATCCAACCAATCATGAACAAGTCTACAAAATCCAACCAATCATGAACAAGTCTACAAAATCCAACCAACCATGAACAAGTCTACAAAATCCAACCAATCATGAACAAGTCTACAAAATCCAACCAATCATGAACAAGTCTACAAAATCCAACGAATCATGAACAAGTCTACAAAATCCAACCAATCATGAACAAGTCTACAAAATCCAACCAATCATGAACAAGTCTACAAAATCCAACCAATCATGAACAAGTCTACAAAATCCAACCAACCATGAACAAGTCTACATAATCCAACCAATCATAACAAGTCTACAAAATCCAACCAACCATGAACAAGTCTACAAAATCCAACCAACCATGAACAAGTCTACAAAATCCAACCAACCAAGAACAAGTCTACAAAATCCAACCAACCATGAAGTCTACAAAATCCAACCAAATATGAACAAGTCTACAAAATCCAACCAATCATAACAAGTCTACAAAATCCAACCGTTCATGAGCAGAATGCTTGGTGTGAGTTGGCTGAAGGTCTGTACTTCATTTGGGAGATGAAAGGAAAAAGAAGACAGAGGAGGAAAAGAGACACAACAGACTGAGATGTCGCCTATATCATAGGTACAAAATTGGTTCATCTAACTCCTATTTATGTGGCAAATGCCTCATGATGGCTACACTGCTACTAATGAATATAAACAGATATGTCATCAGCTAACACCTCCTCCACCAAAAAATGTTTGGAATTATACAAACCTAAAACTAGCTACTGCTTTTATTACAGACATTTAACATGGTTTTGTGTGTGTGTGTGTATGTGTGTGAACAAGGAAGAATTACCAAACTGATTTTATGTAACTGCCTTTTAGAAAGATCGAGGTCATACATGCCATAGGTAGATCATAACTTTGGAGTACGAGTAAAAACAACAAACAGACAGGAAGCGGTCATTGAAGGAAAATAATGGGAAAGAATAAATGTGGTCACTTTGTCATCTTGGGACGTAGTTAATATACAATCCCTGTTACTTCACTTGGGACGTAGTTAATATACAATCCCTGTTACTTCACTTGGGACGTAGTTAATATACAATCCCTGTTACTTCACTTGGGAGTAGTTAATATACAATCCCTGTTACTTCACTTGGGACGTAGTTAATATACAATCCCTGTTACTTCACTTGGGACGTAGTTAATATACAATCCCTGTTACTTCACTTTTCTAAAGCATAGTTATAGGATTCTACCTTTATCTTCACTACATTGTGGGTTTTAAATAATGATGGGATTTAAGTACTGAAGACATTTTTTTTAAATTCTTTTTCTTAATTTTTGCCATCTTTTTTCTGCCCCGGAGTATTATTTATATCCTCTCTCTCTCTCTCTCTCTCTCTCTCTCTCTCTCTCTCTCTCTCTCTCTCTCTCTCTCTCTCTCTCCCTCTCTCTCTCTCTCTCTCTCTCTCTCTCTCTCTCTCTCTCTCTCTCTCTCTCTCTCTCTCTCTCTCTCTCTCTCTCTCTCTCTCTCGTCTCCCCTCTCCCCACACACCACAGGACTTTTCTTCTTGGGTGGCAAGAATTTTGGAATTAAAACTGCAGCTGTAATTATTTTCATAACATTCTTTGTAGCAGAATAATGTTGATGTATGTGGTAAGTAAGAAAGCCTATGTAAGTTTGAAGCATGTGGCATCAGAAGCATAACATGCACCTAACACAAGTTTTAAGATCTGCCAAATCTTTCCCAGGGACAACAGCATGAACACCTACGCAAGTTAAGATCAGATGCAGCCTATGCTTATTTTCGCCATCGACACATCAAATCTTTCTATTCTGCTACAACAGCCGCAACTTTCCAACTTGGAGCTCAGGCCCTTATGCAAGTATGGAGGAGACTCTTTCATGTTTCTTACAAATATTTTAATAGATTATATGTAACATTTTAAAATTCAGTTTGCAATATTTTCTGTCATATTTTACTAGGACAATTAAGAAGCTGTGAAAGGTAACACCGATACATCGTCTACTTACATCAGTATAATATCTACATCCACACATAGAATATCTACTGCCATCCATATATTATCTACTTTCTGTACAAATAGTTTTTACATTGATTTATTTGGTTGTTTCGGGATTTAAGATTTAAATATTGAGCACAACCCACTACTGGCTACGCTGATCGTATTCTGGTATGAACCTAAGGCCTATCCACGTCAATGTGGAAGCACTAGACTCGAGTTTCGCTCTCGTTTGAGCTCGTCACTAGTGCATATCCTTGACCAGAACCGGAAACAAGCCCCGGATCACTGGTGTGTGAAGCGTGTATGTAATTACTAGACCACGCGGCACACGCTGGACACAGCCAAATTATCACAACAGAGTATTACAACGTCACCCATCGTAGGCTGTAGCTCAAGATTTGCCCAATCGTCGTGACTGACGTCCGTCAATCGATGTGGTCCTGAACGATCAGGTCTTCTCACTGGAAGGCACACCAGGCCGCCTAAAGTCCAGCGAGCAGTAATCAAATTGATTTATTTGGTTGTTTCGGGATTTGAGTTTTTACATTCACTAATATATTTTCTACTTTCATCCATATGTCTCCTTTCATACATATATCTCCAACTATCAATATAGTATCTACTTTCTACTTTCTGTACATGTAGTTTTTATTCATTGGCACCTTGCCGTGTTCACAGACGATAGTTTGTTACATTGTGCTTCAAAGAGGTATAATTACAACCCATGGCAGTGGCGAATGTGACTGATAAGGCCAATTCATGCTGTAAATGTTTGTCCACAATGGATGCATGTGAACACACTGTCATTTCCACCATCATACACCATCTTATGTCTCACACGCTCGGTGTGTGACTTGTCTACAATAATGTTTTCCTTTGTCTTTATTCCATTTCTGATATTTGCCCTCCAAGCAACACGTTCAGCGGCGACTTGCTCCCAATGTGCATTATCAATACCTGTATCAACCATGTCCCGCTTACACACATCTTTGTATCATAGTAGAGCCGACCCTGAGATCTCTTTCCCTTCTGTAATTCACCATAAAAGATGTCCCTTGGAATTCTACCATCATCCATCCATCCTAACGCGGCGACTTGCTCCCAATGTGCATTATCAATACCTGTATCAACCATGTCCCGCTTACACACATCTTTGTATCATAGTAGAGCCGACCCTGAGATCTCTTTCCCTTCTGTAATTCACCATAAAAGATGTCCCTTGGAATTCTACCATCATCCATCCATCCTAACGTGTCCTATCCATCTAAGTCTACAAAGGCTGGGCATTGAATAAACCGTCACACAACCTGATCTTTCCAATACTTCAGTATTTGTGATCTTGTCTTGCCATTTAATACCAAGCATTCTTCGCAGACACTGCATATGAAAGCTGTTTAAACATTTTTCTTGGTGTGAGTAAGTTGTCCAGGCTTCACTGCCATAGAGAAGAGTTCTAAGGACACAGGCTTGATAGACAAGGACTTTTGTTTTGGCAGTACGTTTCCTGTTCTCCCAGACTCTTATCCTTAACCTGTTCATTGTTGTTGCTGCCTTACCAATCCTGATGTTAATTTCCTGATCTAGGGATAATTTGCTATTTGCCTCTTATCTTAGATATGTAAAATGGTCTACTAACTCTAGCTCGGCGTCGTCAATAAAGATTGATGGTACCCCGTGTGCACCTTGTGACATAATCTGTGTTTTCCTTTTTTTTTGCTAATTGTTAAACCAAATTCAGAACAAGCATTGGAGAATGAAGATAGTAGATGTTGTAATTCTTCCTCAGAGTGAGTCGTAATTGCAGCATAATCTGCAAACAGCAACTCTCTGATCAGTACCCTCATAATTATGGTCTTGGCCTTCAATCTTTGAGCATTGTAGAGGTCACCACCATCCTGATCACAAAAGGCATATTTCAGTAGAAGTGAAAAGTATATTCCAAAGAGGGTGGGAGCTAGTACACAACCTTGCTTAACTCCACACTTTATTTCAAACTCTTCTGAAGTTGCACCATCAAAGTTAATTATACTCTTCATGCCAGTGTGGAACGATTCCAAATTGGACAGAAGAGTTGGTGGGCAACCAGTCTTCTTTAGTGCCTTGAACAGACCCTCACAACCGACCAATCAAAGTAGTCTTTATATTCCCAATATATTTTCTGCTTCCATCCATATGTCTACTTTCATACATATATCACCATCCATCCATATAGTATCTACTTTCATACTTTAAATACACTGAAAATTTCACTGAAAGCTTTTGGAATTCATCTTGACACCTGGGATACTGCTGCTAAAGACCGTAATTCGTGGCATACATCATTACATAAGGGTGCAGTCACTTGTGAAGCAACCAGGACTACAAGAGCTGTGAAGAAAAGGATGGACAGAAAAATCACTGCAGGAGATCCTCTTCCTGGAATATCAAGCATTCTTTGCCCACATTGTCAAAGAACATGTCAAGCCAAAATAGACCTCATCAGCTCTCTTAGAACTCACGGCTCCATACTTTCAACCCCACTGGATGAAATCAATGGTCATCATCATTCTTGATGGACAAACAACAACATTTTCATACATATATCTCCATCCATCCATATAGTATCTACTTTCATACATATATCTCCATCCATCCATACAGTGTCTACTTTCATACATATATCTCCATCCATCCATATAGTATCTATTTTCATACATATATCTCCATCCATCCATGTAGTATCTACTTTCATACATATATCTCCATCCATCCATGTAGTATCTACTTTCATACATTTATCTCCATCCATCCATCCATGTAGTATCTACTTTCATACATATATCTCCATCCATCCATGTAGTATCTACTTTCATACATATATCTCCATCCATCCATGTAGTATCTACTTTCATACATATATCTCCATCCATCCATGTAGTATCTGCTTTCATATATATATCTCCATCCATCCATGTAGTATCTGCTTTCATATATATATCTCCATCCATCCATGTAGTATCTACTTTCATACATTTATCTCCATCCATCCATCCATGTAGTATCTACTTTCATACATATATCTCCATCCATCCATGTAGTATCTACTTTCATACATTTATCTCCATCCATCCATGTAGTATCTACTTTCATACATATATCTCCGTCCATCCATGTAGTATCTACTGTCATACATATATCTCCATCTATCCATGTAGTATCTACTTTCATACATATATCTCCATCCATCCATGTAGTATCTACTTTCATACATTTATCTCCATCCATCCATGTAGTATCTGCTTTCATATATATATCTCCATCCATCCATGTAGTATCTACTTTCATACATTTATCTCCATCCATCCATCCATGTAGTATCTACTTTCATACATATATCTCCATCCATCCATGTAGTATCTACTTTCATACATTTATCTCCATCCATCCATGTAGTATCTACTTTCATACATATATCTCCATCCATCCATGTAGTATCTACTTTCATACATATATCTCCATCCATCCATGTAGTATCTACTTTCATACATATATCTCCATCCATCCATGTAGTATCTACTTTCATACATTTATCTCCATCCATCCATCCATGTAGTATCTACTTTCATACATATATCTCCATCCATCCATGTAGTATCTACTTTCATACATATATCTCCATCCATCCATCCATGTAGTATCTACTTTCATACATATATCTCCATCCATCCATGTAGTATCTACTTTCATACATTTATCTCCATCCATCCATGTAGTATCTACTTTCATACATATATCTCCATCCATCCATGTAGTATCTACTTTCATACATATATCCCCATCCATCCATGTAGTATCTACTTTCATACATATATCTCCATCCATCCATATAGTATCTACTTTCATACATATGTCTCCATCCATCCATATAGTATCTACTTTCATACATATATCTCCATCCATCCATGTAGTATCTACTTTCATACATTTATCTCCATCCATCCATGTAGTATCTACTTTCATACATTTATCTCCATCCATCCATGTAGTATCTACTTTCATACATTTATCTCCATCCATCCATGTAGTATCTACTTTCATACATTTATCTCCATCCATCCATGTAGTATCTACTTTCATACATTTATCTCCATCCATCCATGTAGTATCTACTTTCATACATATATCTCCACCCATCCATACATGTAGTATCTACTTTCATACATATATCCCCATCCATCCATGTAGTATCTACTTTCATATATATATATCTCCATCCATCCATGTAGTATCTGCTTTCATATATATATCTCCATCCATCCATGTAGTATCTACTTTCATACATATATCCCCATCCATCCATGTAGTATCTACTTTCATACATATATCTCCATCCATCCATATAGTATCTACTTTCATACATATGTCTCCATCCATCCATATAGTATCTACTTTCATACATATATCTCCACCCATCCATCCATATAGTATCTACTTTCATACATATATCTCCATCCATCCATGTAGTATCTACTTTCATACATATATCTCCACCCATCCATCCATATGGTATCTACTTTCATACATATATCTCCATCCATCCATGTAGTATCTACTTTCATACATATATCTCCATCCATCCATGTAGTATCTACTTTCATACATATATCTCCATCCATCCATGTAGTATCTACTTTCATACATATATATATATCCATCCATCCATATAGTATCTACTTTCATACATATATCTCCATCCATCCATATAGTATCTTCTTTCTGTACATGTAGTCTTTATATTCCCAATATATTTTCTGCTTCCGTCCATATGTCTACTTTCATACATATATCTCCATCCATCCATATTGTATCTACTTTCATACATATATCTCCATCCATCCCTCCATATAGTATCTACTTTCATACATATAATATTTACATTCACCCAAATTACCCAGTGGTCATGTTGTTGTAGTTAGGACATTACGCTGAGTGCGGTCAGACAAAGGTTTCATGTCAGTTCTCATTGTTTGCTGTAGGTAGGGAGAGACTGGCCACTCTTTCCTCCATGTCATACAGAAATGTGATGCTCCTAAAACTTCACATTCCCACATCAGCTTCCTGTTAAAGTTAGTTGCCTACCCTTTACAAGACGTCGCAGTCAACACCAACATTTTTTTGCTGTTGTGATCTCTTGGCAAGTATACGTTCAGTAGATTGCCATTGCTTTCTGAATGACCGCCATTTCATAAAAAACCAACGCAACATGATCTGCTGCCAAATCGCCCACAGCTGTGTTTCGAATGCAGGTATGCGGGATTACAAACTGCGTCCATAACTCCTTCGCCACGGAGCAAGCATTTTCCTGCTACATAACTTTATTTTACTGTCTACTTTGACCCATGTAGCATCTATTTTACTATCTACTTTTTTATACCTTGGAGTAACATTTGATGGCAGGCTGACATGGAGAAAGCACACCAACAAAGCAGTAGCAAAAGTCCAGAAGGAAAATAGCCATCCTGAGAAAGCTAAGTGGAACCACATGGGGAGCCAGTGGGAAAAAACTTAGCAAAGTTTATCAACAAAGCAAACGACACCTGGAATACGGGTCAACTGCGTGGTGTTCAGCATAAAACAACCACACTACAAGAGCTGGACAAGGTGCAAAATCAAGCACTTAGAGTCACCACAGGAGGGATGATATCAACCCCTATAGTAAAGATGGGGAACTGAGAACTGAAAAAGACAGTTAAATTCATACAAGAGACAACATTGCAGTTATAGACATATTTTAAGCGAATGAAAGAAGAAGAAGACTATCTACTTTAACCCATGTAGCATCTATTTCCACACAAACACATTCACACCATCCACTTCCAACTGCCTATGCTGTACCCACATCATTATCATCATCAAGTGCAGTGCCAGCTGGCGTAGGCGTTCATGGCTCTCCACAGATCTCGGTCTTTGGTTTTCTGGATCAACTCTGCTGCTGATATTCCTCCATGCCACCGTCTCAATCCATCCAGCATTATTTCTCTAGGTCTGCTTCTGCCTCTCTTCCTCTCGATCCACATACACTAACTGTTTTCACCCTTATAGACCAACTAATTTCATACACCATATACATCTGCCCACTTTGGAGTGGATAATGGATCATAAATATAGGAAAAACCAGCTCCGTATCGGGAACCTACTGTTGGTATGTGAAGTGTTAGGACCATCACATTTTTAGGCCCGAGTGCGTGAATACGGCCAGTCTTTCTCTCCTCTAGAAAATGTGAAGAGCTTGCATTAATTTCTTATCTGACTGCGCTCATGCCAATGACAGCTTAATGTTAATAGACCATATCAGGAGTTATTTTACTAGAAAAATGTTAATACATAATATCAGAGTTATTTCACCAATGTTCATAGATAATATCAGAGTTATTTTACCAGTGTCTACCCTGGTAGATTAGATTATGAGTAGACCATAACAACGCCCATGTGTTTGCAGGGCCTATATAAGGGAGTACAACAGTAGTAACACTATAATGATGTCACCTACCATGCATGTCATTAGAGGCAGCTAAGGAGGGTTGACGTCAGAATGGCTACCTCATCCTGCAGAAAACTGGCTGCAAAATTGAACCAATTATGAGCAAGTCTTCAACGGGTTTGGCTTGAGTTGGTTGAAGGTCTATGCTCCATTGGGAGATGAAAGGCAGCAGAAGAAAAAGACACCAAAGTAAGATATCACAACTTGCAATAATTTAGGGTCATATGTTTGTTTTTTCTCTAGTCATGTTATTAGATGTAAATGATGATCACTCTGTCATATCAATCTGGCAGAATGTTGGAGTTGGCAAGTTCCGTCCAAATCTTCTTATTCTTGGTTTCAAGACCAACTGGCAGACAGGCAACCCTGAAAATGTGCAGCAGTATCTGGGGATCATTCAGTAAGTAGTCACCCTGTTTCTCGTGCAATTAGGTTTCAAAGTTCATAGGATAAAGACATAGATAATGAGAACAAATCAAGTAAATGATAACATATCTCCCATGGTGAAACCTGATCTATTAAGGTAGCAGTGTGGAGACAGATGGGGAACAGATAAATAAATCAAAATTAGAATACAAAAGGCAAGAGGAGTTTTTATAGCACAGGACATTTGTGGAAGTCAAAGGACATTAAACTTAACGTCAAACTTGGAATATTCAATTCTAACGTGACATCAATACTACTGAATGGATCACAAACATGATAAATACCAAACGATTACTAATCTATGTATATAAAAGAGAATGAGTCTTTGTTTGTGTGTCCTTTAGGCGTTCCTGAACGGTCCATCCGATTGAAATGAAATTCTATACAGATGTTCTTCTCATTCCCGCGCAGCCAACTGGCATAGTTATTTAGTTTAAAATCAACAATTTTTCCTCCAGCACAAAAGACAATGGCACGAGCTTTAGAAACAGAGGAATAAATGTTCCGCCATCTTGCTGCAAGGGAACTCACTCTCTGATTAAACCAGAAATTAGTTAGGAACAGTTGTTGTTCTCACTTGCGTGGATGCAACTGAAATAGTTAGTTAGTTTAAAATCAATTTTTAATTTTTGGGAACGGGAACGGGAGCAGGGGCCAAATATGAATTAAATGAGATGCTCCCCACCAGGGGCTGGGCGAAGCCGGGCCAGGTCATCTTTTTTTGGGGAACGGGAACGGGAGCAGGGGCCGAATATGAATTAAATGAGACGCTCCCCGCCAGGGGCTGGGCGAAGCCGGGCCAGGTCGTCTTTTTGGGGAACGGGAGCGGGGGCCGAATATGAATTAAATGAGACGCTCACCGCCAGGGGCTGGGCGAAGCCGGGCCGGATCGTCTAGTAAACTATAAATATTCATTATTTGATGCAGGCTCAAAATAGGACTAAAATGGTATGGCTGAATCACCAATTTGGAGCTCATAGAGAGAACTGAACAAATACCGGTGAATCAAGACGTGCAGAAAGAGACTAGCGCTGGATATGACATACATTGAGAAAAACTGAATGTAATGTAGCTAGAAAGGCCTTTGCTGGGAATCTACAGTGCAAAAGGAATAGTGGGGGGCCTAAAAACACGTGAAGAAGAGAAGTAGAACAAGAAATGAATAATCTAGGGAGAATATGGACATCTGCAAGTCATAGCTACTGATAGGATGGCTTGGAGTCAGTTGGTTGAGGTTCTATGTCCCAATCAGGGATAAACTTCAAATGAAGAATTGTTGGCAATTAAAGGATGAATGTGATGGCTTCTGCCCAAACAGATCCTGCACTAACCAGATAGCCTCATGATGCATAAGACTAGAGGATAGCATTGAAATGAATGAACCATTTTTATAAATGGTGATATCTATGTCGCTTTTTGTATTCTTTAATGCAGAAAAACACATCTATGACGTATATATTTCTCTATTTTCATTTATTACCTCAAGTCATGTGTCCCTATGATCTCTTCATAACCCATGTTATCCGATCCTCTCTTAGCATTCATAACACAAGTGCAGTGTAATTGGTAGACTTGAGATAAACTAAGTCATGCTAGTATGAAGTGATATGACCAACTTTTTTCCTCACTGCCTCTCACTTCCAGACAAAAGCTGACACTTTTTACAACTCTGCGACGCATTTTGCAAAGACATGTGCCATCTAAGAAAGGCATTACTCAGCTGGATATTGAACCCAGTCTATTTTGTTAGTTTGCCATTCACCATTGAGTTCATTAGAATAACTGTTCCACATGTATAAGCATCTGAAATGTTTGTTTTGGGCAGTGATGCTTTTGATCTGAAGTTTGGAGTGGGGATCCTGCGTGTGCAGGAAGGCTTTAATCTGGACCCAGAAACCAACATGACCATTTTTGATATCAGTAAGGACGAAGGTGAGCTAGAGATGTTCTGTAGTCGTGTTCATGAATGTCTCTCTGCTATTTTTATTTCACACCCATCACCCGGCGCTGTGGCGAAGGGGCTCTGGGCACAATTCGCAGTCCCGCTGCATTCGAAACACAGCTGCCGGCAATTTGGCAGCAGACTGCCTTGTGTTGGTTTTCATAAAATGGCATGAGTGCCAGCCGTTCAGAAAGCTTGGTGTACTACTGAACATAAACTTGTCAAGAAATCACAAACAGCCAATAAATGCTGGGGTTGACTGTTGCATCCTGTAAAGAATATGCAACAAACTTTAACCTATCATCCACCTGGGAGCGGAAGTAATGCTTTGGCTAGCCTGCTGACCTGGTGGTCATGGGTTCACACTCGCATCCAGGCAGATTTGTACAATTGACTTGGGCTCCCTGGTCCATTCTGCATAAATGGGCATCAGGAAATATCCTGGGAATCAAAGACTGCCAAGGTGATGTTGAAAAATCACCACTCGAGTGCCGATTGGTCTATAAAATATGATGATCGGTCTATAAAATAGTGATGATTGATCTATAAAAAATATGATGATTGGTCTATAAAAAATATGATGATTGGTTTATAAAAAATATGATGATAGGTCTATAAAAAATATGATGATTGGTCTATAAAAATGTGATGATTGGTCTATAAAAATATGATGATTGATCTATAAAAATGTGATGATTGGTCTATAAAAATATGATGCTGGCACCAAATTCCCATAACTTTTTGTTTTAATCACCTACCTGAAATCAAAACTGCGAACACAATATTTATAGTAAAAAAACTTTCATTTACTGCCAATATAGTACCTTGCGGTTGATGTCAGGTCTTAGTTTGATATGACTGAGCTACCGTATGACAGTAGATGTTACTACTTGCTTTCTGTTAGCGCCGAATGTTGGGTAACGCTTACCAAACCCGACACCCCACATTGTGCCAACGGCTTCAGCCAGAGGAGCACAATTGGGAGGGTATAAGCCTTATCCTAGTGTCATGACAGGGCAGACCACACCCTAAGCCTTGGTTAGCAAACTGGTCTAGGATCAAAGCTCCGACAGGCGGACAGTTAGAGCATTGCTTTATCGATCCGGCAACTTCTGCAGCTTGTCTTATTCCAGGCGTATTGGTGTTACCTTTCCTCTGGAGTACACTAGACAGGCCGAGAGAGGGATCATGCCGCATGGGCAACACATGGTCTCTAAATTCAGCCCAGGCTTTGTGTTATGGAGAGGTATAACTCCATTTTACAAACTATCATCTGTCAAGACGGCAAGGTGCCAGTTAGTACCTTGCGGTGTGTGGCAGTTGGGTCTTGAGCCTGAGGAATTAAGGCCGCCTGGCTAGTGCAGTCATCGCAAACTGTGCAGGTTAGGGTTTTCTTTTTGCCCCTGGCAGAAAAAAACTCCACACCTTACCGAGGATTCGAACCCGGGTGTCCCGAAGGAGAATCCAGCATTCTAGCATTTATTGTCAATCTCATAAATTTAATTATCATTGATGTTATAAAACATTTGTGGTTAATCCTGTTAATTTAATTATCATTGATGTGTTTGCTGGATGTGGTGTTGTAAATCATCAAACTAAAATCTACTGTAAGACATTGTGCTATAAACCACCAGTGGAACATGTCCCCCAAGACTGTTGCCTTCACAAGATTCACTGAACATTCAAGGCCAGTCTTGACAGACGCCCGCACTGATACCCTGATGATTGTCTCAATATTTGTTAAATCTTTGATGAAGAGAAAGACAAATTTCTTGCTTCCCCATCCTGTATACAACTGTAGATTGGTAAAATCCAATCAACCATGAACAAATTTATATATAAAGAAAAAAGAATAAATCAGCTAACCAAGAGAAAGCTGCAAGTAATCTGGATTGCTATTTAACTTCCTTGCACGTTTTAAAATCTCCAGAATTGGTACCTGGAATGTTAAAACTCTGCATGAATTGGGGAAAACAGCACCAGAGGTGGGGAAAATTCAGTATTATAAAATTAGCATTTTGTGATTCAGCGAAACAAAATTAAAAGGAGCGGACAAAAAGCTTCTAGCCATAGACAAAACAGTGCTATTCTCAGCCAACCAGAGGAAAGTGCCCCTCACTATGAAGGCGTGATCCTGATACTATCTATGAAGGCAGATAAAGCACTAATAGTGTTTAGCAGTAAGTTCTAGACTAATAACAGTAACATATAGAATTACACACAAAATAGACATGAATGTAATCCAGTGTTACACTGCACCAAATGATCAGGATGAATCATTTATGGGGGAATGTTAAATGAAACTGCAAAGTACTCTAGGTATTATCAGAAACAACAGTATCCAGCAGATCATCAACTGCTCGGCCATACTCCACTGAATTCCATTTAAGATGGTAGTTATTGCTGCCCATTATCTCCTGTTGTAGCATAGAAACTCAACCTACTCAACACTTAGCTGTCCTATCTTTTGCTATTTCCGCAGCTTGCTCCATTCTTTTCCTGCCCTTCCTCCCATATTGGAGCATTGACCCTCAACCTTATCTTGACAAGCTGCCCTATCTTTGGCTATCTCCTAGTGCTCACCGCATGTCCTCCCCATATTATTCATTGCTGTCTATATTTTTCTTCTTCATGTCTTCATATTTCTCCCTCTATTATGTTTGCCCTGTGGATTCCTATGATAGGACTTTCTAATGATACTATTCTCAGGTTTTCTTTCAATGTATGTCCTATCCAGTGACAGCATCTTTTCCTCTTGATTCACTGGGATTTGTTTAGTTCACTCCATGAGCTCCACATTGGTGATTCAGTCATACCATTTTAGTTTTTCCGTTCTGTGCAGTCACCAGTTAATGGATGTGTTTAGTTTATTCATAATTGCATAGTCATTCTCCATGTCTCTGATCCATATAGCAGCACTGATTTAACTTTCTTGAGTATGCTGTAAACAAAACACGAGAAGTATGAGAATACTTAACATAATGGTTGGGATTCAAGGGGAAGGGCCAGTCACACATCACATGGCACTTAGAACTGAAAGAATTAAACAATATTAGTGTGGAAACAATAATTAATAATTAGCAAGGAGTGGATCCTGTTAGAACTATATGAGATGCATGAATTATTGCTTGAAATTAATCAGTACAACTGACAAATCTTTATTGCCACATAAAAAAGAAAACATGTGAGTGATTATGTTCAGTATGGAGTTGCATTTGTGGGAAACTGAGAGAATTGTTATAACCAGATCCCATTAATAGTTGTGTAATGAATCCATTAAGCCGGTGTTGGTGAGTGTGATGTTTGAAATAAGTAGTTATGTTTCACCCATACAGAGCCAGACCAGAGTGATGAAGAAAGTCCCCACGGGACACCTCTGACTCAGTCTGAACACGCAGTGTTAGGAGAAGCCAAGGAGGAGGACTTGAAAGTACGAGTTGTAGACATTGGTAAGAATGGTGGCAGTTTGCTGAAAGACTCTGAAAGCGTGCTGAAAGATTCTGCCAGCAAAGGCATGCTGGATGCAGATGATGAAGAGGAGGAGGAAGGGCAGGGGGATGCTGCAGACAATCTTAGTCCTCGAATTTTGAGCAAGTTTAACACCCAGGTATGTTTGTTGTCCTTTCTTATGGTTTCTGTATTAATTCTCAGATGTATTTATTTTTCACTTTGGCTTTATTAAACATTCTTTTAGGGGAACATGTTGGTACTGTATGCATTTGTGGTAGTTACGATTGCACTAAACATTGACATTGTCTTGTGACAGATCTTCACTTTATTTATATTATCATTTCTCTTCTACATTGAGATATGAAGTCATAAAAAGTCAATATCATGAAATATTAATTTCTAGTAAATGTTTCTAAGCATTCATGATGCAAGACCAGTATTTGTGGGCAGTATTCACATGGATTTGTGATGGGTGCTCAGTATTTGTGGGCTGTAAAATTCGCTTAAAAGTCGACACGGTCGACTTCATTGCACCAGGTTTTATCCCATATGGCTCTGTCTCTTTCTGCAGCGCGGAAAGCGTCGCACAAAGCACAAACTTCGTAGCTCTAGCGATGACCCACGGGAGTCTCCGAAAAAGTTTCACTTGTGAACTGAAGGACGTGGCCTGGAATCGAACCCACAACCTTCGGAGCCTGAGTCTAACGGCTTGACCACTTCACCATGGAGACTCCCATTTGTGGGCTGTATGCACATGGATTTGTGATGGGAGCCCAGTATTTGTGGCCATTATTCACATGGATTTGTGATGGGAGCCCAGTATTTGTGGCTAGTATTCACATGGATTTGTGATGGGAGCCCAGTATTTGTGGCTAGTATTCACATGGATTTGTGATGGCAGCCCAGTATTTGTGGCTAGTATTCACATGGATTTGTGATGGGAGCCCAGTATTTGTGGCTAGTATTCACATGGATTTGTGATGGGAGCCCAGTATTTGTGGCTAGTATTCACATGGGTTTGTGATGGGAGCCCAGTATTTGTGGCCAGTATTCACATGGGTTTGTGATGGGAGCCCAGTATTTGTGGCTAGTATTCACATGGGTTTGTGATGGGAGCCCAGTATTTGTGGCTAGTATTCACATGGATTTGTGATAGGAGAATAGTATTTGTGGCCAGTATTCATATAGATTTGTGATTGGAGCTCAATAGTTGTGGTCAGTATTTCCAATTATTCATGATTTTAAAAAAGTGAAGTACTCTTTTCTACGCTTTGAGACAAAATTAGTATTTGATTCTGGCCCCATATTTTTATTAATCAGTCGACACTGCAGGAAATATGTGTTCATTATCACTCCAGCTTCCTCTGCTTCCCAAGACATTCTCTCATGGTAGGAGTTCCAAATTTGTTGTCAATATTTGCAGGCAAATATGGTGGCAACCTCTTGTTTGTTGACAGTACCTCCAAACTTATGTGACGGAGTCCACTAATTGTTGCTGGCAAACTTTAACAAATGTTTTTTATTTTGTCATAGTTGAAATCTTTAAATACCATCCCCTTTATAAACCACATATAACAAAAACATTGATTACTAAAAAACTGGGAAATGTCATCATCATCACGTGCCATGTCAGTAAGCATGGGAGGTCATGGTTTGCATTTCACACAATGACCAGAGATTTGGGATCAGGTCTGTGTTCTTATCCCAATTATGCTATGTGGCCAAGCCATCAGGAAATGCATCTCTTTGTCTTCCCCTTGTTCTTTTTCCATAAAGTTTGCCAGTTGTCACTAAATTTTCAAATATATTTCTTCTCATAAACATGTCTACAAAAATCTTCAGTCCTCTTTTTCTTGGAGATACCATAATTTCTGTTTCACATAATTTAATTATAGCTCTAGTTGCTCACTGTGTACAATAACAGCATCTACCAAATGCTGCAGATCCTGTTCATTGTCTACAAACACAACCGCTATCATCTGCATAACTTATATTTTTGATGTAGTTTCCTCCAGAGGAGATTCTGGGAAATAACTGACTCTTAATTTTAACACTGTGTGACAACTCAGGGAGAGAACATTACTGTATATACTAGGGAAATGTCTTAAACCTTTAAGAGGTATTGTCACATTAACAGATCACTGCAGAGCTGAATAACAGATGTGTCCCTTGACCAAATTGTTCTTGATTGTTTACGC
The DNA here is from genome assembly GCA_014155875.1 of Cepaea nemoralis. Lineage (NCBI taxonomy): Eukaryota > Metazoa > Mollusca > Gastropoda > Stylommatophora > Helicidae > Cepaea > Cepaea nemoralis. Next base: position 515,978 of record JACEFZ010015322.1, on the reverse strand, counting down.
TGAATGTTCTGGAAATATCTTGTGATATGAAAAGGACCGGATGATATATATGTGAACAAGTTTAGAGAAATCACCTTTTAGTTTTTAAAACATTTATTTTCAATTTCAGATGCTGAAAACTGTGAACAAATTCCGCAACAAAGAGAAAGGAACTATAGATGTTTGGTGGCTGTTTGATGATGGAGGTAATGTTATTCCTCTTTGTTCTGTGAACATTAATATAGTCTGTGGCATTTGTGATCACGTTTTTCCATATCCATTCTGTCTCATGTGCTGCCAATCATTTCCGATACTGCTGTTCCTCCATGCCTAGATTTCAAACTATCCAGCATTTTCTCTGTTGGTCCCCACCCCTCCCCACCAACTTTCCCATTGTGATGACATACTCCAGCTTCCCAAAGGGAAATTTTTTTTTCTCATATCCTGTTTACAGGACATTGCAGTCACCACCAGCATTTTTCAACTGCTGTTGATGTCTTGGCAAGTTTTACGTTCAGTAGTTTGCCATTGCTTTCTGAACGACTGGCTCACATACCTTTCCGTAAGAAACCAACGTGACGCGCCGCTGCCGAATCTCACGCAGCTGTGTTTCAAACGTGGGTATATGGCATTACGAACAGCGTCCTCAACACCTTCATCAGGGAGACCGGCAAAGGGAAATTACTCACGATTAACAAGAAAATGCTTACCCTTCATAATGTTTGAATCATTTCTACTTTCTTATTGCTGTTTATCTTAATATAGAAGTTATTTTACACTATGCTATTACAGCTTTAATCAAATATTCCGCCTGAAAAAAAAATGAAAATATTAGCTATATCAGTCAGTTTAGTAACTCTTCTGGATTGTATCTGGAATGATGAAGTTGTCAGACATGTACAAATCTCCTCGAAGCATGACAAGACAACAGTTCTTTCAAATACGATGTTTCTCTTCTGATTACATTGTTTCACATGATTTTACATGATCACTCAGACGTACTATCGAACATACAACACTACACTAATAAAACACTCTAAACTATAACACATCAGCGGCAATAGATATAATTTGCCATTGCTGACTCATGACTCTGAGCCATGCTTTCCCTGCCATGGTCTCAGCTCTAGTGTCGTATTTTCAACCATCATTTTACACTTGTGTTCATTCAAAGTACACATTTCGCTTAAAGCATATTGCACGGCAAAAACATAATAAAGATCCAACTTTGGCTCTTGACAACAACTTGTAACAAATATCAGAAATAGGCAGTCAACATCTTTTGCGATATTATGAGAAGAAAACTGGAACATACGGTAACAATTGGAAAAAAAGACAGAGAAAGACAACTGGGAGTCTTTCGTGACATGATAGAGATTCAGCACCAGAATTGATGCATTCTGTTGGAGATTGTGAGATGTGGAAAAGCGTGACTGCACACACCATTAGGCGGGGTATTTGATCATGTAAATAACAAGTAACCATTATTTTACTATGTGTCAGATGTGCAATCTTTTTCCATCTTAGGTCTGACGTTATTGTTGCCCTACATTCTCACCACAAAAGCCTACTGGAGAGGTTGCAGACTTCGGGTGTTTGCTGCTGGCACCAAGAGCGGTGATCTGGGATATGAGCAGAGACAGTAAGTTTCTGTTGTGCCTTGTGGATGTGAAAAAATCCAGTAAGAAAGTTCTAGAACAAATCAACACAGAAGAGAAAATCCTGAAGGAAATTAAAATGACAAAGACAAGTTACTTTGGTTATGTCAAGTGGCTTAATCTACTGAAAACTATAATGGAGGGGAGAGTTGAGAGTAAGAGAGCTGGAGATTATTTAAGATACAAATGGACAGACAACATCAAGATATGGTCAGGATACAGTGTAGCTGATAAATGGACAGACAACATCAAGATATGGTCGGGATACAGTGTAGCTGATAAATGGACAGACAACATCAAGATGTGGTCAGGATACAGTGTAGCTGATAAATGGACAGACAACATCAAGATGTGGTCAGGATACAGTGTAGCTGATAAATGGACAGACAACATCAAGATATGGTCGGGATACAGTGTAGCTGATAAATGGACAGACGACATCAAGATATGGTCAGGATACAGTGTAGCTGATGAATGGATGGACAACATCAAATATGGTCAGGATACAGTTTAGCTGATAAATGGATGGACAACATCAAGATGTGGTCAGGATACAGTGTAGCTGATAAATGGACAGACAACATCAAGATATGGTCGGGATACAGTGTAGCTGATAAATGAATTGACAACATCAAGATATGGTCAGGATACAGTTTAGCTGATAAATGGATGGACAACATCAAGATGTGGTCAGGATACAGTGTAGCTGATAAATGGACAGACAACATCAAGATATGGTCAGGATACAGTGTAGCTCAGGACACAAACTGCTGGTAATCTGCTACCACTAATCTTCACTTAATACATTGCTCTGGGTGATAATCATCTCATCGTCTTCCACCTTTGCCATCAAGCGTTGTGGGGAGGAATAATTGACGTTCCAGCTCCCGATGGTGGCACTGGATAGTGTCATTCCATGCGATTGTACAGTGTTTTTGATGCCATCAATCCATCTTCTTCTCGGGCGTCCTCTTGCTCTCGTATCAGATCTTTGATGTAGCGCCATTGCTGGTAGTTGATGGTGTTGCATTCTAACAGGAGCCAATTGATCTTCTGCCTTTCAATATACGTGGTACAAGGTTGTTGTTTTTTTTCGCTCACTCGCTTTGAATTCAAGCATAGTCCAGACACACCACTTCTGGTAGTGCTGGACTGAATTTTGCATGTGGATTTGCTTTACTGATTAACAGTGTCCCTCGTCATTAGGCAAACCCATTCTGACTTCACAGGTACTTGTAATTAACGTCCTCAAGTCAAGGACGATATGTCAACATTTTAGTCCAACTGTCCGGTGTAGGGGTTGAACCCCTTACCTCGGAACCAGCACACGGGATGTTTAAGAACTCACGCTCTTATCCACTCAGCCATGCTGACCTACACAAGGTTGTTTAACGTCTGCATTGCTATGGCCAGCCTGCATCTGACTATTTTTTTTAACAGTGCCCATGGTTGTTGATCATAGGGCAAAAATATTCAAAGTTTGTGAAATAGTCAATTTTTTCATAGTTGATTGTGATCTTTGGTAATCACATAATGTTATTCATACGTGATGGTAAATAAATAATTAAAAAATTACCTGCATGTTATTTTTAGTGTATTTGTCTGTCTGTAGTCCATGCTGGAGAGGGGGATGGGTTTGTTGTCTCTAAATGCTTCAAATCCTGCAGAGAAATAACCAATGCAAACTATTTACTGTACATCACAGTGTTGATAATAACACATAATGTAGTGTCTAAAGCAGTGGTTCTCAACCTTTTTTGGCCCATACACCCCTTCACCATATGTTCAGAATTTCATCCCCCCACCCCCTTTTCGTATTTCCTCACTATAAATTCCCCCTCGCCCCTACACAGTATAAATAAAAATGGAAACTAAATATAACACATACTAGAACAAATCTAGATGTCTACATAAAACATGATTTACCGATCTACTCACGTTATAAAACGAATTTCAGAAGGACGAGAAGTACAGAACAGTAAAGTATTGATGGAAATCTATATCAAGTAATTGGTTCTTGTATTAACACGATCTTGGAATAATCTTAATTCCCCCCATGGAAACCCTAAAATTCCTCCCTGCAGGTCCGCATGGCCGAATGGATAAGAACACATGTTCTAAACGTCCGGTGTGCTGATGCCGAGGTTAGTAGTTCAACCCCTACACCGGACAGCTGGACTAAAATGTTGACCTGTCATCCTTGACTTGGGGACGTAAATTACAAGTACCTCTGTAGTTGGAGTGGGTTCGCCTGATGGTGAGGGATACTGTTAATATGGAAAGCTAATTCACACACAAAATTCAGTCCAGCACTACTATAAATTGTGTGTATGGACTACGCTTGAGTTCAACACGAGCAAGTGCCAAAAAAAAAATATTCTCCACTGGTCTAGAGTTTGTGTTTGTTGTTATATGTTATATTGCCATATCCAGCTGCAGTCACTGAGTGTTCTTTATATCCTTGGCTGACTGTGATTCTTCTTGCCATATGTACAACCTTGTTTGTTCACGATGGCAGCCACTTAAACATGGCTGTCTATACTTGTCTGTGTTGTGTAGCCTTCTGCAAGTGACATCCCTTTGTTTCACTGCTTCTCAGGTTAGCAACACTGCTGGCCAAGTTCCGAATTGATTGCAAGGACATGATGGTTCTACCAGAAATTAACAAGAAGCCCAGTGAAGAAAGGTGACTGTTTTCTTGTTTAAAACAGTGTATCTACTTTTACACACTCGAGAGACTTTTTAAGACACACATGCACGCTTGTGTATTATATACATAACTACATTTGTACATACATAAATACATTCACACGCATGCATGTGCACACATACACACACAATACTCTCACGCACATATACTCTCTCTCGCGCACACATACTCTCACACACTCACATACTCTCCCACACACATACTCACACACAACTCTCACACACACACACATACTCACACACACACATACTCACACACACATACTCTCACACATATACTCTCACACACATACTCACACATATACTCTCACACACACAATACTCTCACATGCACATACTCTCTCACACACATACACATACTCTCACACATATACTCACACACACACAATACTCTCACACACATACTCTCCCACACACACATACTCTCTCACACACTCTCTCACACACACAATACTCTCACACACACATACACACACACACACACACACACACACACAATGGCTAATCACTGACATGTCTGCATATGGTTTAGGCTGACTCTTGGGGGGAGATTGGGTGTGTTTGTGTGTGTTAGGTTTCCCAGCTGTGTACATCTCTGGCATTAACCCACTCGCATGCCAGAAATATTTCTCAGAATGGAATGACTTGCCCCAATTCATATTGATTCATACCTCTACAGCAGTGTTTGTCCTGGATCCTCCTCCACTTCTTTCTTCTTTTTCTTTCTATTGTTCTTCTAATCCTCCATCTTCTCTTGTTTTCCTTGATAGCCTTTACAAGAATAAGGTTTGAAAAAACAACATTTTAATGAAATTCCTATCATCATCATCAGATCTGAGAGCACCAAAACATACAACATACAGCTCATGGTTTCAAACTCAAGTTACGAGGTCAGCATGGCTGAATGGATAAGAGCGGGTGATTCAAATGTCCGGTGTGCTGATGCCGAGGTAAGGGGTTCAACCCCTACACTGAAAAATTGGGTCTAATATGTTGACTTATCGTCCTTGACTTGGGGACGTAAATTACAAGTACCTTTGAAGTCGGAGTGCGATTGTCTGATGGTGAGGGACACTGGTTCAGTGTAGGGGTTGAACCCCTTACCTCGGCATCAGCACACCGGACGTTTAAATCACACGCTCTTATCCATTCAGCCATGCTGACCTCGTAACTTAAGTTTGAAACCATAAAAATTTTAAAAATCAGATCTGAGATCACCAAAACACTCTTCTTCTTCTGCGTTCGTCCTGAATGTTATTTTTGACATAATTGTGTTGTGCCAATTTACAGCAGAGCTGCAATACTTACGCATTTTGGCTGACACATCCGACTTCTGCGGGCATTTGTTGACCTGGTTAATCTTCCCGGGACCAAAACACTCAACATACAACACACAACATAGCATACAACACTACACACAGCATACAACACTCACACAACATACAGCATACAACACTCTACACCAGGGGTGGCCAACCTTTTCAGCAGGCATGCCAAATTTCAGAAATAATATTTCCTGCCGGGCCACGCGCCTATTTTTTTTTTGTTAAATTAAAGTAAACAAGCAAGCGTGCTACAGCTTCGACCACATCGTCGTTTCCCACTCCGCGGGCCGCAACATGACTACCGGCGGCCTTCGTGTTGGCCACCCCTGCTCTACATACAACATACAAACAATATACATTGGACTAAAATGTTGACTTCAACCCCTACACTGGTTAGTTGAACTAAAATGTTGACTTCTCGTCCTTGTGTATGTAAGATGCAAGTACCTCTGAAATCGGAGTAGGTTCACCTGATGGCGAGGAACACTGGTACAGTCGAGTCCACTTAAGTCGAATTCGGATAAGTAGAATTTCGCTTAAGTCGACGTTACCGGCTTAGTCCCGGCCATTATCCTTCTTTATCATTGTATAAAAAGTCCTGATAAGTTGAATTCGGTTAACTCAAATTTTCGGGTTAGTCGAACATAAAAATTAATACCGACTATATAAGTGTTCACGTTTAAGTCGAACTGTTCATTAAGAATTATTTTTAGTCAGCCCGGAGAACAACAATCGATACGACACATACGATATCTCGCTACTTGTCAACAATGGTAGCTAGTGGACGAAAGTTTGCTACTTTAACTTTAAAAAGAAAGATTCAGCTGTTGGAATAGGTTGACCATAGTGGGAAGAAGAAAGTGAATATAGCTAGAGAGTTTGGTATTCCAACATCGACACTTTCCAGCATTTTAAAGCATAAAGACCACTACAGAAAATTGTTTTTCGAATGTCAAATCGATGGTGACAGACAGCGAGCTAGAACTGCCATGTGTGATTTTGTTGATGCTGCCCTTTTAAAATGGTTCACTGTGATTAGATTGGCAAATGTACCAGTAAATGGGCTTTTACTTATTGTGAAAGCAGAAGAATTTGCACGTCTTGGAGGTCAGACAGACTGGAATTGTAGTGCTGGCTGGTTGAATCGTTTAAAAAAACGACATTGCATCACGTACAAGAATGTGTGTGGAGAGAAACAGTCAGTCGATGAAGCAACGACTCACTCACGGATGGAAGTCGTGCTCATATCTGCTTTAGCTAAATATAATTCTGCGGATGAGGATGACTGTGGGCTGCAAGCACAACCTGTATCGCAGTCAGATATTTTAGCATGGATTGACAAAATTGACATTCACGTGATGCAGACTGGATGTTCTGATGATGCAGTCTCAACATTTTGTGCCTTTAAACAGGCCATGGGAAGACATTTTTCACGAGTCAAGAAGCAAAGCAAAATCACAGAAGTTTTCTTTAATTAATTTGGAAATTTTCAAAATTAAACATTTCAACATTTCTGATATTGTATTGCTATTTATTTGTTCACTAATGTGTTTCCTATGTGCTACAATCATTTTACTCAATGCTACTGCATGGTATTAGTGTAAATGTGTGCAGTCTGGATAAGTAGAATTTCTAATAAGTAGAACAAATTTCTTCGGTCCCTGTGACTTCTACTTATCCAGACTCCACTGTAATAGGGAAAGCTAATCCAAGAGCTAAAATCAGTCCAGTGTACTAGAAGTTGTAACATATGATGGCCTACGCTTGAGTTCAAAGCGAGTGAAGGCAAAAACAAACAAAAACACTCCAGTTATCCTATGTTTATTTGTGCTTGTTTATATGTATTAATGTTTTATGTTATTATATCATGACTGATTTGTACATATTTCATGTGAATACAAAATGGTACGATCATAGAACTTTAGTAATCACCTTGATGAAGTCAAATCTGCTGCCTCATTTTTTTTGTTTTCTTCTTTATGGATCGGACATATAGATATTTTACTAACAGCTGTGTTGTTTCTCCATATTTATTTCTAGCGTGAAGATGTTCAATTCCTATGTTGCACCTTGGAGATTGGATACACAAAATGGAGAGACCAAGAAAAAGTTTCCATGGAAGACAACAGAAGATGAACTGGAACTTCTCAAAGAGAAGGTAGTGCACTCCTTTAATTGTGTGGACAACTCAAAGAAGTTAAATCTTATTGTTGTATTTCTTGGACACTTGGACACGCATCCATCTAATGTAGTGTGTTTTTATTATGTTTAGCTTTATATTGTATAGGTATTGATTGATAATCATAGAAAGTAAAAGAAGTAGATGTTTATTGCGAACAAAAGAGAAATATAAATCAGGGGTGATATATATATATATATATATATATATATATATATATATATATATATATATATATATATATAATGCAGTTATTTTTTACAAATTAATTACATTCACTTCACTCTGACTTTATATTCATGTTTGCACAAATGAAAAATAACTGATTTCAGCTACTATTTAGATTATTTTGTTATATTTTATTTGTATCTATTGTTTACTATTATAAACTCATGCTCAGTTTCCCTATCATTTCATTACTCACTGTCCTGTTTTCACATCTATACAAAATAACAATACGTAGCTTAATTAGAACATTTCTAATTCTGCTTGGATAAATGTTATTCCACTTAGATTATGTGTGATTTTTTAAAATCTTTTCCAATAATTAATCATGTACATTCCTAAACACATCATTTCTTTCAGACACAGAGACATATCAGGCTTAGAGAACTACTTCTGGAGAGATCAAGAGAGGCCTCGCTTATTGTCATGTGAGTTGATCAATTATTTGGTTGTTGATGTTCAGTTAGTTGCATTTCCTTTACAGGATGTTGCAGTCAACCCCAGCATTTTGTTTGTGATTTCTAGGCAAGTTTATGTCTGAACACAGCTGTGGTTATCATACAATTGTATGAGTGTCGGTTATTTAGACAGCACATACTAGTAAGTCATCTGTCACAACTGGACATAAATATTATAGGTTAACCTTCCTAATATAAAACAACACAGAGTGATTGTGAGAAACAGATAAGTGCAGTACCTGAAATACCAAGTATGAATGAACAAAGGGAAATACTAAAGTACTCCATCCATCATGCAAGCCGGAGAGAATAAAAAAAAGCTAAGAAGTCATGGATGACTGAAGGAATCCTACAGTTGAGGGGCAAAAAAAACAAAATTGACAATCTGTATTGACCATTTAAATTCTTCTTCTTCTTTTCGTTCATCCGGAGTGTTTTTTCAGATGTGATTGCGGTGTGTCTGTTATGCGCCCTTGGGCCGAAACCCATAGGCCAACACATCGACTTTAGCGTGCTTTTTTGACCAGGTAGCATTCCTGGGGACCATTTAAATTGAACTCTTGAATGAAACATCAGTGGGAATAGAAACAATTCTGACACAGACATAGGTGAACACTGACATTCTGTAAACAATGATCAAATCAGTTAGAAAGCCACCAAAACCTGCTCAAGACGACTACTACCTTATAGACAGACCAGAACAAATCACTATTTTGCACCTCAGAACAGGGCACAATACTCCAAGACTGCCCAAAATATGACATATCTAGTCAAACCTTCTGGTCTGGAGAAAGAACAGTGGAATATAAACTATATGGACCACTGTGTGAACTTAAAAAGACAGTGACAATCATATAAGAGGTAACATTGCAGTTTAAAGACAAATTTCAAGCAAACGAAAGAAGAATAAGAACTGACATTCTGTGAGAGTAAATCATATTTTATATAATAAGCCAATTATCCTCTTTGGACAACAATCACCTTTTTGGTTAACTCGGCCTTTTGGCTAAGATAACTCTGCCTTTTGGCTAAGATAACTCTGCCTTTTGGCTAAGATAACTCTGCCTTTTGGCTAAGATAACTCTGCCTTTTGGCTAAGATAACTCTGCCTTTTGGCTAAGATAACTCTGCCTTTTGGCTAAGATAACTCTGCCTTTTGGCTAAGATAACTCTGCCTTTTGGCTGAGATCAAAGTGTAGTATCTGGAGCTCTGGTTCCAGGGGAATCGTGAGCCCTTATATAAACAAATATTTGTGGCTGACTTGGTCACAGGATTATTAATCGGTGCCAGGGATGGACCCTAATATAACTTCCCTACTGAGGCTGAACGGGGTGAGGGTAATGATATATAGGAATGCACTATTAAGGGAGCTGTGTTAGCGGAGTGGCTAAGCACCTACCTGCTGGCCTGCAGGGCATGGGTTCGATCCGCATCAGGGCAGATTTGCATTTTGTAAAGTGACCTGGACTACCAGGGGACGTATATCATATAAACCATTGTCATTGTAGTGCTGCTGCTGTAGTGTTATTAAGCTATTGTAATACATTGTCATTGTAGTACTACTGCTGTAGTGTTGTTAAGCTATTGTAATACATCGTCATTGTAGTACTACTGCTGTAGTGTTGTTAAGCTATTGTAATACATTGTCATTGCAGTACTGCAGTTGTCGCGTTGTTAAGCTATTGTAATACATTGTTATTGTAGTACTGCAGCTGTAGTGTTATTAAGCTATTGTAATACATTATCATTGTAGTACTACATTCATTGGCACCTTGCCGTCTTGACAGACGATAGTTTGTGCTTTAAAAAGGCATAACAACTTTTATCTATGACAGTAGCGAATGTGACTGATAAGGCCAATTCGCGCTGTAAATGTTTGTTCACAGTGGGTGCATGTAAACACGTGGTCATTTCCACCATCATGCACCATCTTACGTCTCACACGCTCGGTGTGTGACTTATCTGCAATAATTTTCTCCTTTGTCTTTATTCCATTTCTGATCTTTGCCCTCCATGCAACACGTTCAGCGGTGACTTGCTCCCACTGTGCATTATCAATGCCTGTATCAATCATGTCCCGCTTACACACATCTTTGTATCGTAGTAGAGGCCGACCCTGAGATCTCTTACTCATCTGTAATTCACCAAAAAAGATGTCCTTTGGTATTCTACCATCATCCATCCTCCTAAGATGTCCTATCCATCTAAGTCTACGAAGACTGAGCATGGAATAAACCGTCACACAACCTGATCTTTCCAATACTTCAGTATTTGTGATTTTGTCTTGCCACTTAATACCAAGAATTCTTCGCAGACACCGCATATGAAAGCTGTTTAAACGTAATACTACTACAGCTGTAGTGTTATTAAGCTATTGTAATGCATTGTCATTGTAGTTCTGTAGCTGTAGTGTTATTAAGTTATTGTAATATATTGTTATTGTAGTGCTGCAGCTTTATTATTATTAAGCTATTGTAATACATTGTCATTGTAGTGCTACTGCTGTAGTGTTATTAGGCTATTGTAATATATTGTCATTGTTGTGCTGCAGCTGTAGTGTTATTAAGCTATTGTAATGCGTTGTCATTGTAGTAGTGAGACTGAAGTGCTACAACGCAAGTGTAATGCATTGTGGTTGTAGTACTGCGGCTGAAGTGTTATTAAGCTATTGTAATACATTGTCTTTGTAGTAGTGCAGCTGTAGTGTTACTAAGCTATTGTAATTGTGATGATACTAGTCAGACAGAAGGCTGTTGTGAGTGATGAACCCAGCCCCTAGAAGTTTTGTTAATCATGATAATATGATTCTCCAGTGTTCTGATTGTGGGGCATGTACATATTTTTCAGGACGCTGCCAATGCCCCGTAAGGCCACCTGCTCTGCTGGTCTGTACATGTGCTGGATTGATACGCTGACTCGAGACATGCCACCTTTCCTTCTCGTCCGCGGCAACCAGGAGAGTGTGCTGACTTTCTACTCTTAAACTGACCCAATGAAAGCACATTGTGGAATCTAGCACCGTGATGGGCTTTCAGGCTGGTTCTTCATAATACAATGTCATTTTGAAATGATGTTTTGTTATAATGCCTTAGCACTGACCTACAAGTGTCAATGTGTTCTTAGACACTCATACATATGTACACTTCCCATGATAATGTCCACACCAAGCGCCCACGTATCATACAACCCCACAGACACAGTGAGAGAGCTGAAGTAATCAGCGCTTTAGAAGCTTCACTAAATGGCAATGCCTCGAGAGCACAACTTCGATTAATTGGTCATCTCAATGGGGCATTGAGTGGACAGAATTCTCTGGAACATCTCATATTAAAGAGTTGAATCACTTATAGTGCTTATTACAATGAACATCAGTTAGTAGATACAACAACCATCTGACTAGAACATCAGATTAATATATGGTATATGGTTTCAACTGTACAGTAACATACTACACATCTTGAAAACACACAATTATATAGACTGTCTAGTATCTTTGTTGTTTTTTTTGTTTTTTTTGTATTTAAAGATACATTTTATGTTTCTATTTAGTTACTAATGTGTGATTCATTTAACTTCTGTTGTGTGATTTATCTTTTAGTTGTTCAAACCAACAAATCTTTGAATTATAATCAGTTATATTCATTGGAATAATCAACACTGTTGTGTTTCTGTCTTGTAAAATGTGTGTCTTCCAGTTGATTATAACCAACTTACTCATTTCGTTTCAAAGCTTCTTTTAAGATTTCAACTACTATGTTATAGTTTCCACACAAATAATTAGCTTTTTGTTGTTGCCACTGTAACACTTGAACAGTTTTCTGGTTGTTGTAAGATTTGAACTGTTCACATTCATCCTAGGGCTACACAACAGTGTTACACTTTGCCTAGACAACATATATCTCATTGTATTCCATCCACAGTGTTGTTGTAATATACCTTGTAGTTTGCAGATTTTTTGAGCCTTGTTCTATTTGTGGCACGCTGGGCAGTTGTAATTTATTATTAACTCATAGCATGCTGCATGCAGCACCACAAAGTTCAGGCTGAGTAGAGGACCATATGTTGATCACAATGTTAATAATTTATTCCATAAAGTCATCATTAAGCAAAGTTTGATATTTAACTCCCAATGTTCCATTGAGTTATAACTTTAACCTACTTAGCCCTAACTATCACTACTAATTCCTCTCCCAGCCAATTGTAATTTAGTCTACCCTATTCCAGTTGCTTGATATCTCATTTGAATCCATACAGTTATTACTGAAATTCCTTCTGAGCCAGACAGTTATTACTGAAATGCCTTCGGAGCCAGACATTTGTTACTGAAACGCCTTTCCTAGCCAGACATTTGTTGCTGAAACTCCTTCTGAGCCAGATAGTTGTTACTGAAATGCCTTCTGAGCCAAATATTTGTTACTGAAACTCCTTCCAAGCCAGACATTTGTTACTGAAATGCCTTCTGGGCCACACAGTTATTACTGAAACTCCTTCTGAGGCAGACAGTTGTTATTAAAACACCTTCCGGGGCAGACATTTGTTACTGAAACTCCTTCTGAGCCAGACAGTTGTTACTGAAACTCCTTCCAAGCCAGACATTTCTTACTGAAATGCCTTCTGGGCCACACAGTTATTACTGAAACTCCTTCTGAGACAGACAGTTGTTATTAAAACACCTTCCGAGGCAGACATTTCTTACTGAAACTCCTTCTGAACCAGAGAGTTGTTACTGAAACTCCCTCTGAGCCAGATAGTTGTTAGTTCTACTGAGCCAGACATTTCTTACTGAAACTCATTCTGAGCCACACAGTTATTACTAAAACCCATTTTGAGCCAGACAACTTTTAATGTACAGTAACAACAGTCTCAGGCAAAGAGAATTAATAGCTATTTAAAATTGTATCAAGCTGTGAGACTACCAAAAGTGGTCAGACCCATATATGTAGTGCCATAAAAGTAAGTGACTGCCAAAAGTTGACAGACCCCAAAATGTTATCCCTGAAAAATTACAGACTATCATAAGTGGTTGAACTCTAAAATGTAATCCCTGAAAGATTAGAGACTTCCAAAAGCACATAGTGGCTAGAATGTCATCCCTGAAGGACATTCCCCATGTGCATTCGGTTGGAGTCTGTTGACAGCGACATTCCTAAAACCTGTGGAGGAAACATCATCAACTTAGTCCAATGCCTGTCCATGTACTGTGCTGAATCTGATCCTGGTAACATCCTAGCACATCTGTCCATAAGTGTAGAATTCCAGTGCCGGTCTTGCACGCCCGGCTGGCTTTTTGAACTTGGAGAGGGGAAGGAGAACTTTGCAGCACCGTCTGTATAGAGATGGTACTTTGGTACTGGGTTAGAAGCCAACCTCACCTCTTTAGATGAAAGTCCTTGTCAGGGATAGACAACTTGAGGGCAGTACATGAGACATAAGAGTTAAAACTCATAGTATTCCAGAGGATTGACAACCAACCAACCCCTGAAAGTTAGACTGCCAAAAGTTATCAGACCTCAAAGTGCAATCTCAGAAGTGGTAGAAGAGGTTAGGTCCTAAAATGTAAACTCTGAAATCATTAACTAACATAAGTTGATATCTCCAAACTTCATGCTTTCAACAAGTAATTGATGATAAGCTGGAACTCAGCCAGATGTTTCAAATATAACCAAAAACACCTGTTGAAAATTAAACTACAACTAAAATTATAAACTTACATCTGTTTGAAAATAAATGTAACTAAACTACATCTGCCATGGCATATTTCTTTATTCCACTTGTTACTGAGTAATCCATAAACAGTAAGAGAATGCCAAAAGTGGTCAGACCAAAAATCTCATCCCTAGAACACATATTTGTGCTTATTTACTAGGGAATCGAGGAATAGTATTCCTGATACAGGTTTCAGGTCTCAGCCTTAACCTAGCCAATGACTGTGACCATCAATGTGTAGATTTGTGGATCTGTTCTGTACCATGGAAACTCCTGCATGTTTACTGGTTGCATCACGAACTTGTCTTAAAAAATTAAGTGTTTTATTTTCATATAGGGAGTAAGTGTTCCAGAATTTGCTTAGGAAAGATTATTTAAGAGTATTGCTGACATCAGGGAAATGAATTTGTTTATATTATATAATAATATTGAAACAAAGTTATGGTTAGTTTTAAGATTATAAAAATCGTTCAGCTGTGATAATTAAGATGTTAGAAAACTGAAGTGGTGGTATATTCATATTTTGTTTGTCCACTTGGTTAAGACAGTGCCTTCTCCGATGCAGATAACTACAAATGCCAAAAACACCCCCAAAAATAACAGTTATGTTGACATGGTGACATCTGTAATTCTGTCCTTTTCGTGTATTTGTAACTAATTGTTTAAAAATTGAATCTGTTTGTAAGTGAAGAATCCTTTTTAAACAAAAACTTAATAACTCTCCTGGAGTATATTAATGTGTACGTTATGTAAGTGTAAGAAGATACACATGCCATGATTTGTCGGTTAACATCACTGTAAAATACTATTTGTGTATGTTGTGTAAGTATAAGAAGATACACATGACATGATTTGTCGGTTAACATCACTGTAAAATACTATTTGTGTATGTCTTCCATGTGGTCTTTGTTTAATGCAGTTGCTTAGGAACCGCAACATTTCTGAAGGCATTTATTATTGCAGGCTTGATTGCAGAAACACTAGCGGTGGATTGCTGGTGAGACAATCATGTTAATGAGGATATTGTCATATGTCTGTTAGCTTTAAGGGACATGTATCCTGTAATAAAGAGAGAGAGAATTCTGCCGCAGCTTGTTTTTTAATCTGATTATTAATGGATTACAAGAAAACTGAAGAACAAAAATAACCTTCGTGAAACACATGTTGATGAATGATTTGTTTGCACTGCTTCAAATAATACATATGTCAGTTTTGGTTCGATGCTATCACATTCACAAACACTTGCAGTTGAAGTGAAATATTTGTGTTTCTTATAATGGTCAAGAAAGTAATCTTTCAATTTTTGTGTTACCTATTTGGAAATTGTATATTTAGTGTCAGAATTTTGGGAAGCTATTGTATGTTGAAATCTGGCGAATGGTTTACAATGTCAGCATCTGCCATACTGATGAAGTATCATTGGTAGAAATTTGCATCAGTCAGATTATTTGCCTGCATGTTGCCTTATTCAATCTCTACATTTTGATGGGTACAATTTTACTGATGTATTTGAAATCCAGAAACCATAATTTTCCTAAACAATATAAATTCATTAGGCCATAGTATCAGGCAGTGTTTTGTTTTCATAGGATATCTCCTATATCTAAAATCAATATCTAAAACTTACAACACAATTTTACTTGTAGACATTAAAGGTAGAATAAAGCAGTAATAGCATAAATAGCAAGAGGAGTGTCTGTTTGACAACAAATACCAAAACCCATGTTTATTACAAATTGACCAGGCGCCTAACTCTCATTATAATGTTAAGAGTTAGATTTTAGATATTTGCCACCCTTAGCCCTTGTTGAAAGAATTTACTTTCAGTATATGATGTCAATACTCCATGTTAATTGTGTCTGTTATATTGTATAGATTTGGTTTGGTTGGCTGTAAAGGACCACCAACATTCCACCAGCTAACTTCATAAATGCCCCAGTCTCTTCCCTTAGATCACACAAGATCTCTCTTTAGCCTTAACTCTATACCAGGCAAAGTTCATTCCTTACTCCACACATTGCATACTTGGTCAAATCTCATGCTGTGGTTACTTTACAGTAGTCATTCACTGAGGAAAGGAGGAGATTCAGTAGCTGCTGTCTGTAACAGAAGGAGGGTCAGTAACAGCTGTCTAGGATGGGAGGTTTTATAACACTGTCTAGGGAAAAAGGTTTTAAGGACTGAATGACGTTCAGTAACAACTGTCGGGAACTGAAGGAGGTTCAGTAACAGCTGTCTTGGACTGAAGGAGGTTCTATAAGATCTGTCCAGGACAGAATGAGGTTCTGTAACAACTGTTAAGCATTGACAGAGACTCAGTAACAACTGTCTAGAACTGAAGGAGGTTTTGCAACTTTTGCCTGGGACTCAAGAGGATCAGTAACAAATACCTGGTAAAATGACCCACTTCCATGTCCTGAGGCATTGTGGGTACATGGTAATAGCTCCATACATTTGTATGCTAATCAGTTACTGAAGGCTGGTGTGGTCAATATGACGTCGGCCACCTTTACTCCTGACCATTTCCTGGCATCCATGTTGAAGGCTGGTGTGGTCACTATGAGCTGGCCACCTTTACTCCCAACCATTTCCTGGCATCCATGTTGAAGGCTGGTGTGGTCACTATGAGCTGGCCACCTTTACTCCCAACCATTTCCTGGTATGCATGTTGAAGGCTGGTGTGGTCCTATGAGCTGGCCACCTTTACTCCCAACCATTTCCTGGCATCCATGTTGAAGGCTGGTGTGGTCACTATGAGCTGGCCACCTTTACTCCCAACCATTTCCTGGTATCCATGTTGAAGGCTGGTGTGGTCACTATGAGCTGGCCACCTTTACTCCCAACCATTTCCTGGCATCCATGTTGAAGGCTGGTGTGGTCACTATGAGCTGGCCACCTTTACTCCCAACCATTTCCTGGTATCCATGTTGAAGGCTGGTGTGGTCACTATGAGCTGGCCACCTTTACTCCCAACCATTTCCTGGCATCCATGTTGAAGGCTGGTGTGGTCACTATGAGCTGGCCACCTTTACTCCTGACCATTTCCTGGTATCCATGCTGACGGCTGGGTCATCCTGGGAGCCCGTGTAAATGTTTCTAACATCTGTGACTTCGTGAGAAATTGAACACACGACCACTGGGCTGACCAGCAGTGCTCACCTGTGCTACACCACAGTTCTGGTTGTTCTGTTATAACAAATATTAGCTGCCTGACTATTTCTCCATTATAACAGATACATATTAGCTGCCTGACTATTTCTCCATTATAACAGATACATATTAGCTGCCTGGCTTTCTACATTATAACAGATACATATTAGCTGCCTGACTATTTCTCCATTATAACAGATACATATTAGCTGCCTGGCTTTCTCCATTATAATAGATACATATTAGCTGCCTGACCATTTCTCCATTATAACAGATAAATATTAGTTGCCTGGCTATTCCTCCATTATAACAGATACATATTAGCTGCCTGCCCATTTCTCCATTATAACAGATACATATTAGCTGCCTGGCTTTCTCCATTATAACAGATACATATTAGCTGTCTGGCCATTTCTCCACTTTAACAGATAAATATTAGCTGCCTGACTGTTTCTCCATTATAACAGATACATATTAGCTGCCTGACTATTTCTCCATTATAACAGAATACATATTAGCTGCCTGGCTATTCCTCCATTATAACAGATACATATTAGCTGCCTGACTATTTCTCCATTATAACAGATACATATTAGCTGCCTGGCTTTCTCCATTATAACAGATACATATTAGCTGCCTGGCTATTCCTCCATTATAACAGATACATATTAGCTGCCTGGCCATTTCTCCACTTTAACAGATAAATATTAGCTGCCTGACTATTTCTCCATTACAACAGATACATATTAGCTGCCTGACTATTTCTCCATTATAACAGATACATATTAGCTGCCTGGCTATTCCTCCATTGTAACAGATAAATATTAGCTGCCTGACTATTTCTCCATTATAACAGATACATATTAGCTGCCTGGCTATTTCTCCATTATAACAGATAAATATTAGCTGCCTGGCATGGGCTTGTGTCATATTTCTCTCTCTCTCTCTCTCTCGCTCTTTCTTTTCTTTCTAACACCTTCCCCCCACCCCTCCTTTCCCCTAATCCTGCCCATTATATTTGCATTATCACAACATGTAATCATCATCAGAGCTGTGATAGCTTATTGGGTAGTGCACTGAACACCCTGTAGTGCCTTCTGGGTTTAGTCCTCATTTGAAGAAAGTGTTTTTTTCTCCAGTGATATATAGATGTGGCGTTGTCACAGTTTAAGAGCATTAAGTTTCAGATTTGGCAAACTATATAACAGAATATAGACATACCTCAGGTTAAAAAAATTTAAGTAAGTTAATTATAATTAAGTGTATTTAATAGTTAATGAGTTTAAAAAACACCACTACATTAGTATTTGCCATGGGATTACATTTTATTGTATTAATCATTGGGTTGTTTTTTTTTGTCATCAATAGAAACTTATAAACCCATGGTAGCAATAGTGGCAATAGCTTCTGTAGTTAGTGATGTTGAGTGATACATTCTAAATCTATTTGAATGTACATGTTTTGACATCACTGTATTAGTAACGTTAGTAATTCCCATGGGATTGCTGTTTGTTATATTAATCATCGAGGGGTTTTTAGTCATCAATAGACACTTATTCACCCCTGTTAGCAATAGTGGCAATAGCTTCTGTAGCTAGCCTTTGTTTACTGATACATTCTAAATTCTTATGAATGTACATGTTTTGACATCACTGTATGAATAATATGATTCAGACACATTCCACGTGTAGAAAAACCGCTGTATTTACACGATGACTTCAATGCAAGGCTTTCACTGACCCACTCCAACTCCGTCATGTAGAAGACAATATGTACCTAGAATCCTGTTGAACTAGTTGTCATGATGTTGTTGTTGTTGTTGTTGTAGAAAATGTGTGGTCTTTACGTTGATTATAATATGTCCCTTTTGTCTGCATATTTCATGTCTCTCACATATTGACATGTTATGAACTGTTACTGAGGTCTGATAGATGATTGTAAATAATGTATTTCATGCACTTGCTCTGTCATTGATCTGTTTTTATGCATCAGTACTTTCTTGCCTTTCACATCAGTTGACATGTACTGTGTTTATATTTGATTGTTGCTATTTATTTTCTTAGAATATCCGCCTTGTTAACTATGTTGTAACATACCAAATTATCAATGTTGGAACTAAATTCACTGCTTTGTTAAGAAAAAAACATTCTCTTTTCATAACAGGGTCTAGTTTTCAAGCGCATTTGTTGATGCTTATTGAAAATAGGGTCTAATTTCTAAGTAAGTTCATTGGACTGGTACATTATCACAACCTGGAAATAATCTACCTTCCAAGTTTTTTTGTGTTTTTAAATATTATAGTACAGGGTCTAGTTTCCAAATGTTTATTATGCTAGTTAAGCCCATACTACAACATTGAACCAATACAGCTAGGAAAGATTTAGTCTATGGTCAGATATCAAACTGCTTAGAAGTCTGCAAGATCTTCACAAGACAGTGCAGTTCATGGAAGAAACAAAGCTGCAGATATAGGCTGATTCCAGTGGGAAAGATCAGAAAATAGTGGTCTTCTTGAATGTAGGGTCTAGTTTCAGAGAATATCGGTATGGGTGAATACATTAATGCAATTTGTTTTTGTGTGTCTGTGTGTGTGACTAGATTATATATTAGTTTTAATGTACCGATCAGTAATGTGACAGGATTATTATATCATTGAAGAACTTCAAATGCTTTCATGATCAATAAATGTGACATATTTATTTGAACTGTTGTTAACATGGGGCAGACATATTCTCAGAAAGTATACTTTGCTTATTCTCACATAAGATGATGTCCTTGTATAAACTCTGTGAACTTACTTGTTATCCATGGGATTTACTTGTACATACATGTAAATAATGTCTTTATGCCTTTTATAGATGTGATCGGTTTTATATATATTATATGTATTCCATAAAAACTGTCTTATATAATAGGATGTTGTATGCTCTGGCATAAAAAAAACTTAACAGGAAATTTTGGACATAAGACTATACAAATGTTCAGTATTAGGCTTGGTAATCTTCTATTATTGTTTCTATACCGTTAGCATGGTAGAATATACATAGAGAGTGTTACAAAGTATAAACAACAAGTAGTGGCATACTTGTAACAAAAAAGTAACTAAGTGTGGAAGTTCCAGTCTTAAAGGTTCTGGTATAAAAAGAACTTAAAAGGAAATTGTTAACATACAAACTATACTGATTGCTATTATTCTGTCATTGTTTTTTTTTCAAAACTGCTATCATGGTAACAATGTATGCTTACAGAATTGTTCACATTGTCAAGAAAAATCAGTGGCAGTGGCACAAGTGTATAAAGATGATGTCAGCTCACAGTTATATGGTCAAGTTTGATGGTTACACATGCTGGGTTTCACACATTTAGTACCAAGGCACACATGTGTTTTTTTTTGGTAACCCTTTACTTGATTACTTTTCTGAATTCCTTCCTTCTGCCTGCCCAGTTGTTACTTTAACCCATGCTGTCCCAATTCTGACTTTAACTCTGTCTGTCAAATAGGGCTATTTATTATCTTAACTCCTATAGTTAGACCCAACACTGATTAGTTTGAAGTAACACTGCAACCCACCATGCATGCTGTCATGGTGATTGTCCATCAAGAATGATGATGACCATTCATTTCATCCAGTGGGGCTGGAAGTTTGGAGCTATAAATTCTAAGATGGCTGGTAAAGCCTATTTTGGCTCGATTGTTCTTTGACAATGTCGGAAAGGATTGCTTGACATTCCAGGAGAGGGATCTCTTGCTGTGGTTTTTTTTTGTCCAGCCTTTTTTTCACAGCTCTTGCAATCCTGTTTGCTTCACAAGTGACTTGCATAATGATGTACGCCACAAATTTTGATCTTTGGCAACAGTCTCACAAGTGTTGTGATGAATTCCAAAAGCTTTTAGCGAGATCTTCAGAGTGTCTTTTAACCATTTCCTCCGGCTGCCTTCAGTGTCTCATGCATGCTGTAAGAGATGTGGGACTAGCTATCTAAGACTTCAGTGTCTCATGCATGCTGTAAGAGACGTTTGACTAGCTAAGACTTCAGTGTCTCATGCATGCTGTAAGAGACATGGGACTAGCTATCTAAGACTTCAGTGTCTCATGCATGCTGTAAGAGACGTGGGACTAGCTATCTAAGACTTCAGTGTCTCATGCATGCTGTAAGAGATGTGGGACTAGCTATCTAAGACTTCAGTGTCTCATGCATGCTGTAAGAGACGTGGGACTAGCTATCTAAGCCTTCAGTGTCTCATGCATGCTGTAAGAGACATGGGACTAGCTATCTAAGACTTCAGTGTCTCATGCATGCTGTAAGAGACGTGGGACTAGCTGTCTAAGACTGCAGTGTCTCATGCATGCTGTAAGAGACGTGGGACTAGCTATCTAAGACTTCAGTGTCTCATGCATGCTGTAAGAGACATGGGACTAGCTGTCTAAGACTTCAGTGTCTCATGCATGCTGTAAGAGACGTGGGACTAGCTATCTAAGACTTCAGTGTCTCATGCATGCTGTAAGAGATGTGGAACTAGCTATCTAAGACTTCAGTGTCTCATGCATGCTGTAAGAGACGTGGGACTAGCTATCTAAGACTTCAGTGTCTCATGCATGCTGTAAGAGACGTGGGACTAGCTATCTAAGACTTCAGTGTCTCATGCATGCTGTAAGAGACGTGGGACTAGCTATCTAAGACTTCAGTGTTTCATGCATGCTGTAAGAGACATGGGACTAGCTATCTAAGACTTCAGTGTCTCATGCATGCTGTAAGAGACATGGGACTAGCTATCTAAGACTTCAGTGTCTCATGCATGCTGTAAGAGACATGGGACTAGCTATCTAAGACTTCAGTGTCTCATGCATGCTGTAAGAGAAGTGGGACTATCTATCTAAGACTTCAGTGTCTCATGCATGCTGTAAGAGATGTGGAACTAGCTATCTAAGACTTCAGTGTCTCATGCATGCTGTAAGAGACGTGGGACTAGCTATCTAAGACTTCAGTGTCTCATGCATGCTGTAAGAGATATGAGACTAGCTATCTAAGACTTCAGTGTCTCATGCATGCTGTAAGAGACGTGGGACTAGCTGTTTAAGCCTTCAGTGTCTCATGCATGCTGTAAGAGACGTGGGACTAGCTATCTAAGACTTCAGTGTCTCATGCATGCTGTAAGAGACGTGGGACTAGCTATCTAAGACTTCAGTGTCTCATGCATGCTGTAAGAGACGTGGGACTAGCTATCTAAGACTTCAGTGTCTCATGCATGCTGTAAGAGACGTGGGACTAGCTATCTAAGACTTCAGTGTCTCATGCATGCTGTAAGAGACGTGGGACTAGCTATCTAAGACTTCAGTGTCTCATGCATGCTGTAAGAGACATGGGACTAGCTATCTAAGACTTCAGTGTCTCATGCATGCTGTAAGAGACGTGGGACTAGCTGTCTAAGCCTTCAGTGTCTCATGCATGCTGTAAGAGACGTGGGACTAGCTGTCTAAGACTTCAGTGTCTCATGCATGCTGTAAGAGACGTGGGACTAGCTGTCTAAGACTTCAGTGTCTCATGCATGCTGTAAGAGACGTGGGACTAGCTGTCTAAGACTTCAGTGTCTCATGCATGCTGTAAGAGATGTGGGACTAGCTATCTAAGACTTCAGTGTCTCATGCATGCTGTAAGAGACATGGGACTAGCTATCTAAGACTTCAGTGTCTCATGCATGCTGTAAGAGACGTGGGACTAGCTGTCTAAGACTGCAGTGTCTCATGCATGCTGTAAGAGACGTGGGACTAGCTATCTAAGACTTCAGTGTCTCATGCATGCTGTAAGAGACGTGGGACTAGCTGTCTAACACTTCAGTGTCTCATGCATGCTGTAAGAGACGTGGGATTAGCTATCTAAGACTGCAGTGTCTCATGCATGCTGTAAGAGACGTGGGACTAGCTATCTAAGACTTCAGTGTCTCATGCATGCTGTAAGAGATGTGGGACTAGCTGTCTAAGCCTTCAGTGTCTCATGCATGCTGTAAGAGATGTGGGACTAGCTATCTAAGACTTCAGTGTCTCATGCATGCTGTAAGAGATGTGGGACTAGCTATATAAGACTTCAGTGTCTCATGCATGCTGTAAGAGACATGGGACTAGCTGTCTAAGCCTTCAGTGTCTCATGCATGCTGTAAGAGATGTGGGACTAGCTATCTAAGACTTCAGTGTCTCATGCATGCTGTAAGAGATGTGAGACTAGCTAAGACTTCAGTGTCTCATGCATGCTGTAAGAGATGTGAGACTAGCTAAGACTTCAGTGTCTCATGCATGCTATAAGAGATGTGGGACTAGCTATCTAAGACTTCAGTGTCTCATGCATGCTGTAAGAGATGTGGGATTAGCTATCTAAGACTTCAGTGTCTCATGCATGCTGTAAGAGATGTGGAACTAGCTATCTAAGACTTCAGTGTCTCATGCATGCTGTAAGAGATGTGGAACTAGCTATCTAATACTTCAGTGTCTCATGCATGCTGTAAGAGACGTGGGACTAGCTATCTAAGACTTCAGTGTCTCATGCATGCTGTAAGAGACGTGGGACTAGCTGTCTAAGCCTTCAGTGTCTCATGCATGCTGTAAGAGACGTGGGACTAGCTGTCTAAGACTTCAGTGTCTCATGCATGCTGTAAGAGACGTGGGACTAGCTGTCTAAGACTTCAGTGTCTCATGCATGCTGTAAGAGACGTGGGACTAGCTGTCTAAGACTTCAGTGTCTCATGCATGCTGTAAGAGATGTGGGACTAGCTATCTAAGACTTCAGTGTCTCATGCATGCTGTAAGAGACATGGGACTAGCTATCTAAGACTTCAGTGTCTCATGCATGCTGTAAGAGACGTGGGACTAGCTGTCTAAGACTGCAGTGTCTCATGCATGCTGTAAGAGACGTGGGACTAGCTATCTAAGACTTCAGTGTCTCATGCATGCTGTAAGAGACGTGGGACTAGCTGTCTAACACTTCAGTGTCTCATGCATGCTGTAAGAGACGTGGGATTAGCTATCTAAGACTGCAGTGTCTCATGCATGCTGTAAGAGACATGGGACTAGCTATCTAAGACTTCAGTGTCTCATGCATGCTGTAAGAGATGTGGGACTAGCTGTCTAAGCCTTCAGTGTCTCATGCATGCTGTAAGAGATGTGGGACTAGCTATCTAAGACTTCAGTGTCTCATGCATGCTGTAAGAGATGTGGGACTAGCTATATAAGACTTCAGTGTCTCATGCATGCTGTAAGAGACATGGGACTAGCTGTCTAAGCCTTCAGTGTCTCATGCATGCTGTAAGAGATGTGGGACTAGCTATCTAAGACTTCAGTGTCTCATGCATGCTGTAAGAGATGTGAGACTAGCTAAGACTTCAGTGTCTCATGCATGCTGTAAGAGATGTGAGACTAGCTAAGACTTCAGTGTCTCATGCATGCTGTAAGAGATGTGGGACTAGCTATCTAAGACTTCAGTGTCTCATGCATGCTGTAAGAGATGTGGGATTAGCTATCTAAGACTTCAGTGTCTCATGCATGCTGTAAGAGATGTGGAACTAGCTATCTAAGACTTCAGTGTCTCATGCATGCTGTAAGAGATGTGGAACTAGCTATCTAATACTTCAGTGTCTCATGCATGCTGTAAGAGATGTGGGACTATCTATCTAATACTTCAGTGTCTCATGCATGCTGTAAGAGACGTGGGACTAGCTATCTAAGACTTCAGTGTCTCATGCATGCTGTAAGAGATGTGGGATTAGCTATCTAAGACTTCAGTGTCTCATGCATGCTGTAAGAGATGTGGAACTAGCTATCTAAGACTTCAGTGTCTCATGCATGCTGTAAGAGACGTGGGACTAGCTATCTAAGACTTCAGTGTCTCATGCATGCTGTAAGAGACATGGGACTAGCTATCTAAGACTTCAGTGTCTCATGCATGCTGTAAGAGACGTGGGACTAGCTATCTAAGACTTCAGTGTCTCATGCATGCTGTAAGAGATGTGGGATTAGCTATCTAAGACTTCAGTGTCTCATGCATGCTGTAAGAGATGTGGAACTAGCTATCTAAGACTTTAGTGTCTCATGCATGCTGTAAGAGATGTGGAACTAGCTATTTAAGACTTCAGTGTCTCATGCATGCTGTAAGAGATGTGGGACTATCTATCTAATACTTCAGTGTCTCATGCATGCTGTAAGAGACGTGGGACTAGCTATCTAAGACTTCAGTGTCTCATGCATGCTGTAAGAGATGTGGGACTATCTATCTAAGACTTCAGTGTCTCATGCATGCTGTAAGAGATGTGGGACTAGCTATCTAAGACTTCAGTGTCTCATGCATGCTGTAAGAAATGTGGGACTAGCTATCTAAGACTTCAGTGTCTCATGCATGCTGTAAGAGATGTGGGACTAGCTATCTAAGACTTAAGTGTCTCATGCATGCTGTAAGAGATGTGGGACTATCTATCTAAGACTTCAGTGTCTCATGCATGCTGTAAGAGATGTGGGACTAGCTATCTAAGACTTCAGTGTCTCATGCATGCTGTAAGAGATGTGGGACTAGCTGTCTAAGCCTTCAGTGTCTCATGCATGCTGTAAGAGATGTGGGACTAGCTATCTAAGACTTCAGTGTCTCATGCATGCTGTAAGAGATGTGGGACTAGCTATCTAAGACTTCAGTGTCTCATGCATGCTGTAAGAGATGTGAGACTAGCTAAGACTTCAGTGTCTCATGCATGCTGTAAGAGATGTGGGACTAGCTATCTAAGATTTCAGTGCCTCATGCATGCTGTAAGAGATGTGAGACTAGCTAAGACTTCAGTGTCTCATGCATGCTGTAAGAGATGTGAGACTAGCTATCTAAGACTTCAGTGTCTCATGCATGCTGTAAGAGATGTGGGACTAGCTATCTAAGACTTCAGTGTCTCATGCATGCTGTAAGAGACATGGGACTAGCTATCTAAGACTTCAGTGCCTCATGCATGCTGTAAGAGATGTGGGACTATCTATCTAAGACTTCAGTGTCTCATGCATGCTGTAAGAGATGTGGGTCTAGCTGAAGAACGCTATACCTGCAAAATCCCACCAAAACGTTGCTTGATGGTCTATGTCCCATTGGGGGCAACCAACCCAAGAGTTGCTTGATGGTCTGTGTCCCATTGGGGGCAACCAACCCGGGAGTTGCTTGATGAACCAACCTGAAAGTTGCTTGATGGTCTGTGTTCCATTGGGGGAAACCAACCCGAGAGTTGCTTGATGGTCCATGTCCCTTGGGGACAACCAACCCAAGAGTTGCTTGATGGTCTGTGTCCCATTGGGGGCAACCAACCCGAGAGTTGCTTGATGAACCAACCTGAAAGTTGCTTGATGGTCTGTGTTCCATTGGGTGAAACCAACCCGAGAGTTACTTGATGGTCCATGTCCCTTGGGGACAACCAACCCAAGAGTTGCTTGATGGTCTGTGTCCCATTGGGGGCAACCAACCTGAGAGTTGCTTGATGAACCAACCTGAAACTTGCTTGATGGTCTGTGTTCCATTGGGGGAAACCAACCCGAGAGTTGCTTGATGGTCCATGTCCCTTGGGGACAACCAACCCAAGAATTGCTTGATGGTCTGTGTCCCATTGGGGGATAAAGGGCAGAAGAAGGACAGCTACTTTGCATAGAATGAGTCAATTAACAACTGTTTGAGACAGAAAGGGTTAAGCCCAGAATCTGTAAACACAATACATCACTTGAATAGATGTCCTTTACAGAAACTAAAGAGTTTGAGTCATGTCATTGAAGTCAATATATATCATTTACAACCAGTGAATTGCTATGGTTGCAGTTGAAGGGTTTGAGTCATGTAAGTAAGTAATACATTTTTCCAGTGAAGTTTCATGGTCACAGCTTAAGGAGTATTTTTGTGCGTTGCTTCAGCTTAAACATGTAGGTGTTTTGTGGCTTCACTGCCAGGGCCTGCATTTTATTCTGTTTCAGAATTTTGTAGACAGACCAGAATATACAACATGGGTTTAGTTATAGTTCTCTAGTGACCTCAGCATCTTTCAGTTCATTCTAAGCCAAGCAATTAGTCACCTGTAATCTCTTTCGGCCCCAGCCAACATGAAATGTGTAACTGGCTCTTCCCTGTGAATCCCAGCCATTACGAAATGTGTAACTTTTTACTTTTGGTAAGAGGATTCTACAGAAATCTGGCTTTCCCAGTGGCTAGCTACATTAACTGTATTTTAGCTTCTGTGAAAGTCATGCACTAGTGTTTTATTATGGTGGTTATTTGCCACATTGGGCATCTGCTGTGATGCCTTCTGGGGCTGAAACTACAGCCAAATTAATGTAACTTTCTTCATTGATTCTATAGCAAGCAACTCACATTTATTCACTGTTTTTTTTTCACTCTCCACATACATTTCAGTAGGTTGAAGCAAACCCCCATTGTATTGGGTTGTTTACTCTGATAGAATTCTGGACTGATGATGACTTGTTTCATTTCCAATAGGAAAGTAGTGCACTTATTCCAAGCATACTTGCCAGCTCTCCACACTGGGTCTGTGAGGCATGGGAGTGATTGCACACCACCATTGTGGTAAATTGCTGTGGCTTTCTTGCAATCTCACATTGTGCAAAGTTTGTGGTCCTCAACAGGCCTTATCACAGTAGAGTTATGGTTGATGCTTCTTTTGTTAGTCAGACTAGTGTTCCAGGATACACCATGGGACAATAAAGAGGGGGTTTTCCTCTGATTCCCATACTGTTATATAGGAAATTCCTCTGGATTCCCATACTATTCTGTAGGAAACTCCTTTGATTTCTATTCTATTCTGTAGGAAACTCCTCTGATTTCTATTCTGTTCTGTAGGAAACTCCTCCGATTTTTATTCTATTCTGTAGGAAACTCCTCTGATTCCTATTATATTCCTTAAATACTCCTCTGGTTTCTATTCTATTATGTAGAAAACTCCTCTGAATTGTATTCTATTCTGTAGGAAACTCCTCTGATTTCTATTCTATTCTGTTGGAAACGCCTCTGATTTCTATTCTATTCTGAAGAAAACTCCTCTTCTTTCTATTCTGTTCTGTAGAAAACTCCTGTAATTCCCATAATTTTTGTAGGAAACTCTTCTGATTCCCATTTTGTTGTGTAGGAAACAATGTGCTTTGGTCACTCATACACACCAGAAGTCAACCGGAAGTACAGTGTTTTGGTTGGTACAGAATGGGATCAAACTGCAATCCTCTCAGTGCATAAAAGCCATGCCATAAATTAATAATAACAAAATTGGGTGTTAACATATTTTTTCTCTCATATTATCTCAGGTCCAGTTTTAATGCAAACACATGACATTTTTGACAAATTCAGGAATGTCTTTTCCTTGAATCTAAAAATATGTGCATTTAATTGTGTAAGTTGCTGACAGTTTTAAATCCATGCCTGTTTTTCTGATAAAATCATACTTCTTGTTTGTATTTCTCCATGATCCACACACATTCACACATTCTTTTTGTTTTTGCATAAAAGAATACATTTCAATATGGTCTAGTGTATTATTTCATTGCAATAGTCATCAGTTTATATGTACTTTATTGCATTACATTTTTTACCATCACCACTGCATTCATTTTAGTGAATGAACTTTTTCGCTACATAATTATTTATGGATGGAACTACTCTGTGGACTGGCAGATTGTGGGTCAGTATGGGTTTGTGATGCCTTATAAAGAAACCTGTACTTCTTCTATTTCCTTATTTGCCCTAAAAAGGCTGCTGATTGTGTGATGTCCATTGACAAAGAACCTGCTTGAACTGCACCTTTCAGCCACGACGTTGGGCTTCAGTACAGGATTTAGGTTTACTTTACTTTCCTTCCTTCTTGGAGAACATAAATTACCCCAGGATTTGGGGGGGGGGGGGGGAATTGAATGATAGATCCATAGGTTTCCCCATGATCGTGACCCAGACCGACACATGGGCTGTAATACCAGCCCCACGACCAGGTTGGCCGTGTGTTTGTGGTAAAAGTCTGGTGCCCTGGTCTGCCCCTAGAACCAGGTTGGCCGTGTGTTTGTGGTAAAAGCCTGGTGCCCAGATCTGCCCCTAGAGTGTTAAAGAGGTAAAGGTCAGAAACGTTCACCGAAGGGGGACTCCTGATGATCCAAAGCTTTCTGTCATGCTTGTTCCAAGACAGAATTTGTGTCACACTATCTTGTGGGTTAGTTTTGGCTTTTTGAAATTCTGCCAGGACTTTGGTCTAGCAGCCTACTGTTTGCAATCTTTCAATTGCTGAATTACTTTTCATTTGTAATATTTGTGCAGGACCTTTCATTTCTCTCCCTCCTTGCTTCCCCTCTTCCTTACCCAATAAGAACAGCCACCAGTCATCTAGCCAGAGATGAGGGGAATTATGACATCATCAGACTCCTCTCAAAATATTATGTTGAGGAAATATTTGTTGTTGGATTTGCCCCAGCACTTTTTGAGTTAGGAGGCAGATGCCACTCCTCTAAGTCACACAACCCTTAAGTCTGTACAACCATTGGAGGTGGGGATGGGAGTCTCATTATTGAGGATGTACATAACACATTGTCAATATTACTTCATGCTCAGATAGTCTTTAAACTGCAATCAGGGTCAGGGCAGAGAACACATCTTTTAATAGATGTTATGTATTGAAAGAGTTAACATTGTTTGAAGTACATTCCAAAATAAAAGAACATTCAGCAGTTGTGTAGAATGTCAGGATGTCTGTCACTCAAGCTACAGGGTTGTGTACATGTTAACACAGCAGTGTACAAGTTAACACAGCAGTGTACATGTTAACACAGCAGTGTACATGTTAACACAGCAGTGTACGTTGGTGATGTCCATCCAACTTGTGTGTATGAGAAATTATAGTGACATAGTACTTTGCCCTGTAGCTTTTATTAATGCATATCACAGTTTGCAGCAAACTTGGAGTGTTATGTATATTACCGCTTCACGTATACTATCTTTGTTACGCCATTAGAAGTTTTTTTTTAAAGTTTTTGTTTGTTTGTTGTTGCTCGTCTTGCTTCATGAATTTACTTTAAGTTATATTAAACATTTAAAATGTGTATTTGTGCCCATGCATATACCCACATATACACACAATCTGTGTATTAAATAATGCACCAGTTTCTGTGCAGACACCCGCATACACACACTGTGTATGAAATAATACACCACTATTTGTGAACACACTGACGTACACACACACAAACGGTGTATGAAATAATGCACTAGTATCTGTGCACACACCCACATACACACACAAACGGTGTATGAAATAATGCACCAGTATCGGTGCACACACCCACATATACACACAATCAGTGCATTACAAAATGCACCTGTATATGTGCACATACTCATATACATACAATTAGTGTATTAAATAATACACCAGTATCGGTGCACACATCCACATACACACACAATGTATAAATAATGCACAAGTATCTGTGCACACACACATGGTATATAAATAATGCACCATTATCTATGCACACACACACACAGAGTATATAAATAATATACCATTATCTGTGCACACACACCCATATACACACACAACCAATGTATTAAATAATGCACCAGTATCTGTGCATACACATACACACCCATATACACGCACACAACCAATGTAATAAATAATGCACCAGTCTCCGTGTGAACCCCTCTCAGACAGCTGGTAGACAGCTGACTATGTGCAACCCTACACGTTCAAGACAGTTATTTCATTTTCTACACTTCCTGCACTGGCCATTGATACAGACATCATTTGTGAATAGATTGTAACATCTACATCAGACAAATGTGAAAACCATTCCTGCAACCATTCATGAAAATCAAACTCCACAACAATATGTATGAATCTAAACAAACAAGCAAACATCTTATAGGGTGTGTGTGTTATCATTTTACAGCTAGAATATTTATAGACATCAGATTAATTTAACATAAACAATTTCTTGAATATTTCAAGGCATCAAAAATTTAATCACAAGAAAGTATTACTATTCTTGAATATTTGAAGCCATCAGAATAATTTAACATAAAAATTAACTCTGCTCTTTAATATTTGAAGGTATCAGAATGTAGTACAAAACCTAATCACTAATG
Source organism: Cepaea nemoralis (assembly GCA_014155875.1). NCBI lineage: Eukaryota > Metazoa > Mollusca > Gastropoda > Stylommatophora > Helicidae > Cepaea > Cepaea nemoralis. The sequence continues at coordinate 484,452 of JACEFZ010015322.1, read as the reverse complement.
AAAACTTTTCCATTTTGATTCTTAACCATTGTTGATATGTTGGAATGCATTTGGTGGGACTAAAGTATTTATGATTACAAATCATCCATCCTGTCAATTAAACAAGAAATCACTAACTGTTGCCGACTGCAACTTATGAGATTTACACTTTTTACATGTGTCTCAGCATTTAAATTGTTAATTTTTTCCTCCTAAGTTTTCACATAAATGAATCTCATTATTTTATCTACAAGAATAAATTATAAGCAAATGCTTAATCTTTTTACAAATTGCAAGCTCACTTGAATCAATAGTTGATGCACAATGAAAGTACTTTGAGAAACGCATTCACATGTATTGACCGGCACTCATTGAAGACAGGTAGAGGTATAAATCGCAGCACACACAAGAACAGAAAATTGAAAGCTTTGAGTATTCGAGTCTCTCACCTTCAATTAATGGCAGTGTCTCACTAGAGGAACAAGTTTATTCTGACAAGCTTTGTCTACCTGATCAGATATCAAAGTGCACTTCTTTTTTGTTCAGTCAGAGGCTGTCATCATTTAAAGGTAGCAGGTTTAAATGTTGATTACATGGAGTTTTCAGCTGATTTTTTTGTTGTTTAGTGGCAATCAATAATTTTAGTTTTCAAGCTGCTTCAGTAGTTGAAAGGCTGAACCAGACGTTCTTCTTCATCTTTTGCCCTATATTGATGATTGGGGCATAGGCCATCAAGCATTTCATGATAAACCTATCTTTTGCTAGCTCCGTCAGCCCACCCATGTTCTCCTCCCATTATTTATCTCTGCCTTTAATTCTCTTGCCCATGTGGTTTTAGATCTCCATCTATTCTGCTTGTTTTGTGGGTTCCAGACAAGAGAGTGTCTAGTTATACCATCCTCAGGTTTTCTCGGTGTGTATCCTTTCCAGCACCTGCATCCTTTCTTCTCTTAATTGTTTTGTTCTCTCCATTTGTGATTCTGTCATACCATTTTAGTTCCACTATTTTGCACAGGCATCAATTAGTGAATGTTTGTAGTTTTATTTGTAATTCTTTTAGTCTTTTTCCATGTTTCTGATCCATAAGTAGTAATGATTTGACATTGGAGTTCAATATTCTAAGATTAGTGTTAAATTTGATTTCTTTTGACTTCCAAAAATGTCCTAGTGCTATGAGAGCGCCAGAGGTTGGTAAAGTGAAGTGAATAAACTTAGGCTGATTGTGACAGAAGCTGTGCCTTTGTATCACAACCTAGAATCTGTTAGATGAATGTTGGCATCCCATGTTTATTATTTATTGAAATCTGGGAATATGAAGAGCTCAACAGATATGCAGTAGCAAATGTTATTGTCAAGGTTGAATGCTGCTATGCTTATTCTTGGAGCACAGTGATCACTTCTGTGTGTGAGATGTGCATTCTGACATATGAGATCCTGCCAGAAGTCTGATCATATTTCCTCAATAGACATTTATATACTTCCACAGCAGATTTTCATACTTCTTTCTCTTCTTCTTCTTCTTCTTCTTCTTCTTCTTCTTCTTCTTCTTCTTCTTCTTCTTCTTCTTCTTCTTCTTCTTCTTCTTCTCCTTCTTCTTCTGAGATCAATGTTTGTTATGTGTCCATTCTGATATGCGTCACAAACAGGACAGTGTATTTGTGGTCTTCACTGGTCACTCTGATAGTTTGTCCTAAAAAGTCGCTCCTTTGGGCCAGATTTCTTCTTCATCTGGCAAAATCTAGACAATCTTGTAGGACATGTAAAGTTTGCTGTGGTGCTCCACTTTTTCTAGAGGCAAAGTCAGTGAGACATGTCCGTGACAGTGTGTTCTGAGTTTACATTCTCCTGTATGAGTGAACATTGTTGTGTTATCTCATCATCTTAATGTTGTCATGCTCAGGATTGTAACTTTTATTTTCTTCTCTTCATCGTTGTAGACTGTTTTTAGGAGTGTCTTTGTTTTTTCCATCTTTTCCATGCTTTGGATGGGGCTGATGAGATTTTTTCTAGCCTTTGCAGACTCATCTGCCTTTTCAAGGAATACTACATTGGGCTGTATCCTCTGCAGGACTAGTTCTGTTCTTGTGAACATGGCTATCTTGGTCTGTTTAGTTGGAAGCCTGTCTGTTCATCCCTTAGTTGTTTGTCATCTTGTAATCTCTCCAGAATACTCTGGCAGCTCCACTAGATATCGTTCTCTCCAATCTGCTGGTCTTGAGTCTCACAGACTCTGCTTAATCAATTGTGCAGTAATTCCATTGAGGTATATATATTGGCTTTACAAGATTCTTCTGCGATAGCATTTGGCCAGCAGCTTTCACGTCCTTCAGAAATGTGACTGTTTCTTTAGATGGTTTCTCACTTTATATTCAGCTTCCTCTCTGCAAGTTGGATATCTGAGGGATTTTTTGGGTCTGGTCTATTCAGAAGTTCTTCAAAGTATTCAGTCCATCAATTCATATGATCTTTAATATTGGTGAAAACTTTCCCATAACTTTTTTTTAGCAGCCCATCTGGTTGATTATATTTTAGTTGCTATTTTGCTTGTGGTGTTGTAAAGGTCTCTGAGATTTTCTCTTACTTCCAACCATGATCATTTCATAACCTGTGTTATCCAATCCTATCTTAGCATTCAGGTCCCCATCAAAATGTTCCTATTGCATTTCATTTGATTACCTTTTGTAATTTGAAGTTTCATTTAAAATTCCCCCTTAACAGGTTCAACCTTAGAATTGTTTTGTGAATAACACTGGATCTAATTGATGTTTACTTTCCTTTTTGTGGTTCTAAATATGGCTGTTATTATTCTAGGTTGGTTGGATTTTGTAGTTATAGTTTTCTATAGAATGGGTAGGCAGTCACATGTCAAACCTCTATAGTTACTTCATACATCATCCATGTTAATTTACAGCATTACTATTCTTTGCTTCCCTTGAGGGCTTTGTTAACACATGGATGATACATTTCCATTAGCTACATTTTTGTGTGTCTTAATTTTTGTGTTTTAGATATAGTTTGTAACTAGATATTCTCAGCAGTAAAACAGTTGTTTCCTCTGGTTTTCATTCTCAGTTAATTTTTCCAGCTTCTTTGTAATGTCTTTAACTCAATTCTTTATATCCAGATTTATAGGATCTCATTTATTTTCCTGTCTGGCTCCACCCTTCATGCAGTTATTGATCATTTCATGTCAATGTTTATTGTGTTTTTTGGTAATTTACTTGGAGTACTGGATCTTTCTGCAATATTGAGTTTATTGTATTTCTTATGTTGCTTTTCCATCCATTGTCTAGTAATCAATGTGTTTCGTGTTTTGCTAACTGAACTCTCTATATATCCAATCTCAGTTTTTTGTTAAGCTTCAGTTGATTTATTTCTACCAATGCTACGTACTCTTATTGTGTCTAAATATTGAGACACACAAAATAGTGAGATCGGGCACGTAAAAAATTCCTTGGCAGTTGGAAATCGAAAAAGAGTAGCCTAACGGTGCTGCCCTGGCAAAATTACGATTTAAAAATCTATCCAAAGTATTTCAGGATCCTCGCCGTGCTACGGAGTTCATGCACTGAGCTGAGTTTCTCCAAACTCAGGGTTGAGTTAGGAGAAGAACGGAGTACTTATGGGTTACACCCGTGTGCCGACTAAACTAAACTAAATTATTGTGTCTAAATCTGTTTATGCTATTGCAGTAATATCTAGCCCTTGCATTTCTACCATCTCTTAGATGTTTCAGTGTATGCCTTAAATAACAAAGCTTCTTACATTTGTCAGAATATCCCTATATGAGAATAAATGTTTGCTGAAATCACTGACATTTGTTCCCCACAAAGCTTAGAATTTTTATTTAAAGCCCTAAATCTTCATATAATTTGGTAAATGTTTGTTTCAAGTTGGTTTGTTAAATTTCTTATATTTTATGTGCTGTTATATAAATGAGGTAGTTTATATGTACCAAACCCCTTCCTCCATGATTCCTGTCTTTGTTTACCATTTTTATGTGATTTATTCTGCTGATTAATTTGTTTCTCATTGTTGGACTACTTTCCTATGCTACTCATTTATTGTTTTGGGGCTTGCATTAGATTTCATTGAAGCTTTCCTGAAATGGTAACTCTGTGTCTGCTACACACTCACACATTAATTCCTGATTTCTGCACTCAGAAATATTTTTTGGTGTGCATTTGATGACTCTCATTTTTGACTATTTTGTTTATTGTTTGTATAATAAGTCAAATGTGTGGATATATTGATATAGAGCATGATAGCCGAACAAGACCATTTTTTAAAAATAATTTACTATTTCTCAAAAATCATTTCTAATTTTCATTACTATGACGTCAGCAAGTGACACATGAATACTCATAATTTGAACATGTTGATTTTTCACTCTTGAAATTTATTAGTTGGTGTGATATATTAAATTTATTTTTAATTATTTGCCTTTTTGTTTCATTTCTCAATACATACATTACCACAGTGTAATCTTTCTATGTACTGGTAGTTTCAGTATAACTTGTTACATTTTCATTGCTTGCCTTTTGTTCACTGATCATTGATGAGATGACAGTTTGATTTGGTGCTGTCGGAACCCTCACACATCATAACAAATCCAATCCTAACTCAACTCGACTTGCCCACGCTTGGAACATATTTTCAGTTGATCAAATCAAAACAGAACTAAAGCCATCAAACTAATGCTGGTTGTTATTATTTCATTGTAGAAAGAGTTCAAAGAAAGAATTGTGGTGAATTTGTTAGAGAGTTCAAATGTGGCTTGTTTAGTTTGTTTACTGTTGAAAATAATTTTAATGTCTTAAGTTTTGACATGTTGAGATTGTTTATCAAGTTCATGTTGGACAATTTTTGGATTGTGTTGTATGATCTGATGCTGACACATTTATTGTACTGTTTAAAATAGTTTACATGGGTTTAAAGGCAACAGAATGGATGTCATTCGGCCGCGTTTATCCCACAAACTCCTTAGCTCCAGGGACAACCCCCAATGTTTTCCATACAAACTGCACCAGTGAACTGAATGAGTCCAGAAACAAACCTACGACCTCCGGCTTCGCAGCGTGAGGCAGGTATCTTGAACATGTAGCCATGGAGACTCCCTGTATAAAATATTATTGTGACCAAATAAATATAATAGCTAAGCATGCGGAGAAACTTAACGTTTGTACACTGCATAATGTTCACAGGGGCCTTAATCCTTGCATAGAATCCTACCTGTAGATATGAGTAAGGGCGGAGAATTCCTGTAACTTTTAAAGGATATGAGATCGTTGATATGTTTACTGCAACACTGTTTTTCATTTATTTAAGTTTTCCTAGATGGTTGGCTATTTCCTTGTATTTGGACTATATTGATGGATACTTGCTTAGACATGGGATTGATAGCAGTTAAAACTAGGACAAACAAAACCGATACTGTCTCCCGAGACACACAGCTTGAGAATACCTGTCCCAAATATTGACCAGGGAGCTACAGTGGCACACTAGCTAGCCTGCCACCCTGTAATCGTGTGTTCAGATCCCCTCAGGGTTGGAGTTCTTTCATTGACCTGGGCTTCCGGGATGACTGCCTAAAATAGGCACCAGGAAATCACATGGGAAGTAAAGACAGATGGCATAATATTGACCCTATCATCCATTGAGTGCCCGTTGGTCTAAAATAATATGGCTTTATCACCATATACCCAGTAAGTCTCGTGGTATGAACAGTGACCTGTTATTGCGTTTTTACTAAAATATTGGCCTCTTGTCCTTTAAAGGTGATAGTCAGTGGATAATGATGGTGAAATAAGTTGTGCAAGTGTCAAAATCAGACCTTTAACATTTGTTTCCTGTCAGTTGAAGGTTGAAATTGGTGTGAGAAGGGAATAATTGCATTTACTAATAAAGATAGATACTTCTTTAGTCTTGTTACCGGTACAAGTTTGAATTTATCATAGTTCACACATCTAGTCTAAACATGTGGGGCTAGCACCATGTACCCAATACGCCGCAAGGCGTGGACATGGGTCCTGTATATTTTACAAATATCAAGTTGATGTTTGTGGGTTGTTGACAATTGTCATTGTTTATTCTTGTTGACGACCATGTTGAACAACTTAATTCCGGTGTAAACAGCAAGCCTTTACATGACTGGCTCCTCCATTCCAAGTCCATCTGGCGGTGGTTTTGTTTCACATCATTGAGTACCATTATTACTAAGCAAAGAGTGGATTTGTTAATTCTGAATATTAGATGCAGTTATAAAGGTAAGCACTATTTAATCATTGTATCTGGTTGTTTTTATTGATTGTTTGTTTGTTTGATTGTTTGTTTCTAGGTTTTCTTTTAAAAACACAAGGAATATGTTTCTCACCGATGAAACAATGTGACACATGGGGGTCAGGTTGCAGAAACCTTTTGTGGGTATGTGAAGTATCAGGATCATCACGTGTTGCAGGCCTAGGTGCACGAAGGAAGAGGTGGTTAGTCTTTTCCATCTGGTAACAATATGAGCTAATGTCAAAACCTCGTCCGACTGCGGTCATGCCATTGTCAGCGTAACGTTCTAACCATTCACTGTGGCACCTCACTGACCTTGGTTCCACAAATCAAACAGCATGATCTGTGTTCTAACCATTAACTGAGAAGATCCGATTCCTTGTGTGGCACCTCACTGACCTTGGTTCCACAAATCAAACAGCATGATCTGTGTTCTAACCATTAACTGAGAAGATCCGATTCCTTGTGAGGCACCTCACTGACCTTGGTTCCACAAATCAAACAGCATGATCTGTGTTCTAACCATTAACTGAGAAGATCCGATTCCTTGTGAGGCACCTCACTGACCTTGGTTCCACAAATCAAACAGCATGATCTGTGTTCTAACCATTAACTGAGAAGATCCGATTCCTTGTGAGGCACCTCACTGACCTTGGTTCCACAAATCAAACAGCATGATCTGTGTTCTAACCATTAACTGAGAAGATCCGATTCCTTGTGAGGCACCTCACTGACCTTGGTTCCACAAATCAAACAGCATGATCTGTGTTCTAACCATTAACTGAGAGGATCCGATTCCTTGTGAGGCACCTCACTGACCTTGGTTCCACAAATCAAACAGCATGATCTGTGTTCTAACCATTAACTGAGAAGATCCGATTCCTTGTGAGGCACCTCACTGACCTTGGTTCCACAAATCAAACAGCATGATCTGTGTTCTTTGCGGGACTGAAGACACTGCAAAAGTGGTGTATGCTGTCACAACTCGACTGCTTACTTCAGCATCAGCAAACCAGAGCTGACCGCGCCTCGAAACTGTGGTTCTGAAAACAGACAACATCACTGCGGAGAACAGACAAATCTAAAAGCTCTGTGAACACCACATCTGAGCCCATCATCTCCAAAAGATGTAGTTTCACTGAAGAAAAACGTCTACTGTACTTAAACGGTTGACCAGCTGGACCCCCAATAAGACTAATGTCCTACTCGTGTCCATCAGTATTCTTTCAATTTCATCGTGCACCCTGGCTGTTGTGTGTCCGTTTACAGCAAACCTGTGATATCTGCGCCGTTTGGCTAAAACATCTGACTTCAGCCCTTCATTTCTGAGACTGAAGTTTTTTTCCTCCCTCTTTGAAACCTACACTTTCAGCCAAGCTGCAATGATATGTCCAGTTTACATGACTACCTCTGGGCGGTGCAGTAAGGTCACGAGTCAGCTCTGCTTCGCTGAGCCTGACGCTGGCAGTCAAACTATGAGTCACTTACTGCAGTCATGTATCCAGTTTCTTTGGTGTGGTGACTTCGGTCAATGACAAGGCGGGTAGTTAAGGCCATTGTGATGTGTATAAAAGGATAACCTGTAACACTTCGGATGCTGGCAGGATCTGTGCTAGTTTTACCGAATCCCATTCATGCAAGACATCTGCTACACGCCCTCGTCTTACGCTACCTGTAAATAGGCAAATCTGGGGTCATGGAATGTCCTGGAAATTCTACCCGGGAAGACATTGCCAGAGTTCCAACTGGAAAGTATTGCCATAACTATGATGCTGAAATTGAGGCAATCAAGATAGCAACAGAGAAATGTCTAAATACCAGCCATGGTACACAACCTGTGGTGCTATTGACAGATGCAAAATCAGTAATAGAGGCCCTCCTGTCTGGGAAATTGCCAGTACTAAGGACACTACTTTCTGAACTTAGCAGTCAGCATAAGGTCACAATACAGTGGATACCATCCCACTGTGGAGTACCCGGAAACGACAGCTGATCGATTGGCTAAGGAAGGAGCAAAAGAAGAACAGCCTTATGTGTTCATTACATACTACCAAAATAAAAGAATAATCAAATCAGTCATAAAACTACCAAAACCTGCTCAAGACGACTACCACGTTATGGACAGACTAGAACAAGTCATTATTCTGCGCCTCAGAACAGGACACAATAGATTACGCAACCACAAGATTGGTGAATCAGCTATGTGCACATGTGGATTGGTGTCGCAGACAGCAGAGCACAAACCCCAAGATTACCCAAAATACAACATATCTAGGCAAACCTTTTGGCCTAGAGAGACAACAGTGGAAGATAAACTCTATGAACCGCTGAGTGAACTAAAAAAAGACAGTTAAATTCATACAAGTGACAACATTGCAGTTATAGACATATTTTTAAGCGAACGAAAGAAGTAAAGAAGAGGAGGAATTTCGCCTGTAGCCTTGTGCAAAGGATATCGACGGACATTATTTGTCGGGTTTGCCTTGGCCAGTTATTGGTCCCCCTCCCCCGGGCCCCTAGTCTACCTGGAAGAAAATGTCTCTTAACCTGGTCCTTACCTGTCCATCCAACCGATTTGGAAAAACCTGCCAGTAGCTACGCCACCACCGGCATGGCTCTCGGAGTCACACATTTCCTTACCACTCTATCGTGCAGACACGGAAGTAAATTGTGTGGAAAAGTAGTGTAGAAAGATTGAAGTCATTCATTGTTAATTGCTCATAAACAGATTCACAAGTATTGGTTGCCGCTCATAGAAGCAGAAGAAGGAAGTAGAGGACACAAAAGAAAACATAGACATTTTAAGTCATAGTTACCACACCGAGATTCGAACCTGTCACCTCCAAATGACAACAGCGCCTCGTTGCACGAACAAATGTACGTAGACCAGCTGGACACCCCTCTAATATCTACTTCCTTATTCAGCTTCTATGAGCGCCAGCCAATACTTGTAAATGTGTTTATATACTGACTTAGTGGCATCAAAGGTTCCCCAATTGATGTTTTTATTGTATTTATTGTTGAAAGTAACGTCACCCGATGTCAACAACCTAAGTAGCCAGAAATGCTTTCTTGAAATATATTCACGCTGATGTCTGCAGGTGTATGAACAAGGTGTCTTCTGGAAATTCAAAGACCTGATCTCATATACAACATATTCAATGTCTTCCCGGATAGAATTTCCAGGACATTCCACGACCTCAGGTTTGCCTATTTATAGGTAGCGTAAGACGAGGGCGCGTAGCAGATGTCCCTAGTATTCAAAACAATGTTTTCCCGTGATGAATTTGAATAACGAAGACACAAACAATAGATTGCACGATTTATTGCCTGGCATATTTCGCTGCATCTCGTCAGGTACATACTGCAGAAATCACACAACTTACGTGAATTAATTAGATAAATCCTTCAAACTGAAATATACACATGTTCGCACAGTAATGTCGATTGTCTACCACGGTAATTTTAAACTGACTAACATGTCTTTCTGCTTACACAAGGACGGTTTACGAAGGTTGATTAGTATAGCTTCAGCAAACTTTAACAATCGACTACTTTGTGTGTTGAACAACACACGGAAGGCACTGTCTCTTTCAACCACGTGACCACTCTCGAGCACATGTCTCCCGACCGATGAAGCCAGACTTTTCCGGTGTGTCGGCCTGCCTAGGCTACCATCTTCTGTGTGTAGTATCTTGTCCAACCAATTCGGAATATGTTCCGAAACCCTGCAATGTAACTGTTGCTCATTTCTGCCTATGTCGATGGCCTCGCGTCTGCATGTAAATTGGTAAATACTTTAGCTTGTTGTTATCTCCATAGAGCTTGTCCTCAAATGAAGCAGGTGTGGGCCAAAATATCTTTCTCTGTTCTGCATACGTTGGGCAATCCTGCAGCAAATGTTTTGCTGTCATTTTTCCAGTTCTACAATTACATTCATCGGTATCTCCTATCTTTAGTTTATTGAACAAGTGGTATTTCAGCCTGTTATGTCCTGTGCGGAGTCTGAAGATTGCTACTTGTTCTCTTCGGTCGAGTTTGTAATATGCATCATCCTTCTGATGGCCTGGATGCTCTGATTCCCATTTGGTTCTATAAGTGCTTTTTATCAACCTCTTTGCCTCATTATAGGTTATGTCTATGTCAGGCTGTGGTAGTCGTCCGCCCTCTTTTGCCAGTCTGTCAGCCTCTTCGTTTCCAGGTATACTGCAATGTGATGGGATCCACTGTATTACAACTTTTTTGGATTTCTGGCATAGACCATGAAGTGCTGCTCTTAGGTCAGTTAGTTCTGTGCTGTTATTGCTCTTCAGTATTGAGACAGCTGACTTTGCATCTGTGAAGATAGCTATTTGCTTCTCTTTATTTTCCTCCATCAGGAGCATTTCTGCTGCAGTTTTCAGAGCCTCTACCTCCGCTTTGAAGTTACTTGAAAATTTTCCAGTTGCCATTGAATGTGTTTTTTTCGCTCCATTTTTTAAATTTAGGAGAATTCCTCCTCCTCCATTCTCTATTGAATTTTTGGCTGATCCATCTGTATATGCATGGGTCCAATTCCTGCTTGGGTAATGTTCTTTTATGTAGTTTAGGGTTATTTCTCTTCTTTCGGTTTCATGCTGAGTGTTCTTTTTCTCAATACCAGAAATGTTTTCTATCATCTCAGGCAGTTGCTGCTGTCTCCAAGCTGGGAACTTGTGTGCATTGTATATGGGCTTGACTGTTGATATGTTAAGTATAGGATCTGCCCTAATCCTTCGTTTTGCAGTTTCTACAAAGTTGCTACGCTTCAGTCTTCCCTTTCCAAAACCATTAAATCTGTTGTACATAGGGTGGTCTGTCAATCTTCTAAATTTTTCTGCTTGTTGCTGGGCTCTGCTATCTCTTCTATCCTGCATTGGTTGTAAACAAGTGATCTTTTCTAGCTCATTAATAGGTGTTGTCTTCAGGCTCCCAGTTATGATTCGCATTCCTTGGTTTTGGACTCTACTTATTTTGTTAAAGTTTGACTTAGCTGCTGTTGCCCAAGTTGCAATGCCATATTCCAGTACTGGCCTCACCCGTCCAGTATATAACTTCTTGAGAACTTTCTCATCTGCTCCCCACGTTGTACCAGCAAGCTTTTTCATGATTGCCATTCTCTGCCTTGCTCTTGTTCGCTTTTTCTCAACCTGTGTCTTCCATGTCAGGCGACGATCAAAGGTGACTCCTAGATAGTTTGGATTTTCTTCATGGCGCAATATTTTTCCATTCAATACCAGCTTAGGTTGCTGAGTTTTATTTGAGAGGGAGAACACTGTGCATGTTGTTTTCTCCTCACTTAACTTCACTAGCCATGATTTTGACCAGTCCTCTAGCGCTAATAAGGCTTGCTATATTCTGCTGTTAGCTGTACTAATATATTCTTCAGATGTCCATATGGCAAGGTCATCTGCAAAGGAGGATGTGTGTACTCTGGCTGGAAAATTTTCTGTGATGTCATTTATATATGCTAGGAATAATGTTGGTGAAAGAACTCCTCCTTGGGGGACACCTTGCTCCAACAGCATCATTTTGCTTGTTTGTCCTTGTACTTTTGTCCTGGCAGTTCTGTTCTCAAGGTAGTGGCTGATCCATTACGTCATCATCCAGCACGTCGTCATTTCTACCTTCGCTGCGCCCGGCTCGGACGAAGGAAATCTCCATCGGCCTCGGCCTGGTCCCCTCATTGTTCTCCTTCATTCTGGCTACATCCGCGATAACCGCCAATTCAGTAAGGACTTTGTTGTGCCGCCACGTAAATCAGCTTTGGGTCAGGAGTAGTATAGGACGTTCACTTGCCACATGATTCCAGGCTGAAACTGGTAGGGTAATTTGGAGGGTAATGTAGGTTGTTAGCTAGGCTGAAAGGGGGGTAAGAAATGTCGACTCGGTGAAATTTTTTTTTGTGGGAACGGTTTTTTTTGGCGGCGTGTGAAATTTTTGGCGCTGCCTGGTGGGGAAGTAATTAAGGTAAAAGTATTCGGTTCTGGAAAGCGAGGTTGTGAGATGAGTGGTAGTACTTAAAGAGAGGGCACGGATGAGGGAGGGGTATATGTTGGTGTAGACATAATGTGTATGGTGATAAACAAAGGGTGTGATGGGTCGTGGTTATACTCGATGAAATAAGAGGTGGTTACTAAAAAAGTATACACTGAACAAAAAGAGAGGTGTAGGAGTCTGACACAGTAAAACACAGAGACAAAAGTAAAAACAAAAAAGTAATATATTCAAGTGTTTTTATTGGTATACAACATCAAACTACTCGTAAAAAAAGGTTTACGACCCATACATTAAAAAAGGAGTACGACCCCTAAAGGGGATCAGTTGGTTATTATAGATAGATGAGTGGTCCTATAGAGGTCTGTCGTGCCTGTGGATAATAATAGAAGGTGAATGGAAACGAATAGTAAAATCACCTATGAATTAATCGATGGTAATTATTACTAGTGGGGGAATGGGTTCAATAATGAAACAATCAGGGTCGTGTATTACGAAGGCATTCTCCGGCCTTAGGGTTCGAATCGCACGCAATTGATTTGGAATCTTTGACTCTGTGACGGCGAATAGTGAAACGTGTTCACTGCCCCTGAGCTACAATGAACTGTTCCTCTAGGCGATATATCAGCGTCTCCTTGTCTATAACAAATACATAAACACAACGAAACAGACACGAGTGCAGCCATACATAGAATCATACAGACTGATAGACAGTCAGACACACAAGTATAACGAAGCTAAAATACAACCGAGCACACAACCACAGACACGAGTGCAGCCATAAACAGAATCATACAGACTGACAGACAAACAGACAAACAAGCGCGCACACAACGAAACAGACATATACAGACAAGTACAAAGACAACGAATCATACAGACTGATAGACAAACAGACACACAAGCGCGCAAACAACGAAACAGACATATACAGACAAGTACAAAGACAACGAATCATACAGACAGACAAACAGACACACAAGCGCGCACACACATTCAAATACAATCAAGAGCAACGAGTCACTAAACATACCAAAACAGGGCTCATACCAACTTTTGGAGAGAGAGAGAGAGAGAGAGAGAGAGAGAGATAGAGATTGCCTGGAACCAGGAATTTCTTAATGAGAAAAACATGTGGTGGTAGCAGTACAACCGTGATAGGAATGTGCGGCGTCTGCGGCAAAAACACGCGCTGGTACTAATAACGCCCTGGTACCAATACTTGCAGCATGGTTGTATAGGCTGTTTCAAGTGACTTTGTTTCCCGTCTTTTTTCGAAAGACACCAACAGTGGCATATATAAAGAGAGAGAGAGAGAGAGAGAGAGAGATTGCCTGGAACCAGGAATTTCTTAATGAGAAAAACATGTGGTGGTAGCAGTACAAGCGTGATAGGAATGTGCGGCGTCTGCGGCAAAAACACGCGTTGGTACTAATAACGCCCTGGTACCAATACTTGCAGCATGGTTGTATAGGCTGTTTCAAGTGACTTTGTTTCCCGTCTTTTTTCGAAAGACACCAACAGTGGCATATATAAAGAGAGAGAGAGAGAGAGAGAGAGAGAGAGAGAGAGAGAGAGAGAGCGAAAAAACTATACATTCGAACAAAAACAACAACCATACAAGTTTGTTTCCCCTTCTTCTTCTACTTCTTCTTCTTCTTCTTCTTCTTCGAGAGAGAGAGAGAGAGAGAGAGAGAGAGAGAGAGAGAGAGAGAGAGAGAGAGAGAGAGAGAACTATACAATTGAACAAAAACATAATAAAATAGAGAAACAAATAATAACATTTTCAAATGGCTTTTATTGGTATACAACATTTAAAAATGGCTTCGTTTACGATCCAAAGGGAGCAGAGGGACTTGATTAATGTAGAAAGATGTCTGGTCTTTCAGAGGCTTGTCTTGACTGTCGGTAGATTGATATAGTGTCATTGTTCCTGTGTCTTGAGAAACTGTCACCGCTTTCAAACTGTTGTCTAGTTGTCTGGGCATATCATCAGGTCTTGACTTGCATAACCACTTGGGTGTAGACATCTTGATCGTTGTAGAAACAAAAAGACGAGTGTTCGTCTCCTTTTATAACGATGAATTTATCTAGTTTTAAACAGTTCTGGACTTGTCTTTTTTAACCACGGAGTAACCAATCGAAACACGAGACGATCGTTCACGTGTTGTCTGTGTCCAAAGCGTTGCAGGATACGTGCCATGCTCGAACCACGACATTTCATTAATAAGAAATACAACGCACACAGACCACAAGTAGTGTTATTAATGTCTTGTAGCATACGGGTGTTGTACACGGGTGATCTGTCCGAGTTTCGTTGTATAAAATGGATAATGTCGGCATGTAATGGTGGCAAACCAAACGAATCGAAATATTCAAACTGACCTAGACCATTAAAATATAGGGCGATCCAATGTGAACCAGAGTAAGCACTGGTGTCAGTATTGACGATCAAAGCAGCTGGCTGTGTTCTATCAATGTGTCTAGGCAAATGATCTCTAGCGCATACGTTGACTAGTGGAAGGCGACGAACAAACAGATCAGACATGAGTAATTGTCTTAGTTGTTGGGTATCCATTATGCTATGTAATCTGTTAGCACTTGTCTCGTCTTGGAAACTTCTAGGACCGAATCGAGTTCGGCGTATACGATGACTTGTAGAGGTACAGTCGTTATAACGTCAAACTTTAGTTCTACTGACAATGGGCCAGATTTCGCCATTTCAAATTGTTCTCCATCTAATATACTGGGAGTCAGATCAAAACTATACAAACAATTCCCTTGACTATAACTTTCATAATTTATACCATTCCCGACATCCTTACCGGTCAGACCAAGGGCCAAGTTGGTACTATGGAAAGCTCGCATGTACTGACCTGTGGTATAATTCATGGTTAAGGGTTTGCCTGTAACACTACGCCCATCTACCATCAGACTCAAATAGTTTAACTGATAATGATTGAATATGAAGGGGTTCGTATTCAGCTCGCCATTGAAGCAGGAAGCATTCACTAATCCGATCACCACCCGGGTCGGTGTCTGACTGAGGAAAAGGTTATCTTGTGTATGGGAAAACATACCTTTAGGGATAGAAAAGGTCTTTACCACGACCCTTTTAAAAGGATACTTGGCATTGGCTCTCAATAAGGCTTTTTCATGGGCCAGAGAGATAGCTGGATTTAACTTAGCTTTCCTCACCAAGAGGGCGGCGTAAGTAATGACACTTTTGTACCCACCATTTACATCAGTGGCAATCAAATTAAAGACGGACTTTGATGGGGTTAGTTTGATTTTAATATCGACACCATTCAACATGTACCGGTCCTGATTGAAAATGTCGGAATGTAGGCGCCCCATCATATCCAGAGGCACACTATAGCTGGCTAAAGATCTTCTTTTGGCTAGACCTGTATTGGTATCACCCTTTGTGTCTGCCATGTACAAAGGAGTATCTTGATAGTATAGAGCTGACGTCAGGTGACTCTTTTTGGCCTCTTCACCGTAATTCAGAAGAGCTTCCAAGTAGGCCCGGTACGGATACGAATTTTCACTCGGTGAAATAAGAGTGTCGTTCAGGGACACGTCTACTTGAGAAAACAAACTATCTTCTTCTTCGTCTTCAGCATTCCGAGCCATTGAGGTTCTTTGCTGCAAATACAATCTGTCTCCATTCGTCTCTCTGGTGGACCTTCTCTTGCCAGTCGTTGATTCCAAGTGCTTGTAGGTCTGTATGTATATTATCTCTCCACCGCCTTCTTGGTCTACCTCGGGGTCTACGGTCATTTATTTCCTGAGTGTAAGCGAGTTTTGTTTCCCTATTATCTTCCATTCTTTCTATATGCCCCAGCCATTGTAGTCAATTAGCCTTCATGATACCAGTGATTAGCGGGGATTTAAACAAATCATAAATGTCTTTGTTACTTCTTCTTTTCCACTCTCCACTATGCAAATAATAATTTATCGGACCAACTTCGGCTGTGTTTGGTAGGTCGTCGCCATTGGGCAGTGTAACTTTGGCTCTCACGTGCAGAAAAGTATTAAACAAATCAATGTAATCTTCACCGACACCAGAAATGGTGAATTCGATGGGTGCCCCATAAGCTAAAGTGGCCAATGGATGAATCTCCACAAACTGTCCCTCTTCTACGGCTGTCTGGGTGGGAGGTACACTAAACAGATCCAGACCAGAATGCAGACACTCACATGTCTTGGGATGAATTAACGCCATTATGAGAAAATATCCGAATGTCCAGCTTGGTGGTGATGTGTCTTATGACTCGATGGCTTTCTGACTGTTGGTTTTATTCTTTTACTGGGTTGACCTGGCGGGGCGGCTCGTTTTCGTTTCCTAACACCACTACCTGATTGGCTGATGTGTTGAGCTGCGCCTTGGAGTAGTCGTTGACCAGCATCTCTGGCGTGTTCTTTGAAGGACTCACCAACATTTCTACCAGCTAAGGCATCTTGAGCCACTTGCAAACCCGTCCCCAGTCCTTCTCTCAATAGGGCTTTGCCACCAGTCTTCAACCAAGGAAGAATTGTGCGACCAAGACCACTAAAGAAACTACCAATTCCATGACCTCGCTGACTTCGACCACCTACAAAAACAGGGAGACCACTTCCAGCTTGATTGCAGAAATACTCCTCGTATAGTTTGGGGTTGCGTTGGAATGGCACGTGCCTAACCATGGTTAGCCCAGATCAAACCGTTTGGTTGTTCGAAAATGTAACGTCACTACTGAAGTTCCACCTGTAAATGGGATAGGTTTCCCCTGCTCGTCGGTTATAAGAAGTTCAATCGTGTCAAATGAAAATCGACTGAGGGATACGTAATGTGGCTTGTCATACATCCTAAATACCGAGGTGGTAGATCTGTCTAGAACAGGTAGTGTCCTCAGTAATGGTACCATCACATCACCAACCACCCGCGAGGTGACAATATCGGAATAGACGAAGACATTTTTTGTGCCCTGGTCTAAATCCACTTCACCCACACCAGACAGACTGGGTTCAGTCTCGGTGACATGTGTCGAGGGAAACTGTAATATTTCTGCCAACTTGTCACTAAGTCTAACTTTAGCCCCCTGTTCATATAACTGGAAACAAGCCTTATTCGAAATATCGTTATAAGAGAACATCATTCGGTTATGTTCTTGTAAGGCATCATCGAGACGCAGCCATTGCAGTTCATTGATAAATCTCTCAGCTTCGAAAAGCAATCTATTCAATTCACCAATGAATTTTTCTGTTGATTTGTACAGACCAGGCGTCAGCGTAATCGTCATCGGTGGTTCGTCTAGGTCTGGAGGTGGAAAGTACTTTATCCACACCTCATCTTTCAAAATATTAAAATAGGTGTTGGGAAACTGAATATCAATCAAACCAACTTCGTACTGGGAGGTGAGCTCAATAGTTTGTGGTAGTTTGACAAAGAAATGTCCGGCGTTATTTTGGGGGTATATTTGTAATGACGCGTTACTCGTCAGTGTCACGTAGAAACTCATATTAGTCTATTCGAGGTCTGAGTGCTTCCTGATTCGAAAATGTAAAGTTAGTACTGAAGTCCCATCGTTGAATGAGAGTGTTTTACCCGTATCGTCAGTTAAAAGTATTTCCACCGTGTCGAAGGAGAATCGACTTAATGGTACATAATGTGGTTTATCATAAAGACGAAACACTGAAGGTGACAGTCGGTCCAATATAGGAACAGTCCTTAGTAAAGGAACCATGACGTCTCCAACTGGTCTCGCGGCTACGAGATCTGAATAGACGTAGATATTTTTAACTTCGTTATCCATCTCTAATTCTATATTACCGTATAATAAGACATTATCGTCTGATAGGGTCGAGCTGGGAAAACCCAACATATTCTTCAATCTGTCACTAACTTTTGCCTGGGCGCCTTTTTCAAATATTTTCATCCCGACCTTTTTCCGAGGTGAACCTAGAAAGAATTTGATGGTTACTTTCTCGTCTAGTTGGGTTTCTACACACAACTTATTCAATTCCTCGATGAAAGTTTCAGGGCTGCTGAACGGACCCGGTGGACATACAAGGGTTATAGGTTCCATACCACTACCTTTAGGTGGAAAGTATTGGAACCAAATTTCACCAGGCAAACCATTAAAATACGAATTGGGGAACTGAATCTCGACCAGGGCCACTTCGTATTGGGTCGTTACATCAATGGTCTGCGGCAACTTGACAAAAAAGTGACCGGGTTGGTTGTTGGGAAATACCTTTGGTCCAGAATTACTCGGTAAAGTTATATAGAAACTCATCGTTTTTCTAATTTAGGATTAGGTAGCATATAGCCCAAACAACTACTCATTAGAGCTACCCACAACTTGCCGTCTGGTGCGTCTGCGCTGCCTTGAGTCAGATTGAACAAAGACACTGCAATTACGGCATATATAACCACCATTTGACACATAAATACAATCTCTGGCCTCGGTACACGTTGTCCAAAGAATGACCAGATCGATGTTCTTTCCCCCTCTGTCAGTTGTGGGCGCACCCCCATAGTCTCCACCCTGTCTTCACTCACACCACTAGTCTCCATAACTAGCTAGTTGCGTATCAGCTATCCAACTATTGAATGAATGGGGATAACCAAACCACTTCACTAAATACTCTTTCCCACCACCTCGCCTGGGTCTTTCTTGTAAGATTGTTTCGATACGATACACTTGCTTGTCTCCAACTAGTTGTATTTCTTCTCTGTAGAACGAGCCCTGTAGTTCCTCTCCTGAATCATCTTTTACCACATAGGTCACTGGACTGGTCTGGTTTATGCGACTGACGGTAAACAATTCTTCTGTCCACGAGGGCATATACCCTTTTTTAAAAGGTTGTTTGGGTTCAGCCAGTCTGACTCGATCTCCAGGTGTAAAATACACTTTTTTCGATACGTATGTCGGCTTATACAAGTTATCCCACACCTCTTCTTGATTATTATAGTTGACTTGTACAGGGGCCATGCGAATACTTCTGTGATACGAACCATTGTAGTTCTGTATCAATTTATCTATCACGTCGACGTAGCGGAGTGTATTGGTCTTGGTGAAATAACGCCACATTTTTTCTTTCAGGGTTCGATTGAATCTTTCCACTATCGCTGCCTTCACATCTTCATTCTCGGTGGTAAAGAAGTGCACACCTCGATCTTTCAGAAATTTTAAGAAGGTCCGATTAACGAATTCCGAACCTTTATCGCTCTGAAAATTTATCGGTTGGTTATCACCAAAGATTTTACTCATAGCCACCACCAGTGCTTTCCCCGTTTTCTTCTGGATCGGGATAGCCCAAGCATATTTACTAAACACATCGATACAAGTCACTAGGTACGACATCCCATCGTTGTATCTTTGTAATAGTCTCATATCTATCAAGTCGGCTTGAAATTGTTGATTTATACCACCGGTTATGGTCTGACGTCTCTGAAATCGGCGACGGATCGGTTTATGTAACGTGTAGGTATCCTGATGACGTAACCATTTATCTATTTTCTTCAGGTTAGTATTTCTTTTTAAGGCGGCTGCTCCACCATAGGCTCCCGGTTTCTTAGGGTCATAGTAATATTTTCTTAATTGGGCGGCCATTTTTGCCACTTGGGGGTAGGTATCCTAGTCTTCTTCTTGCTTCGCCTGAGTTTGTAAGGTGGTGTGGTCTCGACTGTTTTGGGTTCGACTACTTGAGCCGGTTGAATAGGTTGAAGAGGTGTTGGTTGAAGAGGTGTCTCGACTACTGGTATCGGTACACTGGTGACTTCAGGTTTTTGTTCCTTGATATCTACTAGTCCCAGAGGCTTGTGTCTGTACTGTTCGAGTCGATTCAGATACCTCTGTAGTGTTTGCTGATACGCTCTGGCCTTGTCACGTGGTGGTAGATCTTCTGTTTCCAGGACTTGTTGCATCTGACGATCCAAATCCTGTAGACTATCATTTAGTGTGTCGGGTGGTACATAGGGTTTTTCTAGCAATCGGGGATCGATCAAGATCATCTTCTTGGCCATTACAATCCCACCACGCTTTTCAACACATTTAGTATGGGGCCTAGTAAGGCGCCTATGAAACCACCTTGTTGTAGAATCTCTTTCCTTTTCTTGAGCGATAATTTCTTATGTGAGTGCTCTCAGACTGTCTTTGTGTCGTTGCAGACGCTTCTTCTGAGCTGGTGTCAGGGGAACATTACCTTTTAAAACGTTGTGACAGCACTCGCAAATTGATTGGACGAGATCCGGGGAAGCTGATTTCATTACTGTCTTCACAGTGGCTGGGTTGGTCTGACCCAAGAAACGTAACATACCCTCGTTACGTTTAAGTCGTTTAGACATGTTATTTGGGGACGTAGACGACTTGCTGCTGGTCGGGAAATATATGACTTCGTAAGCGGAGCTGATCCGGTGTTTCCTGTCGCAGGTCAAATAACAAATACCCGTGTGGAGCCGATGTCGCGTCTTTAAAACTCTCTTGGACATATGACACACGACCTGGATACATCTGTTTGGCCAGATTGGTAATCTGAGACCCGTCTCGAGGATTCTTAAACACCACTAGGTAGTGTGAATTCAGACTGATAGTTCTTTGTTCTTTATTCTTACCAAATAGGTTCTGTACTATATACATAACACTGAGGTTGCGATGATGACTGCCTTTAGTAAATAATTTAGTCACTCTGTCATCTGTCTCAGACATTAGATCATCTATGACTACTAACCGACGTCTATCCCCTGTCCATTTTTCCACATCTTGACAGACCTTCGTTAAACTGAACACCCTTCATAGTTTCGTAGATGGGTTGCCATTCCCCATAGCACCATATAATTTCCTCTGGAATGGGGTCTACCATGGCTGGTAGATGGGTCAAGAACTGTTGGACAAAGACGGTTTTACCACTCCCTGTTGGGCCCGCAATCAAAGCCGTAAAAGGATGTTTCCACCTAGGATCCATGAGTATTAATAACCACCTATCTACTCGCCTTGGTGTTTATAAACGTATCGGGGTGATAATTATTAGACCATTTGACCACCAACTGCACGCCTAGTGGGTCTCTGGTAGCTATTGGTATAATAATGATGGAACCAATGGTCGACTTGACACAAGTTCACACCGAGTTGGTGAGTATGGCGTTGACTATTATTAGTTCATACAAGCCCACAGAGACCAATAACTCGAGGTTGTGTCGCTTAGTACGTCAGATAGCCAACCAACATGATGTGTTATTCACGAGACTAGAAGTCTGTATCAAGCCCGAATACGTTTTCCCGGTCTTTGTTTCAATCGCTGACGAAGTCTTTGCCGATAACGTCATCAACTACGGGAGAATAATGATGGTTTTTACACTTGGTATGCGTCTGGGTAAGCATCTGGTTAATAATTCTTACAATACAGACGTGAATGTCCAGGACCTGGAGGAAAGCTTCGCTACATCTGTAGCCACGTATATGACTGATAAACTACATCATTGGATACTGGGAGGTGGATGGCGTAATTTCTATACTTGGTTGCAAGCATCAGTTGAATAAATACATAAAACATTTCAGTATGTGTCTTTATTTCAATGTCTGTCAGTGTTGCTGTCTCTCGGAACAATAAGTAAAAACAAAACCACTAAAGAAAATCAACAAATATCTTGGTTTCAATATATCAAAGAATGTATTATTCATCAAAACACTTTAGTGCTATAAGAAAACATCAATGACATACAGGGTTAGTGACAAAAATATAAAACAATGTAGTTAGGGGATGACCTAGACATCAAACTATCGGGAACTCGGGCATATGAAAGAGGTAAAAACATATGCCAG
Source organism: Cepaea nemoralis (assembly GCA_014155875.1). Lineage (NCBI taxonomy): Eukaryota > Metazoa > Mollusca > Gastropoda > Stylommatophora > Helicidae > Cepaea > Cepaea nemoralis. The sequence continues at coordinate 462,370 of JACEFZ010015322.1, read as the reverse complement.
CTACTGTCTCTAGTGTATATTTGGTGTCTGTACGTTGTTGGATGGCATAGGAATGAATGTCATGTTCGTGTACTGCTGTAAGGAAGGCGTCAAAGTCGTATCTGTTATGTATTAGCGCTGGAAATTCTAAAACAGAAGAATTATTAAATGATGCATGATAGAATCTAAGATCTTGTGTTTCTCTATGTCGTAACACTAGATGAAAGCTAAAGTTGATCTTAAACCGACTAATTTGAGCCTTGAATATCTTATACAACGTATCTGTCCATTTGATAGGCTTTTGTATCTCCGGGCTAATAAAGAAGGTGTATGTCGATAAATACTTGTTAATCTTGTGATGTGTCCTGATAGCTTCCCAATTTTCTCTATATATTTGTTGAATATCCGATGGAAGGACGTGTAGTGTCTCTGGTTCCCCGGCTGCTAAGATGCTCACTTCATCTTCTACCAGTTGTTCAAGAATATTCTCGTCTGGTTGTATCTGACTGTTAGTTATATTGGTTTCATTTGGTGGTGTCGTCGAGGTTGTTGGTGGTGTTGTCTCTGATGGTGAAGAGGTAGTTGTCTCTGGTTCTGATGTATCCATACGGGGCTGATGACGTATTCGTTTGTGTTTTTGTAGATTGTCTTTTCTGTTGAAACGTTGTCCACAGATATGACATAAGTATGATTTCCCCTCGTGAATGGTTCGAATGTGACGAGTGAGCTTATAGTTATCACGGAAGTCTTTGTCGCACACTGAACACGTGAAAGTAGATCTGGTGGTCATATTGATAAACTTTTTTATTTTTTTTTTTTTCTTACAATCCGAAAAAATGTTCTGATGTATACAATGTTTCACTGTTTTATCAGAGGCCAACGAAACGAACAATGCTCACACCAAGTTTCACTGCTGTAGCCAAGTCACTACGTGAAAAATAGCTGGTTACTACACAATGCTCACACCAACCTGTTTCACTGCTGTAACCAAGTCAGTACGTGAACAATATCTGCTTACTACACAATGCTCACACCAACCTGTTTCACTGCTGTAGCCAAGTCAGTACGTGAACAATATCTGCTTACTACACACTGCTCACACCAGCCTGAAGCACGTCTGTAGATACCCAAGTCAGCCGTGAACTGGCACTGAGCTCACAAGAGACGCCTTCTATTTTATACACTGGTTCTGCACACGACGTAGCTGACGTGGCAGTTTTTGAAGACAAGCTATTCTCACGCCGCCCGCCTGCTTCCCACAAACCGATGACTCATACTTAATGACTTTTGCACATGGCGGTGATGACGTAGGGGCTGTCTCGGACATCCGCGTTCTTTATCACAAGGGGGTATGTGGTTTGTATAGTTTAGTCTTATGGGTAAGTGTATCTGTACTGATTGAGGTACCAGTAGTAATGTTTTGGGTGTGTCTTTGTGTACTTATGTGTCTGTATGTACAAGTGTATCAAGTGTGTATGGGTGTCTGTATGTGTTTGTCTTTGTGTGTTTTTGCTTGTAGGTGTGTAGTTGTGTAATTGATTATGGGTGTGTACTTGAGTATAGTTGTGATGACAGTAGTAATGGTATGGGTGAGTGTGTCTGCACGTGTGTATATCTGTTGATAGTGACAGTAGTAATGGTATGGGTTGTCTGTGTATGGTTGTCTTTGTGTTTGTATGTGTGTGGTTGACTTTGTGCTTGTATGTGTGTACACGTGTGTGTATAGTTGTGATGACAGTAGTAATGGTATGGGTTGTCTGTGTATGGTTGCCTTTGTATTTGTGTGTATCAAGTATGTACTTGGTTGTCTTTGTGCTTGTCGCTAATATTGGTAGTAGTATTATCACTACTATTGATTCTTCTTCACTCTACCCACCACCATTGCACTATACGTACTTTCCCCTACAATTTCCTTACTTGACTACTTGACCACTGCTTGACCACGTCATCGATCACTTTAATCACTACCATAATCTTAGGCACATCGTCCTCTACAATTTAAGTGGTCACTCGACCACTTGACCACTGCTTGACCACTACTTGACCACTACTTGACCACTAATTTACCACTCTTTAATCATCACCATCTCATTACAATCACTTTTCCCTAAAATTTTCCTTACTTGACCACCACTTGACCACTGCTTGACCACTACTTGACCACTACTTGACCACTAATTTACCACTCTTTAATCATCACCATATCATTACAATCACTTTTCCCTAAAATTTCCTTACTTGACTACTTGACCCTTACTTGACCACTTGACCACTGGTTGACCAGTGTGTAATTGCAAACACCTCTTATTATATTTATGACCACCCCCCCCCCTATAGCACTTCTACTTGATCACTAATAACCACCCCTTACCATCAAATGACACCTATTATAACTTTATACGCTTTCCTTTGTAATGATGGTAGTGAATATACCACCCTTTACCTTCACTACTATCACACTGTTCAGTTGATAGTAACCATCTCTTACTTCATCGAGTATAACCACGACCCATCACACCCGTGTGTATCACTACACAGACACATTATGTCTACGCCACCACCATATATCCAACCCATGAGTAGAACGACCCATCACGACACCACTAACACATTATATCTACACCACCACCATATACCCATGAGTAGAAACCACGACCCATCACACCCTTGTTCATCACCACGCACACATTATATCTACACCACCACCATATACCCATGAGTAGAAACCACGACCCATCACACCCTTGTTCATCACTACGCACACATTATATCTACACCACCACCATATACCCATGAGTAGAAACCACGACCCATCACACCCTTGTTCATCACTACGCACACATTCATATACTCCTTTCTAAAATATATACCCCTCATCTCACAACCTTTCTATTCACACCGAATACTTTTACCTTAATTACTTCCCCACCAGGCAGCACCAAAAAAAAATTTCACACGCCGCCAAAAAAACCACAAAAAAAAAATTTCACCGAGTCGACATTTCTTACCCCCTTTCAGCCTAGCTAACAACCTACATTACCCTCCAAATTACCCTACCAGTTTCAGCCTGGAATCATGTGGCAAGTGAACGCCATATACTACTGTCAGGGCGACATTACTTGCGGACAGTACGTGTTCCGCTGTCTGAACATTTTGAACCTTTGTACAGAGAGGACAGAACGGGTCGGTGGCTTCCCCCTACTTGACCAAATTGGCAGTTGATGGCAAGACATCATAGAGGGAATGGACGACGAAACATAAGCACAGTGGTCCATTCGCCATATATCATTCCAGGTAAGAGATATCTGCACTACCTCTGTCCATGACATCCACTGGGCCTGCTGCGCCTTAGACAGCCTTCCGGACTCTTTCGTTAACCTCCTCCTTGCGGATCTCTTTAACCACCAGGTCTCTGTGTTCCTTGGTCGTCGCCATGGACCACGTCGGATCTTTGTTTTGGTAGCCGAACCCTTTCCTGTCCAACTGGGTGTTTCCCGTAACTTCCTTAAGTTGGAGTATAGCCTGGGCTTATTCGATCGCGTTGACGACTTTCCACTTCCTTTCCTTCTCAGGGCAGGCACTGAGACACTAACCGTTACATCTGGAGACTCGCGCAACATCATCGCGAGTCTGGTTTTTTCCGGCTTTAAACTCTTCCATGATGGACGGGAACGGGAGGACGAGCTTGCTCTGCTTGCAATACAATGCGACAGTTGTGAGGCATGTTGGTACTCCAAGCCACTTTCTTATATACCTGCTTATCTTTCCCTCCATGGTGCTCACAGTGGTCGTGCCTATATCACATATCAGCAGCAGCCAAGGGAGTTTCGGAATGAGCATGAATTGGAGGCACCAGATTTTGAATTTGCCTATCGGCCTGGTTTTATCGATGCTACCCAGACCGTTCGTCAGCATTTCTTACATCTCTACCACCGCGTTCCTGTCCGTCAGAGTTCAGTCGTACACACGACCGAGACTCCTTAGGGTTCCTCTACCACCGCGGGAATCGCTTGTCCGGCAACCATGAACAACTCTCCGCAGCTTTGCCCTTCACGATCGACAGGCTTCTCGATTTCTTAGGTTTGAAGCTCATTGTGCACCAGCGAACCAGATCGTCCAGTCTGAGGAGGATGCCTGCGAGAATCACTCTTCTTCAGTGTCAGGATTGTCGTTTTGTCCATGAAGTTGTCGTTTTGTCCATGAAGGCCTTCAGTGGCAGAATGATCTCGCCCTCGCTGAGTTTCGGACCGTGTGCGCAGCTGGATGCGGCATCCAGGATGACCTGCATGGCAATGACAAATAATATCGGTTGTCACAATTGGCTATAGTTATGTCCAGAGGTATGTCGGTATGAATACTCTGCAGGTATACCTATAAACATCTATAGGTACTGGATAACACCGTGTTTTCGCGCACAAAACTTTATTGCTTATGATGAGACATTATGAAAACATACACTATTCCCAGAAATACTATTCGAACAGGTGAATACACAATACTGCCTTCGATCGGCCTTGTGACACAACTAGTCGCACAGGACTCTTTCCCGTGTCCGAACTCAACTGAATGCCTGGCTAAGTTTCCCTCCTTAGCCCAAACACCGAGTAACTAGCTAATTTCCTTAACGTAGCCCACAACTCAATTCTCCTGGCTCAGCCTCAGAACTCCAGTGTCTGGCTAAGTCTCCCTCACTTAGCCTCAGACTACACAGTCCCTCAATTTGCCCAGACTTCTCTCTTTATTCACTCTTCCCGGAACCTCCCAAGAGGCACCATTTAATCTCTGCTCCTAATCACCACTTCCCCTGTAAATACCATTCTGGGTTTCCCTCTGTTCATTCCTCTCTCTGTCAAATTCTTCTCTGCCCCCTGGTGACTCAGACTGACATCTCCGTGATATAACCCTCCATTGTGTTTGGGGCTCAACCATTGTCTTGGGATTTCTCCTCACCCTCTCTGACCCCACATCCGCATTCCTCCTATCCGACCCCTGTAACCTCGATTGTTCTATTAGATTCTTAGCCTCTACCTCTCCCTGACTTGGCGTAAAAACACGCATGTTACATCGGCGAAATCGTACATCCCATGGCAATACTCACCTGCAGGTCGATCCGTCCGGTCGTGACCGTTTTGGTCGAGAAACGAAGAGAGAAGACCGAGAAGTACTGCACAGTCATTTCCGTGATGTTATCGGGCATGTGATAAGCCGTGAGTGCATTTCCCAACAACTGGTGGGGCACCGACCCGTAGGCGTTCGCCAGATCCAACCATATCACGTGAAGTTTCTCTTTCATCTTCGATCTCTGGATAGCTTCCCATATCATGATGCCGTGTTCGAGACAACCGGGGACACCAGGTATCCCCCCTCCCCCCCTTTTTTGAACCGCTGTCTCTACGCACTTGTTCCTCATCAAATATTTCGTGATTCGGCTAGCTATGATCGAAAAGAATATTTTCCCCTCAACGTTCAGAAGAGAGATCGGACTGGACCGGGCAATACCGGTTGAGTTTTGCTCTTTGGGAATCGAGCATGGATTAAATGTTTACTGTCTTCCACTCCGTGCTGACATGCTTGTGTTTCCACGCAGATCTCAGTATCTGGTGTAGCTTCTTAAGTACATTCGGGCAAGACAATGGTTGAGCCCCAAACACAACGGATGTTTATATCACGGAGATGTCAGTCCGAGTCACCAGGGGGCAGAGAAGAACGTGATAGAGAGAGGAATGAACAGAGGGAAACCCAGAATGGTATTTACAGGGGAAGTAGTGATTGGAAGCAGGGATTAAATGTGTATTGTCTTCCACTCCGTGCTGACATGCTTGTGTTTCCACGCGGATCTCAGTATCTGGTGTAGCTTCTTAATGACATTCGGGCACCTTTTATAGACTGTGTAAGGCACACCGTTGGGCCCCGGTGCCGACTTACCTCTTGCTTTCTTAACTACCGCAACCATCTCGCTCCACATTGGAGGCTTGGCATTGAACTCCACAGTTGGTTCTTCGGGGCATTTGAGCCCTTCAATTTCTCAGAGTGGGACGTCCCGTTGGGCATCGGAGCACATCGTCAAGAGGTGGTTCTCCATCTCCTCTTTGCTGACATTGAGGATGCCGGATCGAGGCTGCTCGAACAAGTCCCGCGCAAACTTGTATGATTCCTGGAAGAATCTCTCATGTTCCTTCCGGGTTTTCCGCCTGTTCCTGCAGAACCTTTCCGCTCGGGATAGGGCATTGTGCCTGGCTTTCAGATGTTGCCACACCTGGTGCAAGCCCTCTTTCTCATGATCGGCCGCTGTTTTCCACCGCTTCCGAGCGGCATTCTTCTGTGTTCTTACTTCTTCCATGGCGTGAATTCGTTTAAAGTGTCGTCCCTGGAGTGAGGGGAGTCAACACCCACATTATATTTTACCCCGTATCAATATCCTGGAGATATCCAGCAGACTCCGTCCACAACACTCCCTCAATCTGAAGACACCTTCTTCTCACTCTTGCTCACCCCTGGATCATGCCCCCTCTCAAGCTTCCCCAACGCCACATACTCAACAACTCTTGCTTCCAAACATTAATAAAGATTAATTTATTAAAAGAAATGTGTAATGTACGTGAGACGTGTATGGGAAGAAAATGTGTGTTGTGTATTCTAATGTAAATGTAGAGGTCAGACCACAAAGTTCATGATCAGAGTCCACTCATCATGGCAAGGATTACACGACATCACAAGAATCAGCACAATGGACCTCACCAAATTCCGCGTCTCTCCCGCCAGACATGTCCTCCTCCAGGAGCTTTGATAACCATGAGGGCTGATTCCCATTCAAATCTACAGTCCGGGAATGATACTATTTTTTGTTCCTAAAAAAACTAAAAACTAATAGTTTATAGAAACTGAGACCACACAATTCCTGCCCAGTGAAAAATTGAACACTGTCCCATGAACATGACGTCTTTCCTTCTTGCGAAATGTTCTATAGTTTTCACTCTTAAAACAGTCATTGTATCTAGACTTAAATAGATCTCTTAATTTTCCAGATAACGTCTTAATGTTATGATTTCTTTGATACGTGGAACAACCACTCTCCAATGTTTTGGTTTCATATAATGTGAAAATCAATCCCTACTGTTCTAGTAATAAGTGGACTGAACATCCATCACCACTGGGATATTCACGAATGGTATGAAAATCAAAACCCATTACCGTGTTGCTGTCCACAGGTAATGTGACATCTTCTTAGTAATGTTCTCAGTATTTATCCTGTGGGATACTTATACTATTCAGCTCCACCGAGCAATGTTTATCAACTTCTTCTAGCATAGGCCCAGTGAGAAAGTTGCTGGCCAATCTTCCTGCACCAAAAATATCCGGGATCGGAATTTTTCAATGTTTCTGTGTTCTTCATCCCAGCCAGAGGGAAGCTGTAAAATATTTAACACAACTGGTGAGAGCCTCCCCATCACTGATCCTTATTAGATGATCGTGGGCCATCGGCCTCGCTCAGAAAAATACAGTGAACCACTCTGTCAGGGACAGATGAGCTCAACACATAGGTTTTCATCAGGCCAAGACAAGAAAAAAAAAACATACAGTGTGCGGAACCCCCCCCCCCCCCCCCCCACCAGGGAGCACCCCACTGGAATATCCCAATTATCCCCCATTACTCAATTCTCAACTAGTAGAGCTTATCAACACTTCACTACTCTATTTTCAACTAACAGAGCTAATCATCACTTCACTACTCTAGCTAGTATCAACCATGCTACTTCTTCTTCTTCTTCTTCAGCATTCCGAGCCATTGAGGTTCTTTGCTGCAAATACAATCTGTCTCCATTCGTCTCTCTGGTGGACCTTCTCTTGCCAGTCGTTGATTCCAAGTGCTTGTAGGTCTGTATGTATATTATCTCTCCACCGCCTTCTTGGTCTACCTCGGGGTCTACGAACCATGCTACTGCCTAAATTAATTAGGACTAATTATACAATATGTTCTACCTTATACAACACCGCAGTTCTACTAAATCACATCTACATTTGCCATGACAGGCACGTGTAAAATCAAATCCACTTAATTCGCACACGGTAGACATTATTAAAATCCATAACTGCAGTGCCAAAGCACTTCTGCCTAAATCAACTGTTTGAGTTAACACTGTGTCACCAAATCGTGTTTTTTGGCAAACGCCTTGAATTGTCCACGTGACGTTCATTTGATATTCACACCAGATTCTCAAGGGGCAGATCATCCATTTTCAGAAATCTTATGTGCAGATCATCCATTTTCAGAAATCTTATGTCCCCTGGCTCAACCAATGCAAGAGCGATTCCCCTTGTTGCAACTTCCAAACAAGGTAGCGAGTCCCTGCATTCTCCCAACAACGGGTTTCAATAACAAGCCGCCAATTCGTTTGATGTCGGAGAATTCTCAATGTTCCCTGGGTATCTTTATCTCACCGCTACTCGAAGTAAACAAGTTGGAGCTGCGAACACAGACTGTTTTTCTCTGTACCGGTTAAAAACAAGTGTGGCCTTGAAAACACGCCGTGAAGCAAACTGTCTGTATTATCATCATCTGGTTAATCCACGGTGATTTTCATGACACTCCAGCAGTCTCTGCCGCCTGGTCTTCTGCGGAGTAGCGGCTTCCTTCGTCTTGTTGCAACCAAACTGAATCAGCGAGTGGAGGTAGACAATCTCACCGAACTTTGGCAATTTCTCCTCAAGGGATTTGTGTTTTAGCTCTTCCTCTAAAGCACGGGACAACGTGGCATCTAACTGTACCCACTCTGCCTTTCTAGTGGCATTAGGGAACTTGATCTTCATCCTGAGACTCTCGGAACGTTGCTCGGGTGGGTCACGGATGACATCGACTTGAGTCTTCTCAGCAGCAGAACTTTTGGGTTCTCTGTGGGGTTTTCTCCCTGGCTGAGATCCTCTTGCGCCTTATCCCGTTCCCGGGAGCGCTGTCGTGCCTCATGTAATGCACTCTCGCACTTCTTTCGTCCAGCGTGAATTCTCATTCCCTGGAAGGTGGCGAAGCTTTTATCACAGACGCATGGCCAGCCCGGTCGGTGGGCTGACATCATGGTCGGTTGGACGAATAGGGTCGTCATCGTGTGGTCTCCAGTGGATCTTTCATTTCCCCCCTCCCTCCCTTTCGGATGATCCAAGGAACATCTACTTTTTCTTTGTGCCGCGACAAGGATATTATACAGCATTAGGGGTTGTCAGCCCGTCTGCTGTCGGCCCCATCGTTTCACCAGTGGAGCCAATTCCACCACTGCGCTGCAGCGGGGCACTGTCTTCCCAGAGTGCCCTCCGTCTCTCCGGATGTCTGACGGACTGGCCATAATTTATTCATAAAAGCTCCTCCGCGGAGTAAACTCGGCAGGGTTCTTCTGATCGCCAGATGTTCCCCCTTCCCCAAGTGTTTCGAACCATTAAACCCCTAACACTCTCCGGGGGCAAATATAAATCCAAATAATATTTCCAAATAATATATCATCATCATCATCATCATCTTCCACTTCTGCCGTCAAGCGTCGTGGGGAGGAATAATTTGCGTTCCAGCGCCCGGTGGACAGCACTGGATAGTGTCATTCCGTGTGGTTGTACAATGTCTCTGATGTCGTCAATCCATTTTCTTCTTGGACGTCCTCGTGGTCTCGTCGCAGATGATCTTTGATGTAAGGCCAGTGATGGTAGTTGCTGATGTTGCATTCTAACAACATGGCCAAACCACTTGATCTTCTGTCTTTCAATAAATGTGGCACAAGGTGTTGATCCCACAGTCTGTCTGATAGTAACATTTCTTACTCGGTCTCGGATTGTTAAGTTGGCAGCTCTCCTCAGGCATCTCATTTCGCAGGTACTGATTTTGCGAAGGTGTAATTTGGATAAAGTCCAGGTTTGAGATTGGTAGCATAGGGTTGGTGTGAATATGCTGTTTATTATCTGTCGTTTTGCGGACATGGGTATGTTTGGATGTTTCAGTAAGGGTGACAGTTGATATGTAAGTGCACTAGCTTTTTGACATCTGCTTTCAATTTCTCTGTCTAATCTGCCATCTTCTGTGATCATACTTCCAAGGTATTTGAATTCTTTAACTTGTTTCAGAGGTGTGTTATTTATCTGTATACTTAGTGGGCCTGGCGATCTGCTAACTTGCAGTACTTCGGTTTTGGCTGTGTTTATACTCATATTGTATCTGCTGCAGGTTGAACTCAGATTAGTAATATGATTTTGTAGTCTGCCCTCGTCGCTGTAAAACAGGCACTGATCATCTGCAAATAGAAGTTCATTTATTCCCTGTGGGTCAGTTGTTTCATCTGGAGTAAAGAGTTCTAAATTTTCTGAATCTGTTCTGTCGAGACTTGCTTCTTTGGAGATTCTGTCCATGTAGATATTGAATAGCAGGGGAGAGAGCACACATCCCTGTCTCACTCCTGCATTGACTGTGAACATATTTGATATACCTTCCTGTGTTCTTACTGCACTTTGGCTCGAGTGGTACATGGCTATGATGTTTTCTAGCAGTTGCCCTTCTATCCCATAGTCTTCAAGGATGGTCCATAATTTGTATCTGTCTACTCTATCAAAAGCCTTTTCCTGATCTACAAACACAACATTCTGCTGGTCACTATATTCAATAGTTTTTTCACAAATTTGTCTAAGTGTAAATAATATATGCAGGTTTGAAATCAACCGTAGTCGATTTGGCAGTAAATCGTTTTGCGTTGATTTAGATGGTATCATCGTTAGCCGTTCAGAAATCAATCATCATCATCATCATCACGTGATAAGTGTGGGTTATGTTTCGCCATTTCACACGATCTTGGATCAGCTCTGTGTTCTTGTCTCAATTATTTCATGTGGCTATACTATCCAGATATTTATCTCACTGCTTTCCCTTTGCTTTGTTCCCCCCCCCCCCCTCAATCTTGCCAGTTGTCACTAAGTTTTCTAGTTGATTTCTTTTCATAACGTGCCCCAAAAAAGGTTAACTGTGTACGTCTAATTTCTCTTATCAGTTTACGGTTTTCAATTTTCTAGTTTCACAGCTCTCTCTCTCTCTCTCTCTCTCTCTCTCTCTCTCTCTCTCTCTCTTTCTCTCTTCACTCGCTCTACTCTCTCTCCACTCTCTCTTTTCTCCACTCTCTCACAACTACACTCATTATAAATGTTTATATTCACACACACACACACACACACACACGCGCGCATACGCACACACACACACACACCAGAGATCTCATAGTTTTCTACATTGCTAGTAAGAACAAGAACAATAATTTGCCATATCCCCGGGAAGGTTAACCCGGTCAACAAATGCCCGCAGAAGTCGGATGTGTCGGCCTAACGGCGCAAGAACGCAGCTCTGCTGTAAACAGGCACAACGCAATCACATCCGAAAAAAAACTCCGGATGAACGAAGAAGAAGAAGATTTGCCATATGCAGCAATAATCTAACAAAGAGAGAAAATGGAGAACGGCTGCACACCGCCCTCATTGTGGAGACCTGAGACAATCGATAATTCCAGGGACAGATTCAGCGCCGTGTGCAATGCAAACAGGAGTTGCAGTGACGTATTTTTTACTGCGCTGCCTGCCTACACAGTGGTCCAGGTACAAATCCTAACAGACACCGGATTATTTTTCCCGACCAGTACAATTCTGGGGTGGTCCCAGCCTCATAAAAATGGATACCAGACAATTTTTCTAATTATGTAGGAATTGTCCAGAAATGATAGGCGACGCTGAAGGTAACTGGACAACCCACATATGTCGTGGTCTATAATATGTTAACGCCTCTCGCCCCAACAGCTGTATCTGCTGCGAAATTTAGCTTTTTTTCCTTCTAAATTTAAACACCTACTCAATGCTCTCATCTTCGCTGCAAAAACACCCAACTAACCACCTCAAAGGTCTACAAGGTGTGGACTGCGCCTGGCCCTGCAGCCAGCAGGGTTAGGATCGGCTAGCCTCTCCCAGGAGGGGTGAAAAGTGAAAATTAGTAGCCTGCCCATGACCCGCAGACTACACAAGTCAACCCCACCTCCATGTGATGTAGACTGGGAAACCATGACCGCGAGGAAATGGCTCGCCATGGGGGATGGACTCCCTATTGTCAGATTTTTGTCCAAAACCTGCGACTGACCTAGCAAGCCGGCAAGGGATCTTCATACTGCTCGTAGAAAAACTAAGAAGTATAAACGTTCACAACAACAGAAATGAGATTCCTGAGAAGAATACTCAATGTATCAAGAATAGATAAGATCAGAAATAAAGAAATCAGGACTAAAGTGGGTGGTATAGCTGCACTAGATTTTATTGGAAGGCAGCAAGTCAAATGGTTTGGCCATGCAAGTAAGTTACCAATTAACAGTATACCACAACAAGCAATGATCTACAGACCAGAGGGAAGCAGAGGAAGAGGCCGACCACGTAAACGATGGACGCAGGGAATAACAGAGTCCGTGGGAATATCGATACATAAAGCCCATAAGCGGGCACTCTCCCGCTGTTTATACTTCACCCCGACACCGCAAGGTACAAGAGGAACATGATGAGATGAGAGATGATGAGAACCACCCCAATTATAGCCTCGTTAAAAGGTTGAACCGGGTAATGTGATATAAATGTTCGCATATCCTTTAAAGGACATCGCTGTCAACATCAGCATCTTTCAGCTGATTGTTGATTTCTTGGCAAGATTACGCTCAGTAGTTTGCCATTGCTTTCTGAGCGACCGGCTCAATACCCCGTAAGTTAGAACCTCTACCGATTCTTGTCGTCGTCACGTTACTCACGAGAGTATACGAGATTACGGAGAAAGTCGCTAACCCAAGGCCAGGGAGACCGGCAATGTGATATACAAGAAAACAATAAAATATTCTCACCCCATTCTCAACCACAACCGTCTCACCCCATTCTCAACCACAATCGTCTCACCCCATTCTCAACCACAACCGTCTCACCCCATTCTCAACCACAACCGTCTCACCCGATGCTCAACCACAACCGTCTCACCCCATTCTCAACCACAACCGTCTCACCCGATGCTCAACCACAACCGTCTCACCCCATTCTCAACCACAACCGTCTCACCCGATGCTCAACCACAACCGTCTCACCCCATTCTCAACCACAACCGTCTCACCCGATGCTCAACTACAACCGTCTCACCCCATTCTCAACCACAACCGTCTCACCCGATGCTCAACACGCCACATCAAAGAACGCAACTGAGCGAAGGCCAGTCAGACATTATTGAGGCTACAAACTAAATAAAACAAATTTATGGGCATTGCTAACACTTCTTCTTTGTTCACTTTCAGGCGTCAATATGAATAAATGCAAAGACAGCAACAGTCAACTTAAGCTTGTTGACATCTCCGTTGTTTGTCCTCAAAAAGAGCAGATGTAGGCCAAAATATTTCTGTGTGTGTGTGTGTGTTCTGCATATGTTGTGCACTCCTGCAGCATAAACACATTGCAGCACCGACAGAAGACAGTGCGGTTGGAGAAGATATTCAAGAACACAACAACTTAGCTTGTAAATAGCAAAAGTCATGCAACATTTGAATCGGTCACCTTGACATGAGGCCGCCGCCGACGCCGCCCCAGTGGATAGCGCACAACGGTGAACGGTTAACCGCACCCCAGACGTGGAGGCTGGCGATCAATAAATCCGGGACAAGCACAGCGCTGTGTGGCTGTCCACACAACACATTCGGTAAACGCATTTTTTATACACACATTCCATTCTATTCTCACCAGTTCAGACGTCACACCAAATACACAACGAAACTCTTGTCATCTGGCACCTTTAAAGAACGCCTTTCCTTCAACTGAAGTCAGGAATCATTAGATCCGTGAAGATTTACAAACAACAAAATAAACATGTCTTGAAATAGGAATCCGCTATGGGTCTTCTTTTTTTCTTTTTTTTAAATTTTGGCTCTAGGTCGCTCGCTTTGACCTCAAGCGTAGTCCATACACACTATTTCCAGTATCGCTGGACTGAATTTTGCTTGTGGATTAACTTGTCCTATTAACAGTGTCCCTCGCCATCAGGCGAACCCACTCCGACTTCAGAGGTATTTGTAATTTACGTCCCCAAGTCAAGGACGATAGGTCAACATTTTAGTCCAACTGACCGGTGTAGGGGTTGAACCTCTAATCTCGAAATCAGCACACCGAATGCTTAGAACACGCGTTCTTATCTATTCGGCCATGCTGACCTGCGCTATGGGTCAGTGACGTGCATCACATTGTGTAGGCTTGAGTGCACGGGGATTAGGTGGCCAGTCTTGTCCTCTGTTAGCAGTTCATAAATAAACACACATAGTATTGTTAGGCGCTCATAGAAGGAGAGGAAGGAAGTACAGATTAGAGGACACACTAGACAACATAACATTTGAAAGATATAGTTACCGACCGAGATTCAAACCTGTCACCTCCAAATGACTGCGCCTCCCTGCAGGAACAAGTGTCTCCTGTTAGCGGACTGCGAACGTTGGCCTCCAACCATCGTCCGATCGCGCTCGTGGCATTATTAGCGTAGCCCCCTGCCAACCACCCTAACGCGCCGGCTTGTGCAGATGTGGAGGGTGATGAGGAAGTATGCCTAGTAAAGAATGGAAGAGGGCAGATATAAGAAATATTCAATTAACATAATATTTAAAAATACTACAAGAATTAACCATAACAAACAGCATTCTTAAATGTTTTATATTGCAGAGGCAAAAGGCGAAACGTAACGCAATTCTTATCAAACACTCACAGGTATATTCAAAATAAGTCTGTTGGAACTGGGAAGTTGGAATAAAGTGGCAGATGTTCGAAATGTTTTGAGATTATTAAATCGCCGGGGCCTTAATAAATTACATGAATGTACCTTGGGATAGCCCCAGTGGATAATCTAATTGTATCCTTGGGCTGCGAAATTGGATAATCTAACATTTTGAAAGAGACATAAGGACAACTTATCACAAAATCATTTTTATTCCACATTATGAGTTGACAAAAGCTTGAATATAGGCCTACTGTGATAACTGCAACGACAACAAAAATGTGCAGAGGGATACACAGAAGGAAGACAGCGAGAGAACATTCTTCACAGACTTGTGTCATGGCACGGAAGGGTTTCATTGCACCAATGCACACATAATATTGGAGATCGCAAGATGTGGAGACGCATAGTCGCACACGCCAGTCGGCAAGGCACTTAATAATGAGGTACTCTGTGATAAAAGATGGAAGACAGAAGACTCAAGTGCAATAAAGTACAATCGTTATAACCTGCAGTCAAGTAAGTAATCTGCAGTAAAAGGATCAAGCCATTTCGTTCTGCTTTTGACTGTCTGCCAAGACGTAAATAGCAAATCTCCAATATTAACAAATACACTTCACTGACGAGATACAAAACAAAGGGCTCGCAATAAGAATAAGTCAGTCTTTACTTTGCCTATAAAGAAGTAACAAAAGTATGTTGAAACTAGACATATTCAAAGCTGGCTTTTATCAATAACCAAACCATTATTCTCCCCCACCTCCCTTTTTTCTGAGAAATGCAGCAGGCCACCACTCCCCCCCCCCCCCCCAAATTTGACGTGACCTAAATTTCCTGCTGTCTCGTACACACTGGAAATGTTCTCATCAGCAGCCATTTTTTCTCTTGCTAGCCAGACGCCACGCATGCGCACAACGATGTAACACAGCTAGATCTGCAAGCACGCCCCTGGTCCCTGACGTCATACCATCCACCGCCGTTACAAAGTTAAACGATTAACTCAGCTTCAGCGCTAGCTTTTACGTGTTATCTGTTATCTTGCAGACGGTTCGACACCTTGTGCCACATATATTGACAGGCAGAAGGTCAAATGGTTTGGTCATCTCGTTACAATGCAACACCATCAGTCAGCCTTACCAAAGATCTGATAGAAGAGCAAGAGGGCGCCCCAGGGGAACATGGCTCGTCATCATTTATTATTTTTATTTAGTGAATTGCGATGCAGTTTCGTAACGCCTTTGGCTCAGTACATGGTATTTGGACTACAATATAAAATGACACAAAGTAGTGCAGCTTTACATAACAGAATTAAGACACATACAGGACGTTGCGGCGACTAGCCTAGGTATTTGGACTATACGCATTTTTCGGGTTTGTTTTCTCTCTCGTGGGAGTAGGCTTTCTCGGAAAGCCCTCTTTTCTTCTGGTTCCCGGAAAAACCTCACGTTCTTTCCGGGTTTTCCGCCTGTTTCTGCAAAACCTTTCCCCTCGGGAGAGGGCACTGTGCCTGTCTATACTTTCCAGAGTCTGTACTATATCTATACTATCCAGTGATATCTGATGGAAGATGTAACATATAGATAAAGAAAAGAATCTCCACATTCAAAGATTCGTTTACAAAAACGAAACAAGGCCATGACAAATTTAAATATCTCTGCCCAAGTCTTCAACATAGCCCCCGTGTCCATCGTGCTGTTTCAAACCACTTGCGCTGTTCAGGCCGGCAGATCCGCTATATAGGTCATTGCCTCGCACTCCAGTATGATTCGGGCAGTATATACTATATACACTCAAGTTCTTGTAATTGAGATTTGTCTCTGTGGTGCCCACTCATGTCACACCCGCTCATTTTTAAATTTACGGACCGACAGACTATATGATAGCTCTGGAGGCTCAGGTACCCAAAATCCCCCCCCCCCCCCCACACACACACACACAAACACACACAAAGCCACTTCTATCTTCGTATTTGAGATTGTAGACCTCTAGGCTCCATGCTGCTCGGCTACGACCTTTTCCTGACTGTGGCTGGCAATTCCCGACCAGATTTCTCTCCACGATGTACAGATCATATTTACACTACTGCGTTTTGTTGTCTGCTGACATTTTAATCTATCAATTGTTGGATTTTCAATTCTGCCAAAACATTACACTACCCCCTGCACTTTGCCCAAAGGAATGATTTTGTGAAGCTGTTCTTGTATCTGCCCCTGTCAATCTATCCCTCCACTCGTTTGACTGTGGTAATATGCCCGATGGTATCTTTTACCTGCGTCAGCCATCATTAATCTCTCTGTATTCACATGCCTTTGAGATCATGCGGGTTACCATTCTACGACAGCCTGTCATTAGTGGCTTGCAAACCAATCCGATACAATATGACACCGTTTACAAGAGTCAAATTTCGTCGTGGCCCAGCGGGTTGTATTCGGGCTCTTTTTGTCGCAGATATGTCGAACAATACCGTGACAATGGAAACTCTGAGGCAGGCTAGGCATACCTGCAGTGGCTTTTATCATCCATATTGAAAATCAAAGCTAAATGTATGACTCCATCTGAGTCCACCGGTCTTGTTGCTAATCGTACAGTGGCCATAATTCAAAATAGTAAACAATGTCTTGCTAAATGAAATTCGCTGTCGCTTTTCTGCAAAAGAACTTTGTCTTTTGATAACACGGGCTTAAGATAATAATAGAAAATACTACCATTTGCATGTTGGTTAGAAGAACCCCCCCCCCCCCCTCTTTATTCATGCTCATTGTCTGGAGCAGTAAAACATGGTGCAATGAAGTATAGGCCTACCCCTCACATTTATTCATTGAGCCCGTTCTTCTCTGTCAGTTATATTAGCAACATTCTTCTAAGTCTAAAACACAAATAATGCTTAAATGTGATCACTCCTGTTTTGATCTCTGTCACATCTACCGCTAGATGTCACTTCTGTTTCTTCTTTATAGATCAACGTCGCTCCCCTTCCCCCGATGTATCTCCACCTTGTCGCCGTGGGAGGGGGGGGGGGCTCTTGCGTGTACCAATGACCCTAACAACTAAGCCGACGGAAGCACAACTATGTGTCGGATAGGACTTGGGTTAGGAGCCAGACTAAGCGAGACACAATCTGCTGCTCTGCAGGTAGACTGAGGATAACAGTCAAAAGTTAAAATTAGGCGTACGAAGGCAGAAATTCTTGGTTCGGACACATATTAGCACTAGAGCGCTATGTGTCTGGTCTGCAACTATGGAAGCCGCCCTGGATGGCGGAAAATGCCATGGACTGTCCCCGTCTTCCCCTGAGGGCTGATTGTGAAGTCTTCGCCAGTTCTAACTTGACCAGCTAGGATGTGAACGGCACCACAAAAGTGAGAGCCTCCCCCCCCCCCCCCCCCCAGGAATTCTAACCTGTCAAAAATGCACGCTAAAGTCGGATGTGTTGGCCTAAGGGTTTCAGCCCAAGGGTGCCTAACCAGACACACCGCAACTACATCTAAAAAAAACAAAAACACTCCGGATGAACGCAGAAGAAGAAGAAGATCAACGTCGTTTGCTACTTGTCTATTCCGGCATGGGTCACGAACAGGACGGTTCGCATGACCTCAAGATATGAATAGATTAGATTTTGAAAACAATTGACCTGTTTGATGTTTTACACTTTTACGATATGAGATTAGCACATATTCCCAGTACACCTCATGGTGTGTAAACATTTCTTTACATATCTTGTACTATATATAAAGCTCGTACCCCCGCACCATATATATATATATATATATATATATATATATATATATATATATATATATATATATATATATATATATATAGAGTTTACATGTGAATGTGTGATTCCTTGAAGATAGCCATCCATTTAATTTTGTCATGCCACGATCTTGAAAATTACAAAGCACCTTCTTTCTGAGTAATTTGAAGCTAAGAACGGTATATTAAGAATAACCATTCCGTGCAAACAATGCTGGGTAGCTTGTAAACGCACACATGCTACAGCCCTCTCCTTCTGATGACTCCATTCTCTCGCCCGCTACCTTTGCACACAACAAATAACACACTTGCATCAGCACGCACGCCATATGTACGCTTACGTCATATCTCCCAACACACCATTTGTTCACTATAAGACACATGAGAGGTGCTGCATAAGTTATTCCGTTTGGGCCGACCTTTGATGTAGGTTTGCAATATCTGTTGAGAAAATTGTTGCAATTTTTGTTACTTGTTCAAAGGCCTTATAAACCATACTTGCATTTGTTTATTCAATTCAGCAACAAACTGTTGCATTTGGCCGTGCACTGTGATAAATACCCCAACTATACCACAAGAGAGAGTAGAGAAGAGACATCTTGTTTCCGGCTTGCTACCAGCGACTTGTAACCACCACGAACTGCGCATATTTCTTTTAGGTCACGGCCAGTCCCGTTGTTAGGTACATAACTGTCACCGTGCAACATAGTTTGTCTGCTGAAGTTTGTGTTTAAAGCAATTCGGCTTTGAATCTGCAAAGCAAAAATTATGAAGACATTGACAGGGATACCCCAGCAAGGCTTTCACGTATGGAACGACAAACGAGACGCCATTACAGTGTTCACAAAAGTGCTTCACCTCAGAAGGAAGGCTCACATAATGCGAATGCTCGATAGACGAGGTTCGGCCATTGGCACTGCAACTGTGGGCTTGTCTTTGAAGGACGTTGCGGTGGGCTGATGGCTGGTCCAGCTGATATATACCAAACAGGTTTGATATTTATGTTATAGTATTTTATTACGAGCATTTCTAATGTATCCCAGTTCCCCCGCTGTCTTGAGTAGTTTAACAAATAATATCTGGTGCCGTTTTCAGTCATCTTGAATCTTCAACTGTCTGAGTCTGCCATGTTGGCTGAAGTTGGTGGTCTTCTCCATCTTGGTTTTCTTCGCATTTGTAGTTTTTTTAAAAGTATCTTCATCAAAACTCCCGTTTTTTCAGTTACTTTGTTGTAATTGCTGCTCAGTTTTGTTGCAGGCATGTGAAATATTGTATTTTATACCTTTTTGTAGTAGTATTCTGTTTATTAACGTCTAGGTGGTTAATTTATGATAATTAATTATTTTTACTTACATTCACTAGTGACTCATGTAACCTTACATTTTAGGAATTCAACTCAGTTAAACTTCATTTATATATATATATATATATATATATATATATATATATATATATATATATATATATATATATATATAACACATACACACACACACACACACCACACAAGTTTAGTGTTAGGGCATATAAATAATACAAGTATGATGATAAGCTATTATTATAAGTATTTATAAGGGAGACTATGACTGTCAGCCGGTCTCTCTGGCTGAGGGGTTACAACACTTTCTCCGTAATCCCGTTTATCACGCAGTCTTGTAGCAGGAGAGAACTGGGAGCGGTTCGACCCCCTCTGGTGACTTGCGGGATACTGAGCCGGCTGCTCAGAAAGCAATGGCAAACTACTGAGCATACTCTTGCCAAGAAATCAACAGACAGCTGAAAGATGCTGCTGTTGACAGCGATGTCCTGTAAAGGATATGCAAAAAAAAAAAAATTGATTGTCAGGTCGTAGTCAGATATGACTGAGCTACCGTATGACAGTAGACAATTGCTTTCTATTAGCAAGAATGTTGGGCGGCGCTGAATAAACCCAACACTCCACATTGTACCAACGGCTTCGGGCGTAAGAGCGCAATTGGGAGGGTACAAGCTTTATCCTGGTGCGAGGAATGCAACCTAAAGACAAAATGGCAGGGCAGACCAGGCCCTAAGCCTTGGTTGGCAGCTGGTCTAGGATCGAAGCTCCGACAGGCGGACAGCGGCAGCTTCTGCAGCTTGTCTTGTTCCAGATGTATAGGTGTTATCTTTCCTCTGGAGTGAACTAGACAGGCCGAGAGAGGGATTGTGCTTCATGGACAGCACATGGTCTCTATATGTGCTATGGAGAGGAAATGGCCATGTTTTCATATGCATCCACTGTGGATGAACATTTACAGCATGAATTGGCCGTATCAGCCACATTTGCCACCGCCATGGGTTGTAGTTATTAAGCCATTTTGAAGCACAATGTACCAAACTATCGTTTGTCAAGACAGAAAGGTGCCAAATGAAAAAAAAAAATTAGGAAGAATTTATTTGCAATCAAATTGCGAATAAACGAAGTGTCTATTTGAAATCGAATTGCAAATAAATGAAATGTCTATTCGCTATCGAATTGCGAATAAACGAAGTGTCTATTCACAATTGAATTGCTGAAAATGCTGATTCAGGGGTGATATTTAATTTGGCAAATAAAATTCACGTTAAACAAAGACGATCCATCGATTCCGACATACGATGACTCCTTCACTGCCTTGGGGGCTGCGCCCCCCAGACAGCTTCTGCAGATCCATAGAGCACACTTTATTTACAAGCTTCGAGTTTCTCAGTTCTATATTTTAGTTCCTAATGTTTAATATTTTTTATTAAAAAGTTGCTTTCACCTAATTAATTTCTGAAAGATGAAGAAAAACATTGTCTCGGCGGGGAATCGAACCTCAGTCTCCCGCGTGACAGGGAGAAATACTTGCCACTATGCTACTGAGGACACGATGATAGCTCAAAAAAAATTTATAATATAGTCATACACATGTCCCTATTACGTCACGTGACCAGCCTTCGATTGCGAATAATCACTTCGTTTATTTGTAATTCCATTTGCGAATAGACACTTTGTTATTATTATGATACCATTATAAGCTATATATAATATAGTAATAGTCTATATACTCTGTACTTTCCAAACTTCTCTTAAAATGCATGTCCTTAAAAGCATGCATTATCATCCACCATCATCCAGTGGCTTGCTTGTTCTGGCAGACTTTGCTGTCATGACATGCAATATATATATATATATACTAGCTGCCCGGCCCGGCTTCGCCCAGACTCTGGCGGGGATGTATGTATGTATGTATCTATCTATCTATCTGTCTGTCTGTCTGTCTGCTTGTCTGTCTGTCTGACCTGGCCCGGCTTCGCCCAGCTCCTGGTGGGGAGCATCTCATTTAATTCATATAAGTAGTCATATAAGCTCCTGTTCCCGACTGTCTGTCTGTCTGACCCAGTCCGGCTTCGCCCAGCTCCTGGTGGGGAGCATCTCATTTAATTCATATAAGTAGTCATATAAGCTCCCGTTCCCGATCGATCTATCTGTCTGTCTGTCTGTCTATGTATGTATGTTCGGCCCGAACATAACAACAAAATATAGATAGAATAGAAGAATAGATAGAAAATATGATTAAAGAGATCTATCTAAAGTAAACTTGGCTACCGTTCCCGACTATCTGTCTGTCAGTCTTGTCTATCTATCTGTCTGACCTGGCCCGGCTGCACCCAGTCCCTGGTGGGGAGCATCTCACTTAATTCATCGTCAATCAACTCATTTAATCTATAGCCAGGGGACTTAACTTAAGATATAACAATGCTACTAAAAGTTATATCCCTTTTTTAAATATTTTTTTATATTTTCTTATGTTCATTCATGTAATTACAAAATTAAATTTTAGGAAGGTAATAGCTGATAGCTGATAGATAAAACTATGACAGTTGGTTGCACAGGAATGAAAGGAAAACGCGTAGAAAATTTCATCTCAATCGGAGTGACCGTTCCCGAATGCATAAAGGACGGATCCACATACATCCATACATACATACATACAACGATTTATATATATATATATATATATATATATATATATATATATATATATATATATATATATATATATTCATTCAGTAGCATGCCCTTTGCAGAACCTCGTTCCCATAACAACTTTCCCGGAAAACCTCTCGATTATAAGCAAGATGTCCCGCATCTGATACAACCATGTGGAGATCACCCGCCACATCCTGCACCCATCTTCTCTTTTATATATATATATATATATATATATATATATATATATATATATATATATATATATATACATATATATATATACACAAAGAAGTTTTCCCCTGTATGTCTTTCAAAATTCCACTAGTAACATAAGCCAGATGTCCTGCCTCCTTTGCTTTCATGTGTAAATTATCTATCACATCTTGAATACATCTATGACGTAGTCTTCCACCTCTACTCTACACATGCACAGACACACAGACTCTCTCTCTCTCTCTCTCTCTCTCTCTCTCTCTCTCTCTCTCTCTCTCTTTCTCTCTCTCTCTGGTCTCTCTCTGGTGTGTGTGTGTGTACGCACACATTGAGATACACACACTCTAAGCTTTTAAAGCAGAAATAGGATGGGTTGGATAAGGTCACTTCATTACCTAGTTCTAGGATAAAGAAAAGAAACAATGATTATACAAATTTATACACCAACAACTTTATCAGAAAAGGAATTTTAGAGTAGTTTACAATAGAAATTAGAAGAGGCTAAAATAAGCAAGATTGTGAGAACCATGGGAGATTTGAATGCAAAAATTGGTGTTGAAAGAATGGAAGAAGGAAAGGTATAGGGCATAGAAATGAGTCAGGAGAGAGACTGCTACTGTTCCCTGTAGAAAACAATCTTTCAACTACAAACACCTGATTTAAACACCAATCAAGAAGGTGCTGCACCCAACCTGCAAGAAGAATGTTGACTACATAACAGTGATGGACGACATGCATAAAATCCATAAAGGCTGCTGGGAGCATATAGTAACATGGATCATGTTGCAGACTTGAAGGTAAAACTGAAAAGAAAAAAGTCATAGGAGCACAGCCAATATGGTTTGATCAAAGTGATAAGCCAAGTGAATATAACAAAGTAAAACAAATTAGAAAAGTTAATGGCACCATAGAAGTCGTGACATGACACCTGATGTACTAACCACACAAGTGAGAAACATTCTCATCTTATCTGCACGAACCATATTCCCTAAAAATGGGTACAAGAAGCAGAGGTGTATCACAGAGGAATCATTCAAGCAAATAAAAGAAAGAAGCAAATGACAATGGCAATAAAGAACTTGCATAAATATCAGAAGTACAATCAGAGAAGAGAAACATTGTAGGAATACTTAAAGAGAAAAAGATTGAATGAGACATGTTCAAGGAAATGAAAAACATTAACATTAATTCAAATCATCATTACATGTATTTAAATGATACTGATTAAATTTTAACAGAAAGTAAAGATGTGTTAAAAAAGATAGGAGGAGTACTGTGGAGAAATGTATGGATATATTTAAAAGTAAAATACGCAAGTGATACCTGAGAGCAAAGAAAAAGAACCAGAACCTTCATTAGAGTAGGAAGTACAATATTCAATACAAAGTCTGAGGAAAGGGAAGCCACCAGGCTGTGACAAAATACCAACAGAACTAATCTAGGCATGAAGAGAAGCCAGCATCCTTATCTATCATGCACTATGTGAGAGGGTCCAGGTCAGTGTTGTTTGACCCAAAGCATGAAAGAGAACAATCTACATCCATCTCCCAAAACAAGGAAATTTAAAATTGTGCACGAAATATACAATCGCACTAGCAAAATCCTCATGTTAATTATCATGAAGAGGATTGAAAGGAAGTTAGAATATGAATTACAAGAAGTACAGGCAGATTTTAAACAGGACAGGAATCAAGGACAACCTCAGTATGAAAACCATTTTTAAGAAATGCAAAGAGTACATTTTAGATTTTCTTAGTGTTTCATAGTTAGGTGTGTGATTATGTTCATCATCAGAAATTGTGGAACATCTTGAGAGATGGTGTTCATCATCAGAAATTGTGGAACATCTTGAGAGATGGTGTTCATCATCAGAAATTGTGGAACATCTTGAGAGATGAAGTTTCCAGCTCATGTGATCCACTTAATTGAATTGAAATATGGCATCATGAACAAGTAGCTGTCAGAGCCGCAGTTGAAATATCAAACTGGTGTGAGGTGCAAAGGGAAGTAAAACAGGGCTGCATTATCTCCCCATATATTCAACATATTCAAAATGTAATGTGTCGATAGTTATGAGACCTGTGAAAATTTTGATACACACATAATTGGTGGAAATCAAATTACAGTACTCAGTTGATATTGCCCTCCTTACAAACAGTGCAAAGGAATTAAAAAAGTTAATCCTGTTTGCCAAAAGACACAGTGAAGTTCAAAATCTCTTTCTAAACAGTAAAAAAAAAAAAATTCCACAAAAATAATGTCCACAGAGAAAGCTACATGTCAACACAAAAGTGCAATCAGTACTGTGACAGTCTTCATAATTAACAACAGAACTGTTTAAAATAAATCAGAAAGAGGATAACTATATCAATAAACACTATTACACTTATAGAAAAACATCAAACAATAAAAATGCTAAGAACATGCATCTTTTTGTGGCAACATCCATATGTGTTATTGATCATTTTGCATCGCAAAAGAGGAAAATGTGAGCTTCTGAATGTTTGCAGAAAAATTCTTAAATACTGTGGGTAAGGATGACAAAACGTAGTGACAATCTACAAGATCTGAACATTGAAGAAAGCTGGCTCACAAACAGCATCTGATCTAGGAAACTGAAATACTTTAACTATATTTATTTATTGTCACAGTGGTTTAGAGAGAACTAATGGAAGGCTTTGTTCCTGGAAGGAGAGACGGGTTTGCCAGCACAAAGATGGACACATGACTTTTCAGACACATTGGGAATGAGCTACCATATGACAGTAGACGGCAGTAAGAGAGAGAGAGAGAGGGTATCAGGTCTTGTCAGATATAGTTGAGCTACCATATGACAGTAGACGGCAGTGAGAGAGAGAGAGGGTATCAGGTCTTGTCAGATATAGTTGAGCTACCATATGACAGTAGATGGCAGTAAGAGAGAGGGTATCAGGTCTTGTCAGATATATTTGAGCTACCATATGACAGTAGACGGCAGTAAGAGAGAGAGAGAGAGGGTATCAGGTCTTGTCAGATGTAGTTGAGCTACCATATGACAGTAGACGGCGGTACTATCTTTTTTCTGTTATCGCTGAATGTTGGGCGGCGTTCACCAAATCCGACACCCCATATTATGCCAATGGCTTCGGGAGGTGGAGCACAATTGGGAAGGTACAAGTCTTATTCTAGTGCGAGGAAATGCAGCCTGTGACAATCCCCTGTAACAGGCAGACATTGGCTGTTGTCTTATGTCCATATATTTTGCAGATATAACTGAGTAGTGCAGGATGGATCAGCCACATTTATCACCTATCATTCACTATGATCAACAACTATTAGGCATTCGAGAATGGTTTGCACACTTCGTTTACTTATAGATGAACACAGTCACATGTGTAACATTATTCCAGGAAGTTTCGTTGAACCTTATGCATCGTCTTTAGGCATTAAGCCTGAATATAACACTGCCTTCTACAGGCCTTTTTAAATTAACTTGTCGTGCTGGGCTCTTCCCAGTGTCTGAACATAACCAACTTAACCCCACGGAGTCTATCTTTGGGCCAAGTTTTTCTCTCACTTGCCCACACTAAATGCTTGGGCGAAGATTTCCCTAACTTCTCCAAAAACTCCAATTCTCCTAGAGTCTAGACCCATCAATTTTTTTATCTTTTTATCCACTTCCTCTAGACCACCCATGACACTCTATTTCACCTTTGATCCCAATTACAAATTCCCATGGACATTACCTTTCTGGGTTTCCCTTTGTTTATCTGTCTACTAGCACATTTTCTGTCTCTTGCTGGTGATTTAATCTACTTGTGGGTGCTCTACAATGCCACTGTTTTGGGGCTTTCTTCCCCCCCCCCCCCCCCCCCCCCCCCCCAAGCTAGAGCTTCTAATTAATCTTCCTGGCCTCACCTCTGCCTTATTCTAACCTCACACCTGCAACATTGCATTGTTACTTTCAGATTCATAACCCCCACATTCGCTGTACTTTGGACTTTGGATGTTGGATGTATTCACACATGTTACACAGCCTAGACAGACCAGGTCCTAAGTCTTGGTTGGCAACTGGTCTAGGATCGAGGCTCCAACAGGCGGACAGTTAGGGCATTGCTTTGCTGACCCGGTAGCATCTGCAGTTTGTATTGTTCCACCAGTATTGGTGTTATCTTTCCTCTGAAGTAAACTACTTGCCGAGAGAGGGATCATGCTGCATGGGTAACACATGGTCTCTACAATGCAGTCCAGGTTTTGTGCTGTGTAGAGGTATAACTCCATTCTTGGCCTTACCACCATGAGTTGTAGTTATTGTGCCTTTAAAAAAAATTAACATGTTACAGTCGTCTGTCAAGGTGACAGTGAATATATATACATACATCTGGGTATGTGCGTGCGCTCGCATCTACATATATACACATACATATATAGTTTGGTTACAATGTTGATTGATTCCCTTAAGAACCCGGATAAGTCTTTTAATGTGCTTTTTCTTAGTGCAGATTCAGGCTTGAGTATTTCAGGTTCTTTAACATCATTACCCTTCCTTATCTATTTGAAACTCATAGATCTTAGTCAGTGCTCCAGACCCCTAAGAGTAGGTTTCATCAGAGACACAGAGAGCTTTGCCTCTGTGATTCTGATATTGACTGCTGTAACTCTCTCTGACATCAGATAATTATCGTAATTTTTTAGTGATGGCCTATCACAGTCATGTATTTGGAGCCCTCAGAAACAGCATCTTGCCTGTAATTTCCAAATACTTGATAATTTCTTGGTATTTGCACCAAGGTTCAGCTGCTTAAGTAAAGATAGAGGACCCTTCTACACACTTTAAGGCAAATTAGACATACACTGCTAGACCCATATTTTTTAGACCAATCGGCACTCAGTGGGTGATGTGGCCAGCATCGTGCCGGCTGCCTTTACACCCATGACATTTTTGGTGCCCATTTTAGTCTGCGGTGACTTGAGCCCAGGTCAATTAAAATATCAATCCAGTTACGGATCAAACCAGGACTGCCGGATAGACAAGCGACCCTGAATTTTCTGGACTGCTGCTATTGAGGCCCATTTTTATATTTTCTTCTCTGCTTGGTTTCCTCATCCATAGAGACCAGGCCCTTCCTTTTCACAGATCATTTCTATGAAGTATTCTTTATATCTAGCCATAATTCTTTCAGGGTACGGAGTACTCGATTTGTCCTGTCTTTTTACAATTTTAGGGAGTTCTTTTCTCCTGTATTGTAATGTGTCACAATGTTCTTTATAATAATTGAGTGAGATGGTCATTGTCTAGGTTTCAATGTTCCTTGTATGTCTCTATGGAGTGTAAGTAGATCTAGCCACCAGTCTCACAATGCAACTCACTCCAGTAGTACACATCCATCAGTCAGTGAACAAGATTGCTTTGGCGCACATAATCCTTTAATACAGAAAGAACACGGACAAACGGAGCATACTTCTATAACCAGAAACAATATAATCCATAGAATATATATTTCCTCCTCACAACTTAACCAGCACACATTACTGCCTTCTCACGGCCTTATTAATCTCAATTTCATAAGCCAGTTATCCAGCTCCTATCCACTGCTGGACCTCACACAAAACCCACACACTGGGTCTAACCTCCAATAACTATCCAACCCATTTTGGGTTCAGGCCTCCATTATCTATCCAACCCTTACTGGGTTTTAGGCCTGCATTCACAACTCGGAGAATAACACAACACAGCATGGAGCTGTCTTTCTAACTCCGCTCCTATCCTTCGACTCCCTACCAGTTCAGAGTCAAAACCTCAACTCTCCACACGATCCGACCCACAGTCATCCGACCCACAGTCGGTGTCAGCTCCAACTGACCTTCCAGTCTCCTGACTTCACACACAACTCAACTGTCTCTCACCCCATCCACCCTGGGGGTCTGCACTCACCCTCACCATTATCTTTTCATGGCTGGTTGTTTTTCTCGTAGTCTTGCTACAAAGGTCACTCACCTCAATGTCAATGACCCAGGCATATGTCATAATGTTTCTGTAAAATAATTTCTGATTATTTTTGGCAGTTTTTTGTGTTTCAGCTATTATCTCCATTCGACTGTTTTTCACTTTTATCACTACTATTCTTTTCCTATTTTATTTGGTTTTCATTTGTTGTAAGAAAGTTAGGTTCTGTTCCTCTGTTATGTTTGTTTTCTCTTGTCATTTAGTGCCTAGGTTCTGTTCCTCTGTTATTTTTGTTTTCTCTTGTCATTTAGTGCCTTCTTACCATGTCTGCCAATTACTCCATTCAATGACTGGGCTTTTTTTCCTTCAACTTTGGCGTTGAAATTGTCAGTTTTGTCCTCAAGTCTTTCCCTTTTCTATCTCAAATAATTCTTTGATGGTAGTGAATTAAACTTCCTTTGGCCTATGCACAACTAAATTTGTCCTTAAAGTTCATAATGTGCTTGGAAATATTTCCATTTGTTGATTCTACTTGTCTTTTTCATTTTAATTTTATAAATTTAGCCACAATATAGCTTATAATTATTTAACTCTATATAGTAGTATGTTTCCAACTAGTAAATATTCTACACCTGAAACATTAAATGGAATATTATTTATTGTAGCTTTTCTTATATGTTGTTTTAAAAATGGTCCATCTTTGTCTGATAGTTTAACCACTTTTAATTTACTGTTTGTATTTTTATTGTTTGGTGTTCTTTCAGATGTAGAAAAGTATATCTTCTGAACTACCCAGCACACATGGACATGTGAAGACATCTGTCACAACTAGACATGTCCAACATAACTGTCCTGATAGGAAACTCAGAACTGCTAAAGAAAAGGCCTTTGCATGCTGGCAACTACTACAAGGGCAAGCCCGTCAGATGGAAGATAGGTAAGCAGTTGAATATTTATAATTGTTCATTTATTCAAGTCTCTCAGTATTTATACAGCTTTGGTTTGGTGCATGTCAGTATGCTTGTTGACACATCCATTTTTTCCCCTGACTTCTTAATCTGTTTACCTTTTTAGTAAGCTGCAGCCCATGTATTATTAGAACTTATTTTTTTTTTAAAATTGCTGTCGTATCTATAATCAGTAAAGTTTTAGAAATGGTCTGATTGTAAGTTTAATATTGTGATGTTCTTCCGCTTTTACTTATTTATAAATGTATGTTCTACTTAATGTGTATATTTTGTTGTCATGTGTGTATGTTTTTATGATTCTCTTATTCTCGATTACTGTGTATTCTGAAGGCATTTGCTTTCCCATGCTTAATATCTTTTGCCTAACACTTCTTACTCAACACTGTGTGTACTATATTTTGCATTTATTCTTAGAATAAACTTTTCTTTGTGCTTTTAAAAGTGCCTTTTTATGGACTATGCTAAAATTGTTTTTAAAGTGTGAAAGAATAATGGTTCTGATTTAAATTCAACAAAAGCAATGTAATAAAATGTTAAAAAGTTATGCATGTAAATGACATGATAGTTTACTATGCTGATTACATTGTTTTATTTAAAATTGTGGCATGGATAAAATAATTACAGACAACAAATCACATTGGTAATGACAATATTTGATTATTTTGAAATACTTAATAAATATAAGATGATTTTAAAAAAAAATTTAAGAAAAATGAAGTTGGGTATTTAACATTAACCCATTTAACACCACTTCAGTAAAAACAAGTTGTGCAATGTCAGTTTTGAATTAATTAATACATTAATTCTCTCTCTCTCTCTCTCTCTCTCTCTCTCTCTCTCTCTCTCTCTCTCTCTCTCTCTCTCTCTCTCTCTCTCTCTCTCTCTCTCTCTCTCTCTCTCTCTCTCTCACGTGCACACACCCCCACCCACCCACCTACCTACCTTTCCACAATAGCAAAACTTAAGTTTCCTTGTATAGGGTATTTTGATGTGTATAACAATAGTAAATTTTCCATCACAGTCGTTAACAGCATAATAAATAAATCATAATGGCTGTCTGTATTGTGTTGTGCTTTTCAGAGTAGTTATGTGTTTCTGGCATATGCAAGACTATTTATGAATTGGATCTTGTTGATCAGTTCTTTGTTACTTGAAAGGTGCACAGTGTTGGTTAACAGTAATATTTATAGTGTTGTTTGAAAGAAATGATATAATGTTACCATATCTCAGCTTGTTTGCGAAGCAGTTGACCTGGACACTTTATTTTAGGATGTGTGTCACATCAGCGAAGCAGTCATTTTTGCGGTCACAGTATCACACGTGAATTGTGACAAACAACATTCAGTAATTAAACAACTACCACTAGTACACACAAACACTTGAAGTGTCAAATCTAGTCTTATCACTATCATAATACCTCTTCCTTTTCCTCCTCCTCCTCCTCCTCCTCCTTCTTCTTCTTCTTCTTCTTCTTCTTCTTCTTCTTCTTCTTCTTCTTCTTCTTCTTCTTCTTCTTCTTCTTCTTCTTCTTCTTCCTCCTCCTTATTCTTCCTCCTCCTCACCCTCCTCCTTTATGAGTATAGGCCTTCAACCATCTAATCAAAAGCTCTCATATATATCCATTGTTCCCTAAATGTTGTTTTTCTATATATCCGTGTCTCTAATTCTTTGCTTTGTTTGTTTGTTTGTTTCATGCAACAGTTATTATTCTTGGGTTAGAATCTCCATTAATTTTGGCTGGCTTGTTTAATCTTCATGTCTGAAATTAATGATTGATGAATTGTGCAATTCTGTGGGATGAGGAAGCCGCCCCACATCAGCCTTCAATAGTTGCTTTTAACTGTAGTTTGATAATTCTTTGCTGGTGTTCTTTGCTTCTCTAATGGGCCTGGGTGGAACAGGAGGCCTGTTCTGAAAGGAACTTGAGAGGATTTAACCTGGGTAAGTAGCTTAATCTCAAGACAGTACCTGGGAAGTCAAAACCTGACACTGAATGCTGTGGTGCAAATTTTGCATGTTGACAAACTAGCGGCAGTTTGAAATAGCAAAGAGTAGGCCATCTTGTTGCCCTGGTAAAATTGTTAAAGGAAAAAAAAAAAACCCGTGGTTATAGCCATCTTGGATGGAGTCTGTCTAGAAGCAGCACCTTGCAATATTGCATGCAAGTCAGACACACTCATCTCTGATGTACCTAACCAGGTGTTATGAAATCTTCTCAATTGAAGGAGGACAGAAGAAGAAAATAGTTATCTTATTATCTTTTTACATTTCTGTTGTGTCATAATTTTTCAATTTCTTTTGGTTGTTATTGATTTTCACACATTGAATTTTGCCATCCATTGAATTATTATATGCAAGCATGGCTCCAGCCCGTGCGTACATTAGCCAAATAATCAAAGTTGAACAAGTAAACAGTATTAAATTGTGACTCATTGTACAGATTATGTTTGACCAATCCCTCCACATTGTCCTCTGATCACCTGTTTCCATATACACTGAAGGAAATCAAAAGTACAATTATTTTATCCTAACCATCAAGAAAATGTCAAAATGGAAATAAATCATCATCATTGTCCGCCACGCTGATAAGCATGGGTGGTCATGGTTCACCATCTGAAACGATCACAAGTCTTAGATCAGGTCTGTTCTTGCCCTGATTATACCATTTAGCTAGGTTGTCCAGATATTGATCACTTTGTCTTCCCTTTACTCTTCTCCATCAAGTTTGCCAGTTGCCACTAAGATTTCAAGATTATTTCTCCTCATGACATGTCCAAAAATATTGATTGTCTACATCTAATTTTTCTGACCAGATTTGTGGATTTCATTTGCTTCTTGGATTGCCTCCACCTCGTTCATTTTTATGTCTGCCTATGGTATTATTTGCATTTTCCTAAGAACAATTTTCTTTGGCATTAGATGTTTTTCTGCTTATTTGCCTATTGCATCTTTTTACAATAGTATAGGTTCACTTGGGAAGGTTAACCTGGTCAACTAACACCTGCAGAAGTCGAATGTGTTGGCCTAAGGGCGCAAATAAATTGGCACAACGCAATTACATCTGAAAAAACACTCCGGATGAACGCAGCAGAAGAAGAAGTATAGGTTTCGTATAGCACTTTTCATCATTTCCAGCAAGACAATACTAAAAAATATCGAACATCATGAGGAGTTAAAGTAGGTTGGAGAAAATATATTTTGAGACATGTCGATGGTGCCATGTTAATATTTTAGAGTCTGAAAGTAGTCTGCAAACCATTCTAGACAAAGTGACGAAGGGGAGTGAAAAGAATTGATTATCATTACGTTTGTAAGACTGAATGGTTTTCTCGAAAGCGCAAATTATAATATGCAGAGTATATATATGTGTGTGTGTGTGTGTGTGTGTATGTATATATATATATATATATAAATCCAACATTTAAGTCTGCACAGTAACATTCAATGGAGGATATAATACAGAAAAGAAATCATTATATCCAAAGATTACTTAAAAAGAACTGTGTCATGAAAAATAGAAATATCACATCAAACACCAAAAAAAACCTGCTTACTGAAAAGTAAGTTGTTTAGAATGGAAGTGAATGCTGAGCATGGAGTAATAAAATGGATAAGAACTCGTGTTCCTAAACTTCTGGTGTACTAGGTTCACCCTACACCAGACAGTTGGACTAAAATGTTGATCTCTTGTCTCTGACTTGGGGCCGTAAATTACAAGTACCACTGAAGTCGGAGTAGGTTTCACCTGATGGCGAGGGACACTGATTAGGGCAGTGGTTCTCAACCTTATTTTGGCCCGTGCCCCCCTTCACTTTATTTTCAGAATGTTATTCTCCCCCCCCCCTTTCATATTACCTACCTAAAAATTTGGCCCGTGCCCCCCTTCACCATATTTTCAGAATGTCATTTATCTCTCTCTCCCCCCCCACAGTATACGTAATAATGGAAGCTAAATTTAATAACACATACTAAAACAAGTCTAGACGTCCACATAAAACGTGATTTGTGGGTCTAATTACTTTATAAAATGAATTTTAGAAGAGTGAGACGTACAGAACCATGAAGTATGAAAGGAAAAACAATATCAATTTCCTAGAGGGGAATTCCCCACCGGTTTGGGAACCACTGGATTAGGGAAAGCTGATCCACACACAAAATTCAGTCCAGCACTTCTAGAAGTAGTGTGTATGGACTACGCTTGAGTTCAAAGCGAGCGAGCACAAAAAATGTAATGGTGAAAAAAAAACTGGGCAGTAGAGTTGTTGAGTTTGAAGAGTGTTTTGCATATTGTAGACAGACAAAACAAACGCTGTTGTATTGACATCTCATGGCAATAACACATTCACTCATCACAATCTACAGGAAAAATGAATGAAATTTGTGTGGCACATGTTCAGAACAGGTCGAATGGAGTCTTTTGTTAGAAAATACTAGGCAGAGGATGACAGAAGAAGTTACATGTGGGAAGTTTAAACAGCTGGATAAGAATTATAAGCAATGTCAACTTGCTGAAAATGTCAGAGAGGATTAGAGTGTTGTGATACCTAATGTCTGCTTCAGACAGGACATCTAAAGAATAAGACATTGAATAATATTGTCTTCTTAGTGTGCATGGTATAAGCAAAGATAAATAATAGTTTCTCCAATAATAGTAAAAAATACAGAAAAGTTTTCAGCACTCACCTAAGGGACAGTATTTGTCAGCCATTGTACCACAGGCCTTCAGCCAACTCACACCAAGCCCTTTGTAGACTTTCAAATAATGTTAGATTTTGCAGCTAAACTTTTCTATAGGATGAGGAAGCCCATGCCTTTGCCAACCCTCCTTAGTTGCCTCTTATGACATGCATGGTAGGTTACAGTGTTATTAGGCTATTGACCTTCTGGCACATAATTCTGCTTGTTACTTGTTTATTTAAATCCTCAGTTTTGTTGTAGAGTAAAATGCTGTCAAGATGACACATGTCACTTAAATGTGCTCTTTCATGGCATTGAAATCCACACATTGCTACTTTAAAGATGTGCAATCCTAAATACTTTGCAAAATATTTGGAATGCCTGCATTGCTGGTTTTTTTTTCTTTCTTCCACATCATTTGTTGATGATTTGGAAAGTTAGTTTACTTCCTTGTTTGACAATACTTCTCAGTTTTCTTCTGTGTTCTCACTTCTTCGTTATTTGATCAACTTGTCTTATTGTGATGTTTTTTTTCTTTTGTCCATCAATAGTGTGTATGTGCATATTTATGCAAGCGCATTCATTTGTATCATTAAGGTATCTGGTGGATTACATACACATTTTTTTGTTGAAAAATTTGTAGTGCTTACTTTTTTATATTGTCTTTTCATATTTCCTTTTCATATTTTTGTTATATGGCTGCTTATGTGCTGTGGTTCAATTCATTACATCCTCTCAAAAGAGGATAAGGATAAGTCTGGCCAACATATTTTCAATAACATGAAAAGAAATGAAGATTTAAATAGATAAACAATACATAAAAAATGAGAATTGTCTGTTATATATTTACTAACACTGTTGTATAGCACAGATGTCTGGTTAATGAACAAGCAATTAGATGGTCAAATTAAGACCCTGGAAATATAGATATACAGAAGAATAGATCATCTTTCATGGAAACAAAAGGAATCAAATGTAGAGGTCCTAGGGTGAATAGAAAGCCCGTGAAAGAAATAAAGAAGACAGGTAAAATATTTTATTTGCGTTAAAAGACATATCAGTAACACTCTATCACATTAAGAAACAAACCAGAGGGTAAACGAGAAACGGTCAAGCAAGAGGTAAATTGTGATACAAGTAGGAAAACATCAAGAGATGAGCGAACAGCATTATGAGTAGAACAAGGCAACAGACAGGTTGGAGATCCATTGCAGCCAACCTTCATTGTGGAGACATCACACCATTAGTTGATTTTGATTGATCTCATCTGTCCCTTTCTTGTTAGGTGCTTTAATATTTCTAAAATTCTTGACAGTAAAATCTAGTAAATTGTCCATGATTTCCATGTCTATAGATGGTTAATTATT
Source organism: Cepaea nemoralis (assembly GCA_014155875.1). Classification (NCBI taxonomy): domain Eukaryota; kingdom Metazoa; phylum Mollusca; class Gastropoda; order Stylommatophora; family Helicidae; genus Cepaea; species Cepaea nemoralis. Next base: position 426,729 of record JACEFZ010015322.1, on the reverse strand, counting down.
GATGTATGTTGTTATGTTAAATATATATATTTTTTTCTGGAATGTCTTAAAACATATAATACTAGATTTTAAAACATGCATTGGTGGCATAATTCATTCTGATTTGCATGATTTCACAAGAGGTAGGTATGTAATTTGATTTGCAGTGTTGCTAATTTTTATAAACAGATTGGTGTAGATGTCATGCTATTTTAAAGATAAATGGTATTGGTTAAATAATGTAACAGTTCAGAAAATGTTTATGGATCTATAGATATTGTAATTATTATTAGATCATGGAGGCTTCAAGAAGTCCCATGCCAACCCTTCTTACCTCGAATGACATTATCATCCGCCACCCCCATAAGTATGGGTGGTCATAGTTTGCTGTCTCACAGGATCACCATTGCCCTGGATCAGGTCTGTGTACCTTTACCATGTCAGTTCTTGTTCTAATCTCTGTAAGGCATCTTCCATCAGATAGTAGGTTACAGTGTTACTATTCTTTGCTTCCTTTAAGGGCTTGGTGACACACAGGTGGTGGTTCACAAATATTCCATAAATGTTCCTTCTGAAATAGAGAGAAACTAACATCAGTAGAGATAATAATGGAAGGCTGGGCTAATATATCGTTATCGACATGTGCTATACCAAATTGTCACATTGGTGATTTCCAAAACATTGAGCACACAACCCCCCACCCCACCCCCACACTCACTTACACTAATGGAAACAAAATTCAGAGAAACACTATTGTAATCATTCTTATGACCTTTCATATGTGTATATGTTAATGTACCATTGAAATACAACAGATAAACTTGATTTCTGTGCAATAAACTAGACATAGTGTAACTGCCTGCATGTTTATTTGAAAAGGACCTTGGGAGGGGGTGGGGGAAGAGAAGAGAAGTTAGCATTAGTTAAAATTGCTTCTATTAACTAGAATTCTAATCCGCTATTTCAGTCGTTCTCATCTGGTGGGGAATCTCTCTCCAATATACCCATTTACTTGTATATTACATTGTGGTATTTCTTCCTTCCTAGTGACAATCATAATCTGTGTCTTCTTAACAATTCAATTCTAAATCTAGTTTTCACTGTGTGCAACAACCGCATCTACTAAATATTGCAGGTCCTGTTCATTGTCTGCAATCAAGACTGTATCATCTGCATATCTAATGTTACTGATGTATCTTCCCCCAATGTTGATTCCTTCCATATCTTCTATATTTCTGAAAATATTTTCACTGTACTGGAAAAAAAGTTCTGGAGACATTACACATCCCTGTCTCACACCTCTCTCAATAGGCTGATATTGACCTACTTCATTATCAATTCTTATGGCAGTTTGTTGTTTCAATATATGTTTTTTACAAGTCTATGATGTTTCCCATCAATTTTTAGATCTTCAAGCATCCTTATCATGTCGACATGTCTCATTTTATCGAAAGCCTTTGTGTAGTCAGTAAAGCAAAGGTGTAGATCTTTGTTTACTTCTATAGAACTTTCAATTACTGTTCTCAGTATATACACAGCATTTACTGTACCCATAAACCCGCATTGTTCCTCTCCTATTTCAGGTCGTATTTTCTTCCTAACTCTTTGCATGATAATTCTTAGGAAAATCTTTGTGATGATGTGACTCATTATGTTAATTGTTTGATGTTGATCACATTCCAAGGCTCCTGATTTCTTTGGGAATGCAATAAATATAGAATTACATAATTCATCAGGTATCATGTATTGTATTCAGGAGTCTGGTAACTTTATTCCGTATTCTTCTAAAGCATTAATCATTTCTGTTGTGATACTGTCTCAACCGGGGGTTTTGCCAGTTTTCATATGATACTTCCCCGGGAAGGTTAACCTGGTCAACAAATGCCTGCTGAAGTCTGATGTGTCAGCCTAACGGCGCAAGAACGCAGCTCTGCTGTAAACAGGCACAACGCAATCACGTCTGAAAAAAAAGTCCGGATGAACGCAGAAGAAGATATGATACTTAAGTAGATGCATTATATACACACGTATGCATACACACAAACATACATGTGCACACATACCTGTCTACATATATATGCACACATACATGTGTTTATACATACACACAAACACATGCATGTATACATACAAATACACCATGTACATACATATACACATGCACGCATGTATGTACATATTCACATACAAACAGTTCTCAAACATGTGAACACAGTGTATCCATCCATCATGTGCCATACCGGAAAGTGTGGGCGGTCATGACTCACCATTTCACTCGATCACCACTTACATATGCACACTGACAAACATCCACATACAACATTCATACATACATATATATGTATGTAAGTACACACAATGTCCATGCACATATGCAAATAATTACTAATTACCCACAAAAGCAAATAAATAATGTGTACGTCTACATGTAAATATTACATACAGATATACACACGTACATTCATACACACAGACACAAATATGCGTGCGCACATACATGTACACACACATACATAAGTGCAGGGATGCTCCATGATGAAGTGGTCAAGCCTTCTGCCTCGGATTCCGAAGGTTGTGGGTTTGAATCCGGGCCATGTCCTTCGGTTCACGAGTGCATTTATTTTGGAGATTCCTGTGGGTCGTCGCTGGAGCTACAGAGTTTGTGCTTTATGCGAAGCTCTCCGTGCTGTGGAAAGAGACAGCCATTTGAGATAACAACCCAGTGCACTGAAGTCGTTTAAGCGACTTTTTTTTAACAAGTGCATCTGAACGCACACAGACACTTGCATTCAACATACAAGCAGACATGCACTAAAACTTATACATACACACAGTTGCACTAGCCTGTTGTAAGTGTTATTGCAGCTGTGTACTTGCTTATCTTCATTGGGGAGCTTTATCATTCGTGAATGCAGACAGTATGGTTTATGTCGTGCAGTAGCCACAAGGTTATGTTTTTGTACTATCGTTTGTTGCTCTGTCTGCTTTAAATGCTAGGTAAATAACATGTTCTATTGTTATTATTGGTTGCTCACATGCACATTAGTAACACTCATACATGGATACACACACACATAGCCACAGCACTCTTGGGTACAGTGTCATAGGGGTGTGAAATATTGTCTTCACAATATGCCAGATCATGAAAATATGGAGTGTTCAGCTCACTCCCTTATCACTAATAACATACGCACATATACAAATACTCACATACATAAATACATAAGTACACACACACATGTGTTAAAAGAAAATGTTTGCATATCCTTTACAGGACATCGCTGTCGACATCAGCATCTTTCAGCTGATTGTTGATTTTTTGGCAAGATTACGCTCAGTAGTTTGCCATTGCTTTCTGAACGGTCGGCTCGCATATCCCTAAGTTACTGCCACGATTCGAACCAGTGCTGATTCTCACCGTCATCACGTTACTTATGAGAGTATACGAGATTACAGAGAAAAGTCACTAACCTCTAGGCCAGGAAGCCGGCACACATACACATATATATGTATATATACATATTTATATACACATGTATGAATACATACACACACATACGTACATATGTGCACAAATGAATGTAAACACAAATTACTTACAAAAACATGTATACATGCATGGTACATGCAAACACATTTGCATATGTACAAACACATGAACATGCACTAATTAATACATATGATATATATGTATGCATACACGCACATATGTACATAATTGTGCACACACATTCATGCATGCATACATATACACGTGTACTTATGTACATGCATACAAATATATACACATATACATGTGTATATACATACACAATGCAAACACATCCACACATACATGTGTACATGTACACAGGTATCTATCTTCATATGCACATATACATTATGAAAATACATACACTTGTCATGCACATATGTATGTACATATTCACATACAAACACAGTTCTCAAAAACATGTGAACACATAGTTTGTACACACTTACATATGCACACTGACAAACATGTACATACATTCATAAATCCATATGTGCACAGTACACACAAACATGTCCATGCACACATGCAAATAAATATTACTAATTACCCATAAATGCAAAATGTACATATACATATTACATACAGATATTCACACACACACACATTCATACATACAAGCACTAATATGCATGCACACGTAAGTGCATTTCTTCTTTTTTGTGTTTATCCGGAGTGTTTTTTCAGATGTCATTGCGGTGTGTTTTGTTATGTATGCACCCTTGGGTCGAAACCCTTAAGCCAACACATCTGACTTTTAGCGTGCATTTTTGACAGGTTAGCATTCCTGTGGGACCCTCACATTTGTGGTACCATCCACATCCCAGCTTGTCAAGATGGAACGGTCGAATGCTTCACGATCAGCCCTCAAGGGAAGGCAGGGACAGTCCATGGCATTTTCCGCCATCCAGGGTGGCTTCCATAGTTGCAGAGCCGACACATAGTGCCCTGGTGCTGGGCTCACCGAGGGAATCGTCACGTCCTGCTCATGGCTGCTTTAATTCCTTACTTCGATATATTGGGCATATCGTTCACCACGAGCCTTTCCCGCACTGACCAGACCGGTCTGCAGGCGGTATCCACTCAGCAAGTTTTCGATTCGGACATGTGCTTGTTGGTGTGTCCGTCAGCGCTGTTCTGCGCACAACAAACATTCGGAAACTAGCTAGTCAGAGCTTTTCCAGACACAAGCTATTCGGAAAACTAGTCGGTCAGAGCTGTTCCTAGCACGAAAGACATTTCACTCAGACGATTTGTGCATTGTGCCTGATTTATTTGCACCCACAGGCCAGCACATCCGATTTCAGCAGGCATTTTTACGGGTTTGCCTTCCCGGGGTTTCGAGAGACGTTAGACCCTCAAGGGAAGGCTGGGGCAGACCATGAGCATTCCCCCGCCATCTAAGGAGGCTTCCATAATTGCAGAGCCGGCACATATTGCTCTAAGACTGGGCTCACCTGAGAAGTTGCGACGTCCTGCTCATGGCTGCTTTAATTCCTCACTTCCATGTGTTGGGCATTTCGCTTGCATCTGGTTGCTCAAGCACAAACCATGAACAGTCAGTCTGCGGGCGACATCCACTAGGCAAGCCTTTGCTTTGGACTTCAGACCACGCAATGAATTCGCTAGTCGTGCATTCCATTTCGTGTTATTCAGACGTTCTTCCACCTTTGTCTAGACTCTCTATGAGTTAGATACAGACAGTTTTCGTAACTATTTCATTCGACTGAGGCACTTCTTTTACCTTTTAGTACTCGCTCACGAGGCAGGCTACATGTGCTGCCAGATCAGCACCTTACCTCCGTGCAGAAGTGAGCGAGAAATGGCCAGGCCCTCTCATCCGGGGATACCTCATATCCCCCAGCTGAGAGCCTTCGGACAAGTATCTATACTGGGCATGTAGTGTGCTCAGAATCTGACCTCAATGTTTTGGTAGGTGGGTATCGGCCAGGCTCTCACATCCAAAGGTTTATGGCTCGCCACAACCCTCGACAGAGAGCCTTAGAGTATGTGTCCGGATCAAGAACTTCTGCCTTCTTGCGCCTGATTTAAACTTTGACTGCTATCCTCAGTCTACCTGCAGAGCAGCAGGTTGTGTCTCGCTTAGTCTGGCCCCTATCTCATAAGCTGTCCAATATGTAGTTTTCATCCATCGACATAGCACATGAGGTCAATGGAACACGCAAGCTCCCCCACCACGGCATTTGAACGCACACAGACACTTGCATTCAGCATACATGCATGCATTCACACATATACACACACACAGTTGCACTCGCCTATTGTAAGTGTTATTGCAACCCTGTACTTGCTTATCTTCATTGGAGAGCTTTATCAGTCGTGAACACAGATAGTATGGTTTATGTCATGCAGTTGTATGCATACATACACGTACATATGCATACGCATCTGCTTACATTCATATAGATATATATGTACATATGTAGTACACTAAAATATGTATACTCTCACAAAAATTCATACATGCAAACACATGTCTTTGCCCATAGCAAATGATTATTACTACGTGCAATAAAATGCAAATAAATACACGTGTACGTACACACACATACATGCACAAATCCACATACATACATACATACATACAGACATACACACATACATACACACACACATACACAGGCATACATACATCATACATACATACATAAACACATACATACATAAACACATACATCATACATACATAAACACATACATCATACATACATAAACACATACATCATACATACATAAACACATACATCATACATACATACATAAACACACACACATACATACATAAACACACACACATACATACATAAACACACACACATACATACATAAACACACACACATACATACATAAACACACACACATACATACATAAACACACACACATACATACATAAACACACACATACATACATAAACACATACATACATAAACACACACATACATACATAAACACACATACATACATACATAAACACATACATACATAATACATACATACATAAACACACACATACATAAACACACACATACATAAACACACACATAAATACATAAACACACATACATACATAAACACACATACATAAACACACACATTCATACATACATAAACACATACACACACACACACATACATACATAAACACACACATACATACATAAACACATACATACATAAACACACACACATACATACATAAACACACATACATACATAAACACACATACATGCATAAACACACACACATACATACATAAACATACATACATACATACATAAACATACATACATAAACATACATACATAAACACACATACATACATAAACACACATACATACATAAACACATACATACATAAACATACATACATAAACACACACATAAGTGCATCTGAACACACACACATAAGTGCATCTGAACACACACACATAAGTGCATCTGAACACAGACTTGCATTCACACATATAAATACATACACAGCTGTACTAACCTATTGTAAGTGTGTAGCTGTGTACTTGCGTATCTTCGTTTGGAAGCTTTATCCATCGTGAACACAGACAGTTCATCCTTCTCTGCTTCTCTATGCTACAAACAAGATTGATGATCTCTATGTAGAGATTTATTTCATCATGTTCTAAAATGTTCTAACAGATGGTATAGGCCTTTCAACACATCTGTTCTGTCAGTAAACAGGTCCACTGCTTATTCATTTGCTGTCAGGTGTAATAAAAGTAACAATTATTAATGGTGGAATTTGTTATTTTCGTTGCCAGTAAAATAAATGGATAACAATTGAATTGGTTTGCTTTTATAGACCTCGTTTTTCTGGCCTGATGTAGCTAAATCCAGAGAATAGGATGGGTGTGGAAGAATCTCATTTAAATTCTTGACTACGAGATTCATAAAGCATGACACATTTTGAAACAGGAGGGTTTTGAGCATGTTTAATCCCACATCTTCTGGCCACAACCTTATTTAACTTGGTAAGGAGATCTGCATAGTACTGTCCCATTGAATGGGGCAGGTAGTCTTTGAATAGATCACATTCTGCAGCCTCATGTTGATATAACTTTTCCAACAAATTTCTATGCTGTAGTCTTTGAGGTAATCCCCGCTGGATGCTGGAAGTGTTGGGTTTGGGATCCTTATGGTTAACTTACTTGTGGTCATCAACATATTTTCTGACACTTTTTGATCAATTCATCATCATCATCATGTGCCGTGCCTATTAACGTGGGTGGTCATATTTCACCATCTTACACAACACCAATTAACCCATGTTTGCTTATTTTAAGGTGTCAACTGGCGTGGAACCCAGTGGGCACACACTTTTCTAATGTTCAGTCTCTTATGTATAATTTTGTTAACTGTTCATTCACTCAGTTTTACTGCTGTGGTTATCTCCGCAGTTGTCATATTTTGGTCATGGTCAATGATTTTTATCACTTGTTTCGTTTCACTGACCCACTCTTAGAAGTGTCTCCCAGATCTTGACAGATCAATAGCATTTGAGTTGTCATACTTAAACTGTCTAAATGAGGTTCTCACAAAGTATATGAAATACATGAATAAAGAAACCTGGTTCCATCTCCCAGTATATTTCTGTGGGTGTTGTTTACCCCCTGTAGAATCAAGGAATTTTATCACATCCCTGGTCTCTGACTTATCCATTATTCTAACAAATTGCTGGAGCGGCAGTTCTGGTTAATAGTGTATATAGTGCTGTGCACAATAGCGGGAGTCGCCCGTTGAAGAAACATATACATGCTTCACACGCTTAATCAAATATGAGGAGCTCTGAAATATGCCTAGTTTCAACTTTTTCCTGTGACTCCATCATAGTCAGGGTAAAGACTTAAGCCAGCCACTTGTACACTTAACAGCAAGCGTAGATTGTACAGAGAGACACCATCTACCTGGGGTTAATCAAAGACTGTTACTTATACTGTTGCTCTTGTTGTCCTTATTTAACCCATGAAGTTTCATAAGGTGTGTGTGATGGGGGAGGGGTGACTCCACGGTGAAGTGTTCAATTGACCTGCCATGCGCTCCGAAGTTGTGGGTTCGTTTGTGGTCTCCATTGTTCTTTTCACTATTTGTGCCTTGTGCAGCCCTTTTGGCAGGCCGCTCTGCAGAAAGAGAGCGAGCCGTATTGGATAATATTCCATATGTTGTTTCTTCTGTTGCCCTTTGTCTCCATTGGGGCATAGGCCCTCAACCAACTCACTCCTTGGCAGCACCCCCTAACTTTATCTATGTCCTTTCCATTTAGTTAATTTCTTTTTCTACTCTTCTCTGTGAGTGTTTATGTCTTCCTCTGTTTCTTATGGGTGTCGGTAATTCAGAAAGCATGGAAACTACTGAACGTAAAACTTGCCCAGGAATCACAAACAGCCAAAAAATGCTGAGGTTGACTGCTATGCCCAAAAAAGATATGTAACTGTGGTATTTAAAAATAGAAATGGGAGATAGGTATTAGTGGAGACTAATTGGCCTCTGGTTGGAAAGGAGTATTGAGGTTACATGGGTTTGTCATATCACTTATCTGGCTTCTTGAGTGGCACTGGCAGTCCTGAGTGTCAGTTATCGATGAATGATCCTCTGCTCTTCATGGCAACACCAAGGCAACGACCCATCCCTCTGACAAATTTGACACCCAGTTTATGGATGTTCACAGACTAGGGCACCATATGTAAGCTCATGACCACCTCCCACATCTCAACATAATATGTACACCTCCAGTATACTCATCCTCCACACACACAAAATTGGAGAAAGTGCACATATACTACTACATCAACATAAGTCAGCCAGACCCTTGTCTGCTGCAGGTATTGTCACTCCCATGATCTGACGTGATCAATGTCCCACACACATATATCCACATGACATAGGCATCCCTCTATCATGTCTGCAAGACATGTCTCATCCCCTTTGTGCACCAAGCCTCATACTCAGTAGTACATTCAATCACCCCGTGGTCTATAGTACTGGCACAGTCACGCCATTCTGGTAACTATTTCCTTTCCTCTGGGTAGAGTTCCGCATAAATGGATGGTCATTACACACACGTCAGTATATTTTCCACATACACATAAATATATATGTCATATAAGAGGCATGCACATTTTGACACAGGTAAAAAAATAATTAGGTAATTGCAAAGAAAGATTATCTTGGTAAATCAAAACAAACATAAAATGAAGACCTTAGTCATAGTCACAGAGAAACACTATATTTCTTCAGATTAGTTAGGACTAAGCCATCCTTTCTACAAGGTAGTGTTAGTACTACAAGCTATCTGTCATACCTTTTAGTAACAGCAAGCACCTGTTAAGTCACTGGTTCTCAACTTTTTTTGGCCTGTGCCCCCGTGACCATATTTTCAGAACTTCATCTCCCCCCCCCCCCCCCCTTTAGTATTTCCTACCGAAATATTTGGCCCATGCCCCCCTTCACCATATTTTCATTTCCCACCTATGTAATACTTTCCATCTGCCACATAGTTTGTTGGGAAGTAAAGAGAACAAAAGCTGCCACACTTCTTTAGTATGCTCTGACCAGACCTAACGTGTTAGAGGACACGTGACGCAGATCACAGATCACCCATTGCTTGCAGCTTAAAGCGTTATAATGGTATTTTATTCTGTCCCTTTACACTACTGCTGGTTTGTTGTATTAAAAACACACTGCAATCTCTTTGTACATGGTTTCTTCTAGGCTTGGTAACTCGTTGTATGGGCGTCTCCCATTTATCATAATTTTGTTTCATTACTATTATTTACATACTCAAAAATAGCTGAGTCCAACATGGTAATTATCGTGAATTGTAATCTGTAGCCAATGGTGGATTGCGTGTTGCTTTTGAGAACTAAAATTACAATTTACACTTTGTGGAACTAAAATTAAAATTCTTTTCACCTTATATCCCCAGCACTATGGTTTTTTGACAGCTAAGTCTTCGGCGCAACACTTTCGTGTCACCCTGAGACTTAGCATAATTGTAAGGGAACTTGATAGTGGTGATGTGGTTTCGGTTACTTGGAGATGTTGCATGGTTCATTGCACATTATGGTGAGTCAGGTCAGTTCATGCTGCGGATTTTTTTAAAATCACAGGCAGAACAGCTGACTTGAAGCTGACACCTAGACTGCAGATAACGTCAGTGCAGCGTTTCAACAATTGCTAGGTATTTATTTGTCCCGTTGAAGTGACATGCCAAATCTGGGTCACGAACAGAAAATCTGGTAAAGAACAGAAAATAAAGAAAGCCACAGAAACGCCACATCAGATGAAGTCAACGACTTGCCATTCTTGACCAGCTATTCACCTCTCTCTCTCTCTCTCTCTCTCTCTCTCTCTCTCTCTCTCTCTCTCTCTCTCTCTCTCTCTCTCTCTCTCTCTCTCTCTCTCTCTCTCTCTCTCTCTCTCCCTCCCTCCCATCCCTTTTCAAAAACAAATTATTTGTAAGCAGGGTGTAAATTATATTCATCATCATGAAGTGAGTTATATTTCGTAAACCCTGTGACCTAGTGCCTCCAATTTTGACAGCCATTTCTTGCAGATATACCTTCCCTGACCTTTGACTGTTGCCAGTCTACATGTAAGGCAGCAGGTTTGTGACTCTTAGCCTGGAGCCACACTACCACCAGCATAGCTCTTGGAGTCATTAGAATACGTACGGCCCCTTTACCACGAGAAAGCGACGCGGAATACGGGCGGTGTGGATTCGAACAGCAAGGACACCATTCTATTCTTTTTGGCTGTTTCTCCAGCCAGTTTTCACGCCATTTCTTAAATTCTTTATGGGATGTCCGGTGTCGTCGTTCTGTTGAACTTGTATCCTGGATAATTTACCCATCTGTCAATTCGATCCCCGTGTTACCCTAAAAAATGCATGTTTATTTTGTAAAGATAATGAACGCGCATGACAGGTATTCTCTCCGATCTTCGACGTTGATTTCGAAGTCTTGGAGTAGCCCTTTTTCCGATTCGTCTCTGTTAATCGGAAAAACGTTGTTCTCTGTTAATCAGGGACATTGAATTGTTCACGCTTTTTTTGTTGTTGTTGTGCATTTCCTATTTTCAGGACATTGCAGTTAACACAAACATTTTTCAGCTGTTGTTGATGTCTTGGCAAGTTTTACGTTCAGTAGTTTGCTATTGCTTTCTGAACGACCGGCTCACTTACCTTTCCATAAGAAACCAACGCGACGCAATCCGCTGCCGAATCTCGCACAGCTGTGTTTCTTACGCGGGTATACGGGATTATGAACGGCGTTCTATGACCTTCGCCAGGGAGACTGGCTGTTCACAGCTACTCCAATTAAAAGATTTAGATCCTGTATCTATAAATCGTTACCATTACTTACTTGTGTTTATCTCATGATGATCTTCATTTGGGAATCGGTATGTGGCTCACGTTTATTTTCTCTACGGTTCTTTACTAGTCCCAGCTGCTGCTCTTCGGGTTTTCCATGCTGTTATTTTTGGTTTAAATTCCCTTCTTTGTATTAGCTTGAGGAGCTTGTGCATGTTCCAATGACTTCCGAGAGCTACGCTGACGGTAGCGTAGCTACTGGTAGGGTCTCCTATGTCGGACAGGTAGGTACCAGACGAGGAGAATCCGAAACCTACTGTCTTGTGGGTAGACGGGATAGTCACAGGCCGGGGAAAGCTACAGGCTTGACGAAACAGTGCAGTCTAATTCGCTTTATGATGACGTATCCTTCTCATTCATTTCTCACAATGGGTTATAACTTTAGGGCATTTACATTTTGATGAACTTTCTTTCGTTCGCAGTCGGACAGTTGTTGCATCCCTCGTCCTCTTTAGGTAGATAAGATTTTATAAAAACTGCTGCCTGCTACGTATTTGAAGAAAAGTTCGAGACACGCACATTATTCTACGTCATGTCATTCGCTTATGACATTAAATATGGATCCGTTGGTAGTGGGGAGTGGTTTGTTGTTTTTGTTATATAAATTTTTTATTGTTGAGCTGTTGTTGCCTTGTTATTGTGGAAACACGGAGGTTAGGCGACAAGGTATAACCTGTGGTCTGACAGTCCCAAATTCCCGTTTTATATACGTTAATGTAATCTGGTAGCTTGTCAGGTAAACAAACAAAATGTGAAGGACGCGGTTTACGTATCTTGAAGCTTGTTGCGTGTATGGTGCTAGCCACATATTTGGATAGACCAGTCGGCATTCTATGGGTGATGTCAGTATCACACCGGCCGCCTTTGCTTTCCAAGACATATCTTAGTACCAGTTTTAGGCTGGGTCAACCTGGGAGCTGGGATCACATTAAAAGATCGGCCTCGATGCGAATTTGAATCTATGACCACTGGAGCGGCAGTGAAGCATGCTAGCCAGTGCGCTTGTCACGTAGCTTTCGTTATTTGTTCCAGATAACGGCATGGACTTCCTTATCGTGATCTTCCCTTTAAAACGTTCCATTTGAAGGAAGTTCCCTTTGCATCGTCCCATCACAATTTGTACACAACAGTAGCTGTGCTTTTATATCAGGTTTAACGCACATACGCGCAAGCAGGGGGATTCGGGGATGGGGGGAGAGAACATTTAACACAAGTAAGCTCAGAATAAACTACTGAGCGTAATCTTGCCAAGAAATCAACATACAGCTGAAAGATGCTGGTGTTGACAGCGATGTCCTGTAAAGGATATGCAAAAATAAAAATAAAAATAAAAAGCTCAGAATGCGCCATCGTAATAGCTGTGTTAAATACAATGTGGACTCTCACTACAGTGTGAGTGGATGAGCATAGCTCACGACGCAAGCTGTACATACGTCAAATCTCTTATTCATGAGAAATTAAACAATTGAGCAGTTGTTGGAATAGTAAGGAAAGAAATGATAGTGCTAATAATTCGTTCAACATTAACGGCAGCAATCGGCTGGAATGGCGGGGTCGACCCCTCCGCTTAAAGAAATAACCCAGAAAAACATTTCCACATACTATTTATTATACTTATAAATGTTCAATACTCGGAGGATTATTCGGCCATTCTTTTAGAAAGTGTTCCAGAAAGTAAAGTGCACAATGTGCTAAATTACCGGTTCTATATTTATCTCTTTCTTTTGATTAGTTCGAGTCAACAGTAATAAGTACGGAGCTTTTTATTAGAAAGTTTTACGTGTAAAATATTTTTGTAAGCGCGTGTATCTAAGCGGTTTAAAACAAAAAACTTTCGCAAATCTCATAATCATTTCCATTAAAAAAAAAATCATTTGTGGTCATAGCTAATAATTCACATCAGGTATTTCAACTTGAGTTTTTTTTTTGTCTAATCTGACTTTCTTATTTTTGTCAACATACTTTTTTGTGTATTTATTGGACCACCACCTTTCCTTCTGCATTTTACCTTCTTGCTTCCTCCTTCTAATCTTCCTTCCCTTCCCTCTTCCCTTTCTCCCCCTCTATCCTCTGCCTCTCCTTTTCCCTCCCACCATCACCATCCATCCCTTCTCTTTTCTCCTCCCTCTAATCTTTCTTCCCTCCACTCTTCCTTTTCTCTCCCTCTACCCCCTGCATCTCTCTCCCATGTCTCCCTCTTCCCCCATCACCATCCCTCCCTTCTTTTCTCCCCCTCTATTCTCTCCTACACCCCCCCCCCCCTTCCACAACCACCACCACTTCACCGCCCTTCTATTCAGCTAATTCAGACCAGACATATGTGAGTGCACTTTACGCGAATTTATTTAAGGACACTAAATGTAAACGCGCGCTCGTGTACTTGTGCGCTCATGCGCGCGAGTACTTGTGTGCTCATGCTCGCAAGCAGTTTAAAACTACTGAGGAACTTTGCATCACTAACCAGAAATGATCGCATAACATAACTTGATAGTTTCTAAATAGATACATGTATAGTATCAGGGGTGTTATTATGACTCCTTTCACTTTTAGTTTATGGAAACATTCACCAGTTGCTCATTATCTTGATGTAACTCTGTATATCTTCTTCTGCATTTTCATCTTCCAATGGAGCATTGGCGCACAAGCATCTCATGCCAAACTCTTTGTATACTTGTTCATGATTGGTTGCATTTTTCAGCTAGTTTTCTGCGGGATGAGGTAGCCGATATCACACCAGACTGACTTAATTGCCTCTGACGACATGCTTGGTAGGTTATAGTAGTAGTGTTCTTTGCTTCGTTTGCGGGCGCGCTCTATATATCGAGTATCTCAATTAATTGCATGGTTTCGTATAGTGCTGTTTACGTTAAAAACTGGTGTATTTATGCGGGTGGATTTACATTTTATACTTCTCTCTTGTTTGGAGGCCGTGCTGGTGTTCAACTCAATGGCTAGTTCAACTCACCAACTCAGTGGTACAGAGCTCTATCCTCTATAGTGAAAGGGGTGATTTGTTTTTCAACCTGTATTGTTCTGGAATCGACCCAGTTTCGTGAAATGGTGATAATATTTCTTGCTCGGCGCAATATCTACACGTTGCTGCATGCCCATGGCTCGGTAATGACAACAAACACCGTATCTCCCATATGTCTTATGATATATTTGTTTTATGCACTTGCCCGCTTTGAACTCAAGCGTAGTCTATACACACTATTTATAGTAGTGAGGGACTGAATTTTGCGTGTGGGTTAGCTTTCCGTATTAACAGTGTCCCTCGCCATCAGGCGAACCCACTCCGACTTCAGAAATACTTGTAATTAAAATCCCCAAGTCAAGGACGTCAGGCCAACATTTTATTCCAGCTGTCCGGTTTAGGGGTTGAACCACTTACCTCGGCATCAGCACACTTGATGTTTAAGAACACGCGTTCTTATCCATTCGACCATGCGGACTTGCGTCTTATGATATATAAACGGGATTTTCTATGCTGTGCCTCATCTGATGTCGATGTTCATCATCATCATCGAGTGCCCTGCCAGCTGGCGTATGCGTTCATGTCTCTCCACAGATCTCGGTCTTTGATGTCTCGGATCAACTCTGCTGATGATATTCCACCACGCCACCGTCTCAATCCATCCAGCATAATTTCTCTTGTCGATGTTGCCTAACAATATTAAGAATGATATGCCTACAATGTTTCTGGAAATTGTCTAGAAAGGAAAGACGGAGTGATAGCTTACTGGTCTCCCTACCTCATTCTATCCTGGTCTAGGATATGTGAAAGATTACACGCCCCAAACCACAGTTCTGTCATTGCCTGACTACATTCACATAAAGGGTTATCTGTGACAGTGACAGCAGCGCCGATGACTCACTATCCGTTCATCATGTGCCATGCCGATAAGCGTGGGCTGTCATGTTTTGCCATCTCACCCGATCACTAGAGTCGTGGATCAGCTCCGTGTTCCTGTCTCGGCCATGCCATGTCGCCAAGCCATCCAGGTATTTACTTCTTGGTCTTCCCCTTAGTCTCGTCCCTTCGATCTTGCTAGTTGTCACCAAGTTCTCTTGACTCAGAATGACTCACAACTTGTAGTAATTAAAGAAGAAAGTCTTTGGGTTTCTATGCGTATGCGTCCAGATGTATAAAATTCGCCGCGGATCTACCAATGGGAAAAGTCCCGCCGCGAAGCAAGTACGACAGGATGCTTCTGATCATCAGAAGCGGTTCCCCTTGCCGAATGTTTTGACCCACTTACCTTCTTGACACACTCAAGGGGCGGGCGGCCCGTCGGGGTCATGACTCCTGGCGTTTTTCTTCTGTCATGCGCATTGACCTTCGAAACGTTCGACATTTATTGTACTTATCCCATAGTGTGTCCGCCCAGAAGGCATCCCAATGCATCTGCCGGCGTTATAACGGCACCGTAACTGACCGCGGGAAAGCCAGCTTCTTGCCCGGCAGTTGGCCTCAGTCTGATCTCCGCCACGGTGGTTAGCTATGACCCAGTCAGCAGACGTCGTTGCTGCCATGTTGCTTTCTTCGTACCCCGTTCACAGCTTACGGATCCACCCTCCCTCCTGCACGCTCCTAGTGGAATCCAGCTCTTTCACTGCGCTAATTCTATTACCCCCCCCCCCCCAACCCTCGCTGTTGCTGCGGGGCGCGGTCCCTGCAAGATGTTCTATTCCACCATAAAAGTTACTTGCATATCCTTTACAGGACGTTGCAGTCAACACCAGCATATTTTGCTGTTGCGATCTCTTGGCAAGGTTTACGTTCAGTAGTTTGCCATTGCTTTCTGAACGACCGACACCTATACCATTTCGTAAAAAACCAACGCAACGCGGTCTGCTGCCAAATCGCGCGCAGCTGTGTTTCGAACGCGGGTATGCGAGATCACGAACTTCGTCCGTTACACCTTCGCCACGGAGCAGGCATTCCGCGATAAGCGGTCGTAAATAATAGGATGCTTCTGGTCGTCAGTTAATGCCCTTGTATACAACTATTTCGGGCTCTTTATCTTCTGTACACTCTCATAAACTGTGTTATGATTCCTAATTGTCTTTCTCGTGCTTTGTGTAAGTCAGCTTGAAGAGAAGCGTTCACCGCTGACGTAATCTTCCCGCATTGTCGCCGCAATGTGTTTCTACCCGACTGTCACCCTGCTTTCTGGAAGACGAACGTCATGCATCTCCGGCATCTCCTGATCTGGTGTCTCCTGATCTGGTTCTTTGGATGGACAGACAATGTCTCCTGATCTGGTTCCTCCTAACGGCTCGTTCTCTCTTCTTCTTCTTCTCTCTCTCTCTCTCTCTCTCTCTCTCTCTCTCTCTCTCTCTCTCTCTCTCTCTCTCTATCTATCTTCTCCTCTCTCTCTCTCTCTCTCTCTCTCTCTCTCTCTTCTTCTTCTTCTCTCTCTCTTCTCTCTCTCTCTCTCTCTCTCTCTCTCTCTCTCCCCCCCCCCCCCCCCCGGGATTTAACCTCTGACACGGCAGCCGCGGTTCACTATATCACACCTAACGACTTTGATGCCATTGTACCTTCTTCCATAGCTAAGAGCGTCGGATTTCTGCATGCGCCACATAATTAATTGTCAGATCTTCCTACCCGCCGTATTCGGTGGGCTGGGTGCTTCCTACTCTCGCCCATATTTCTACCGGGTAATGCGGCATCGTACGAGATATCTTCCTCTATGGTCAGCTGCCAGAAAGAAACCTTCTAGTGTTTGATGTCCCAACTAAGACCGCTCCAACAAACAGCTAGAAAATTCGGACACGAGTGTTGGACGAAATGTGCGCAAGCTGCTCATTTCTTCAGAAGCTGAGAAACTACAGTATATGTATAAATCGTGCTCTCTTTTCGTGGGGGGGGGGGGGGGGGTGTATATACTGGGAAAGGTGTGATACTAACCATGCTTTTGTGCACCCATGTCAGTCGACTATTAGCGCAGTCATATTGTTCTGTGTGCATATACATTAAGCAACACCGTTAACGTGGTTATGTTTGTTCGGCTTTGTGTCTTCATAGGCACTGTTGTATCATTGGTTATCTCAAATGTCATCATCATCATGCGCCTTGCCAACTGACATGGGCATTCATGTCGCTTCACATATCTGGGTCCATGGTGGTCTGGATCAACTCTGCTGCTGATATTCCTCCATGCCACCGTCTCAGTCCATCCCGCATATTTTCTCTTGGTCTGCATCTGCCTCTGATGTTTCCAGATGTGGCGATGTCCTACAACGCCTGTGTTCTTATTACATGACCAAAGAATACCGTTTGTCTCTTCCTTATAGTTGTATATAGTCTTCTAGTTTTCACTAGCGTTGTCCAGCCAGTGGTTATTTACTATGGCAGTCCAAGGTGTTCACTATATTTGTTTCAGGAACCACACCCCCGTTGCTTCTAAATCCTTCCTGATTTGTTCATCCACGGTCCATGATGCAGTCCCATACAACAAAACAGGTTCTATATATTTCAGCACTCCCTTTCTTACTTCTGATGATAGTGACTTAATACATCAGATACTTTCATTTTCTGAAATGCAGGTTTTGCTTGACTTATTCTGCTTGTAATCTCTGTCATGCATCTTCCATCAGATGTTATAATTGGTTAAGCATTTTCCCTTTTACTGTTATCTTTGGTGTCATCTATTTCCTAGATATAACCATTGTTTCTGTTTTCGTGATATTCAAGGAAAGTCCTTAATTAAAAAAAGTTTCATATGTAAACAGCATTTATAAAAACTGCCTACTACAGCGTCTTAATTCTGCTTAGATACCTGTGGCAAGAATATTCTGACTTAAGCGACCGTAACGCTGAATTTATTGTTGTTGAAAACCTGGAGTTATATTATAACGCATTGTCTAAGCGTGTCTCATAAGCTACATACATCAGTATTATAGCATAGCGTGACATTGACAGAACTGGTAGCCGGTCATTAGTCAATATGTGTAACGTCAATTGGGTGATCGTTTTTGAAGTTCTGAAAATTATTTTCATAACACGAAATTTTTGCGCGTCCTTGTTTTCTAGCTGCCTGTAGTTTTTGCAGTCGAAGAAATCGTCGAAACAAAAGCATTCTATATATGGTTTGTGTCTCCGTTATTCAAAAAGCATTCTACTTTTACCGGACGTTGTGGGCATTCTTATGATGGCGCCGTTTTGGCATTGACATTGACAAGAGCCTCTTCTTGGGGGTGCAGATGACATACTGTCACAAAGTATTGTAAACAATCCAAATACGATGGCATTTGCCCGAGCAGATATATTTCATGGATATTCATTTCTGACTTTGACTATTTGTATTTCAGCGTATCACAGTTGCGTAGCATAGATCCAGATTACGAATTCTGCGAGAAGCATGTACCTCTGTTGCAATAGTAAATTGCGATGTGGCGCCTGGAGTGATGTTATTCTGATAAAATTAGGGATATTTGCGGTATTGCGAAATGCGGTTCGAGGAATAAGGGTCAAAGCCCAGGAGAGTGTAGCCTCTTCGGTGAGAAAGAAAAATAGAAGCTTTTGTAACCCTGAGCTACCAAAGTAAGTAAGTGACCAGAAGCTGAGGGAGGTTCACAGCAGATGATTGTGTAGAATGCATACTGTCAGCATTGATTTACGGCCGTGAATCATCGACCTTCAACATAATTATAAGAAACGGCGGTAAAACATGGACCGTTGACAAACATGTTGAGCAACGGCTGTGAAACAAAAATGATGAGAAACGGCTGTAAATAATTTACCATCAACAAGAATTATGTTAAACACGGGGCATCAACAAGAATGATGAGCAACTATTGTAAAACATGTACAATCAACAAGAATGATGAGCAACTATTGTAAAACATGTACAATCAACAAGAATGATGAGCAACTATTGTAAAACATGTACAATCAACAAGAATGATGAGCAACTATTGTAAAACGTGTACAATCAACAAGAATGATGAGCAACTATTGTAAAACATGTACAATCAACAAGAATGATGAGCAACTATTGTAAAACGTACAATCAACAAGAATGATGAGCAACTATTGTAAAACATGTACAATCAACAAGAATGATGAGCAACTATTGTAAAACGTAGGATTAACAAGAATGATGTGAAACATGGGGCATCACCAAGAATGATGTGAAACATGGGGCATCACCAAGAATGATGTGAAACATGGGGCATCACCAAGACTGATGTGAAACATGGGGCATCACCAAGAATGATGAGCAACTATTGTAAAACGTACGATCAGCAAGAATGATGAGAAAGGAGTAGAGTAAATCGAGATGTAATGCTACCATAGAATAAAGAGAGCAAAAAGGTTTAAATTAAAATAAATGACACACGACAGTATTCGAGAAGAAAGAAAGACTTAGACAATTGCTGAGGACACTAAGGAAGAGAGGCTGGCGATGTTTGGTCATAACTCATAACAATTGTTCAGTAGAATCACGGAAGGCACAATACTTGGCAAAGATGCTTTATTGCCCACATATATAGAAACCCCTCACCGGGGATCGACACAGCACTGATG
The DNA here is from genome assembly GCA_014155875.1 of Cepaea nemoralis. Taxonomy (NCBI): domain Eukaryota; kingdom Metazoa; phylum Mollusca; class Gastropoda; order Stylommatophora; family Helicidae; genus Cepaea; species Cepaea nemoralis. The sequence goes on along the minus strand of JACEFZ010015322.1, from coordinate 406,277 downwards.
CCAGTAGCAGAAGTCAGACGCCATCTAGTGGAGCAAGATCTGGGAACTATACCGTCAGTTCAGGGTTGAGTTATCACAAGAGTGCACCGTGTTTGGTGTAACAACACATCTAAGATGGATGGAGTTAGGAAGCAGCTTTGGCCTTGCATGGCCCCATATACACAGACGATGTACATGCGAATACAACGGCATTTCTACATGGGCACTGAACTCGCACATTTATTCTCATTTGCAGGGAGAAATGGACCACACACACACACACAGCGTGCGTTTGAGTCGTGTACATGTGACAAAGGTTATGTCAACAATAGTTCCCCTATTTCTTTTTATCCCCCCGCCCTCTTCCTCCGCCACCGTGCTAAGCCTCTTCTTCGTGGTGGACATAGCCCAGAGAATGCTGCATCATCTTGTCATCAGAAATGGCATACTTTATTAATTGTTTTATCACCCCATCACTGACCAAAGACCTTCAAAGGACCTGTTACACGATGATGATGATGCGTCGCCATATTAATGAACTGTCTTCATAGTTAAAGAAATATACTTGTTGAAACAGAAACAATGTTTCATTAATGCAGCCATTGCTCTGGTTAGAGAAGTAATCTGACCAGTGATCTTAAGCCATGTTCATGCATATCTGGGGTTTAACATTCATGTTGTCTTCTAATCCAAACACCAGCAGCGTGGTTCTTCCATGTTTCGAGACATCCGTAACATAACTTAAGGTGTTGTAACAGCTGCATTCTCAAGTTTGCCTCTGCACTTCTAATTGTTTCTTGATGTATATACTATGTAATATACCGAATTAAACAATGCAGGCTATTGCTCTGTGAATGCATTTTACTTTTTCTGTATGCAAACTGTTATATTTTGTTTGCATTTTCTATACATATGCGTGCAGCCCTCGAGTACTTAGAATGAGGCCTTCCTTGCTTCCTGACTTTGCTTTGCCCTAAAATGATAGTGTTCTGGTGTGTTCCGGTCCTGAAACGTCGTAAGCTAGGATATATAGCTTAAAAACGGCCTAAACTTGCCTTCAAATGCGTCACTCATTTCAGTCCCATAATGCACTTGTACGAGCTCGTACTACCGTAATGGCTGCCATGTTTGTTGTGCAGTGCTTGTGTTTTTGAGCTCTAAAAAATCACACATTTTGGTCTGTAAGATATGTAAAAGTACATACGCTTTCATGGATGTACGTATTTGAAGTTATTCTTTAAAGAGATATTGTTAGATGCGTATATTAATGTAATTTTGAAGCCGTAGAGTGAATATAGCCGCGTAGCAAATCGTGTTTTATTTTACAGCTGTCGTACGTTCTTTGATGACTGAAGGAGTGATGAAAACGAATCCAGTTTGTGATTTTTGACGATTGTTTTCTGTAAACTATATAATTGTAAGCATTATTTAACACATTATCTAGAACATATTATTAATAATGCCGTTGGACAATAAATAACACATGGTTTGGTTAAGAATGCGCGATCATAATTCGAGAAAATTGCCAGACCACCGGACGCCATCTTGAAACGAGACGTATTCATCTGCTATGAAGAAGGTCTTTTTGGGCTGCAACTTTACTTGCCTTTTACAAATACATTTTCTTTTTCCGAGCTTCTAGTAATTATAAAGGGATACTTATATTAAGGAGAATCAATTGTGAATTATATGATTACGAATTGCGCAGTTTCAGTTTCATTTTGCACCGACAAGCCACTGTTGTGAAAAGTTGTCTGGAAGACTGACAATTGATTATATTTTAAGATTACAATGTAATAAACATGTTATAACATCTTATTTACAAATATGTACGTTGATGGACATTGTTTACAAGCAAAGCTATATTTTAATCACAATTTTTCCTTTTATGAAAGTTCTGATTTATACTTAGAATCAGATGCCAATCCAACCTCTACATTTTAGCTCCTGTAGATTTTAAAGTATATTTTAACTATTTAAATGTGAATATTATTACATTATTGAATATGGACCAGCATAAGACTTGCTGAAATACATACCTTGTTACTTCCACTTTCATTTGACCTTGGTTTGAATAAAATCTAAGGGGGACCCATTTTTGCAATTTTTGATGAAACTTTGTAACTCTGAGAAAAATAATGCAGACCTGCATGGATTTTATTAATAAAAGTATGGTAAAATTGTACTGAAATACTTCAGCTTTCAATTTATGTTGAATTATGTTATTCTCCTGTATTATTTTATACTGTCAGGCACAACATTCCTTTAGTCTCAAATTTTCAACCCATTTTTTGTAAACTATTTCTTGAAATACTCTGAAAAATTCCACGGCCACCAAGATTCATTGCGTGGAATATGGGAAAATCCCTGTCAACACCATGTATATCGGTGAATCATTAAATACTAGTAGGCAGCTTTTATTACTATCATGTCCAAATAAAAGGATGATATTGAATATTGGCTATTTGCAAGTTGTCGAACGAAGGATTATTTATTGTTGTTGAAAACTGCTTATTCAATGTAATTGAATGTGTTTTTATAATAGCTTCAGTGCATACATAAGCAGCATATTGTGAAATTACAGTCAGATGAAATTAAAAGGGGACCTGTATTTGCAATTCTTTATATATATATTTATAAACATATATAAACTTCGGCTGTAGAAATCTGACATTTCTGTATCTAAATTAGTGTGAAACATTTTCATCCTATTAGAATTGCAGTTTAACTTATTTGCTCTTGCACATAATATTTTCCAATCTTTAAGAAGAGCAGGTAGCTACGTTTCCATCTGGTCAACATGTTAATTGCAGTAGTTTATGTGAATACATAATTGCATCGCTAAACGCTAATTGTTCATAGCAATAATACTAATACCAGTCAATGATTATTACAATTTCTTCTGTATTGTGAAGTCTGGTTGCTTTACATAGAATGAGTTTTACATTTACGCATGAAATGTTATATTAAATGGAACATTTTCTCACTAACAAAACTGTAGGTGGTTATATTTTTTAACCGTAAAGTATGTCAGTTGTGAGAATAAAATGACTATCTTTGAAATGTTGATGTTCTTAGTACTTGTATATTTTTTCTCTTGTCGGTCTGTAACCACCAGAGGTACTCTTAAGCACAGTTAATAGTAACTTATGCAGATATCTTCTGGATGGAAAAATTATGCTCGTTTAATAATATAACACATGATTTTCAGACATGTTTATTTCATGATTTCAAGATTTAAAATCCATTAAAGCAATGTGTTGATAAACCGTTAGTAGTAATTTTAATAATTAGTTAACTTTTGTTGGTGCTGCTTCAATCTGATCAACTTAAATGATTTTAGGTAGGATTATCTTCGCTACCTGATCTGACCACCCCATTATTTGGGTCCAACCGTGCCACAGACACATTAAACACGGAAAAACCATCAGTTTCACCAGGCAATGGGCATGTGGATTCCATGTCTGAATCAAGGTTCGTTAATTTCCAATATTTTTCGTCATTATTTTATGAAAGTAGAGCATTGCGTACTTTAGTTTCTGTTTATGTCATTGACTTAAAAACAAAAGGCTTTCACCTTGAGGAGTATCAGATTCGAGTTCCCTTGAGGGCTGACTGCTACGTCTGGGCCAGCTGGGATGGGGGATAACACAACAGTGAGAGTCAAAGGTCCTATGAAACCCATGGGAAGGTTAACCCGGTCAACAAATGCCATTAGAAGTTGGATGTGTAGGCTTAGCGGCGCAAGAACGCAGCTCTGCTGTAAACAGGCACAACGCAGTCACGTCCGGGAAAAAAAACTCCAGAAAATCGCAGAAGAAGATTCGAGTTCAGTGGTGCACAATTAAGTTAAAGGTAGATGCATATCCTTTACAGGACGTTTGCAGCCAACATCAGCATTTTTTGCTGTTGTCTTGGCAAGTTTACATTCAGTAGTTTGCCATTGCTTTCTGAATGACCGGCACCCGTACCATTTCGTAAAAAACCAGCGCAACACAGTCTGCTGCCAAATCACACGCAGCTGTGTTACGAACGCAGGTATGCTGGATCACCAACCAATGTCAATTGTGATTTTGAATGGCCAAGGCGATTTTAGTCTGCGCAGCTTATACACAGGAACTCCTGGTTATCGCTCTATGCAAGAAAGCTTAACTTCATTCTTTACAAATATTAGTACTGAAGTAACTGATATTCAACAGTGCCAGGTCTTAGTCAGATACGACTGAGCTACCTGAGGTAAGGATGGGATTCCAATAGAGGTTATCAGGTGTGGGAAAGACACTCACACACTACAGATCCACCAGCTTATATAGCTATGCTAGCGAGAAGGACATGTCCCACTGGATTTCAAAGATTCAAGCATCATAACACTGTACATGAACAAGGGGGAATCGGAGCGACTGTGAAAACTATAGGGGTATCTCACTTCTGTGTATCGTTGGGAAAATATTTGCCAGAATTGTTTTACCCCGAATCACATTGTGGATTTCGATGAGACTATTGGTATGATATTCTCATTGCCGGGAAGGTTAACCCGGTCAACAAATGTCCGCAGAAGTCGGATGTGTCGGCCTAATGGCGCAAGAACGCAGCTCTGCTGTAAATAGGCACAACGCAGTCACGTCCGGAAAAAAAATCCGGATGAACGAAGAAGAAGATATTCTCATTGTGAACAGGTGCTAGAAAAATGCTGTGAACAGAATCAACCACTGTTTATTGCCTTCATTACTCTCACAAAGGCATTTTATTTGGTCAGTTGTGAGGGTCTGTTTAATGTGCTAAAGAAGATATACTGCCTGCCAACTCTTCTGTCCATTGTGGAATAAGTCCACATAGGCATAAAGGATATAATCATGTTTGATGGTACAACTTGTTTGAAATCAAGAGTGGAGTTATGTTTGGGTTGTGTGACGGTTTGTTCCATACTCAGTCTTCATAGACTTAGATGGATATGACACATTAGGAGGATGGATGACGGTAGAATACCAAAGGGCGTCTTTTTTTGGTGAATTACTTATGGGTAAAAGATCTCATAAAAGATATTCAGAATTATAATGAGAAGAACAAGAAAGAAAATAAAAATGGAAATTTGTGAAGATCAGTGTGGATTTGTGGAAGGAAAGGGTACAAACAATGCAATATATACACTACAAACAGTTATATAAAGATCAATGGACACAAAAAGACATATTTGTGCTTCATAGATTATAGCAAGGTATTTGATAAAATAGAACATGATGAACTAATTAAAATGTTGGAGGATATCAACATTGATGGGAAAGATCTCATAATAATAATAAAAAAAACATTTACTGGAACTAAGTAGCAGCAATTAAAATGTGAAATAAAGAAGGCAATTATTAACAAATAAAAATAAAGCTAGGAGTATGATAGGGATGTGTTTTGTCACCAGATCTCTTCTCCCTCTATACTAGAGAGAGCAAAGAGAAGCCGAGAATACTGATCGGGGGTTATTGTATAAAAAATATACGCTGTGCAGATGACACCGTATTGGTGGCAGATAATGCAAAAGATCTGCAACAATTGTTGGGCATAGTAGTAAGAAAGTGCAAAGAAAGGACTCTTTGAATATCAAGAAAATAGAAACAATGGTGATATCAAAAGGAAAAAAAATTGACACCAAAATATGAAATGGAAATAGAAGGGAACATTCTAAACCAAATGGATAATTTTAAATACCTAGGGGCATTTATAACATGCGGAAGGTCCACAACAGATTAAGAACAGAATAGGGCAATTAAAAGCTGCATTTCAGAAAATGAAAAGTATCTGATGCAATAAATCACTATCATTGAATGTAAGAAAGTGAGTGCTGAACTGCTATATAGAACCTGTTTTACTGTATGGAAGTGAATCTTGGAATTTAAATGAACAAATTAGGAAGAGCTTGGAAGCAACATAGATGTTGTTCCTAAGATTAATGTTTCAAATTTCTTGGACTGCCAGAGTAACTAACGATGATTGCCTGAAAGAGGCTAATGAAACTAGAACATTATATACGACAACTAGCTGACCCGGCCCGGCTTCGCCCAGCCCCTGGCGGGGAGCACCTAATTTAATTCATATTCGGACCCTGCTCCCGTTCCCAAAAAAGACGACCCGGCCCGGCTTCGCCCAGTCCCTGGTGGGGAGCGTCTCATTTAATTCATATTAGTAGTCATATAAGTTCCCGTTCCAGTCCCCGGAAATATGGCGAACAGATTGGAAGAGAACAATCTTCATCCCAATAACTAAATAGGGCAATTTTGTGTGTGGGTTTGGCGGTTACCCCAGACCAGCTGGTTCCCCCGCCTCCCCCTTTTTTTGGCGTGGACCCTTAGTCTCACTGTGAGCTATTGCCCACAATGGTCCACCGGGCCCACATTTAAGGTGAAGCTATGTGACCCCCCGACCAGATCAGGCACACTACTGGGGGGGGGGGGGGGGGGCCAAAAGCATCTGATCCTAGCCAAATGGCCGAGAAGGATCATCCCAGCCTCCAACCAGACCAAGTGTAATGAAAGCCAGCAAATACACTCAGATCTTAGCCAAAAGGCAGAGAAGAATCTGAAACTACTAAACGTAAACTTACCAAGATATCATGAAAACCCAATAAATGCTGGGATGACAGTATAGATGTCGAAGAAAATAAAAAGATGAGTTAGAAAATTTTCACATATTTAAAATAGATGCATTATTTTTATGGAAACATTAAACATTTCTTAAAGATTTTATCATTATATTATTACGCATATGCCTGTAAATAACTGTAGACAAACATTTTATAAAGCTTTGATAACAATGCAACAATTATATATAAAATATATAACAATGCTACTAAAAGTTATGTCCCTTGATATAACTTTATTTAAGTTTAGTCTCCTCACTATATATAAATTATCATGTAAATTAAAATATTAAATTTTATTAAGTAAATAACTTTGTACACTAACAAACTATGACAGTTGGCTGCACGGGAATGAGAAGAAAACATGTAGAAAATTTTTCATCTGAATCGGATGGACCGTTCGTGAACATATGGACTCATAGACATTCTATTTTATATATATAGATAAGAAAGAAAAACAGCTTTCTTTGGTCATGTGGTGAGAAGAGAGGCATTGGAAAACATCGTGATGACTGGAAAGATCGAGGGGAAGAGAGGCAGAGGCTGACCAAGAGGAATGATGCTGGATGGATTGAGACGGTGGCATGGAGGAATATCAGCAGCAGATTTGATCCTGAGCACCAAAGACTGAGATATTTGGAGAGACATGAATGCCTACGCCTGCTGGCATGGCACTTGATGATGAAAAGATCTTGGGGGTCGGCCTCTACTACGATACATAGATGTGTGTAAGCAAAGATGTGTGTAAGCGGGACATATTCTCTGCCTCCAAGGGTTTTTAGTTATGCCTGTTTTAAAAGCACAATGTAACAAACTTGTCTGTTAAGATAGCAATATGCAAGTGAAATGAAATTCAATAAGCTTTAATTATAATGTCACATTCCTTTTATATCATATCATTCATACTGTTTGCCGGTGTTTTGTTGTTGTTTAGTTTAATATGAGCAGTCACTTAATTGTTCCGAATATGTCTTTACTGGCGAGTGTACACACACATAAATTAGATATATAACTACAATATCATTAAAATGTAGCATATGCTATTTTTGAGTAATGTATATATATATATTTAAAAATTCTATCAGCGACTGCAGTTCAGATTCAGACTCGGATGGTGATGCTGGGGATGTGAAAAAGAAAATTAATTCCTCATCTGATGAAGATATTGAACTACCAAAGCAACTTCAGTCATCAGATGATGAAGATGAAGATTATAAAAAATCGAAAGACTCTTGTTCTGATGTCAATGCTGAGTCTGAAAAAAATGATTCGGCGTCAGAGTATCCTCAAAAGAAAAAGGATTCTATTTCTGAAGCTAATTCTTCTGATGATGAAAATGATGAAAACCAAAGAATCAGAAAAAAGGAGAATCAAAAGTCAAGCATACAAAGAGCACTCTTCGACACAGATTCCCAAGACACCAATGATAACGAAACCACTCGAGGCAGCAGTGGTCGGAGAGTCACCGCTATCAGAGAATTAAAAGATGTGAGTATGTTTACTTTCTTTAGCATATAAAAGATGTAGGCCTTCAGTTATTTTTAATTAGTTTGTTCAGTTCTTTATTAGGAAACAATATTATATATTGTTCTTAATTCTTATTTTCTTTCTTTTACCTTTCTATAAATGAAAGTAATATTAAAAAGAGAAACGAAAAAGCTTAAGAACACTAGGTTTGACAAAGATAATCTAAGATCTGATAATGTAGTAGTACGAGTGCAAAATAATAAATGTGTTTCCTTGAATATCAAAACAGAAACAGTTTATATCAAAGAAGTAGATAACATCAAAATGTGATGTTACAATATAAGAACCAAAAAAAATGCTTAACCAAGTCAATAAATTCAAATAATAAGGGTAAATCATAACTTCAGATTACTCTGAAGTCAGAATGGGTTCGCCTGATGGCAAGGGACACTGTTAATATGGAAAGCTAATCCACACGCAAAATTCAGTCCAGCACTACTAAAATTAGTGTTTATGGACTACGCTTGAGTTCAAAGCGAGCAAGCGTAAAAAACAAAACAAACATCAGATGGAATATGCATGACAGGAATTAAGAGCAAGATGGGGCAATCAATACCTGTATGTCATAAGATGAAAAGTATCTCTGCTAATGTTACTATCATTCAGTGGCAGAGAGTTATGAAATGTTATATCAGACCTGTTGTGTGGCAGGAAATCTTTGAAGCTGTACAAACAAATTAGGAAGAGGCTTAGAGGCAATTTATAAGATTTGCGAATACCTTAAGACCGCCTAAATAACTAACAAAGATTGCCTGGAAGAGGTTGATGAAAGTAGAATATGATGTGAAACTATAATACAGAGACAGTGTTCATTGGTCATATTATGAGAAGAGAGCATTGAAAAATATGGTGACTGGCAAGATCAGTGGCTGAAGAGGCAGAGGAGAGAGATGCAAATGATGCTGGATGGTGTAACGATGGCATGGAGGAATATCAAAAACAGGATTGATCCAGAACACCCAGGACCAAGACCTGTGAAGAGACGTAAATGACTATGCCAATTAGCAAAGCTCATGATGACGGTGACAGTTATAAACTTTGTTTCAAATATGACAGTATTTCCCTTGAGAGGGGGGGTTAATTATTCTGTTCAGGCGAGTAAATTTGTTTTCTGCACATGTATAAACATTTTTTCTTAGTAATTATTTTAGTAACATTGTCAAATTTAAAAAAAAAAATTTAATAAGCCTGCATAGCAGGATAGATCTTGAAAACTATATCTCATCCACAGGTAGATCATTTAAGTCTCTATTCCAATTCCAAGTTGTATTAGATCTTATTTCAAATAAATTGCTGGCAAGCAATTAATTAAACAAAGACATAGATCAGACACTCTGTTTTGCTCTCAACTGAAATTGTATAGTAAATATTTTAATATTTTAAATTAATAATCTGTAAACAGCTGGGTACTTGTTAAAGCCCTGTTTGAGGTAGCAGGTCCTTAACAGAATGGTGCTCTGGACTCAGCTTGCTGAAAATACACTTCTTTTGTGCCAGTTCCCCTATCTCATGCTTTTTCCCAGGATGTCTATAATGTCTTGTGTTGACCGTCATGTTTGTCAGCTCCTGTCTTTCAGAAACCACACTCTTATTATTTCTCATCACAACTAAAATGTGTGAATTTCATAGTAAACAATTGTACAGAATTACTTCCATTGAAGGAAATAGTCATTTAGCAGGTTGTGTTTTGGTCATGTCATTAAGCACTGCTATATTGGAATTGTTAAAAGACATGCATGATGCAATAATTAATGGTGTCAAGTTAGGACCACCTACTTAAAATAAATAATTGTACAAAATGACAAGATTGTATTTAAGTATCATTTTGATGTTAAAATGTATGAGGTTTTTTTAATGTTTTCAGTAAAATATGGTAACTGCTGTCAGAAGCTTAAATGACTCTGTTATTACATTGCTTCAAAGTTACATGAGATAAACAAAATCACACATAGCTTAAGACACCTTGAAAAAAATTATTTGCGATAATTGGAATTAAATTAGTAACCAAACTGTAGCAGCAGATCTTGTAAAAATAAAATTACCAATGTTAATGGTAACTTACCTTAAATCATAGCAGTACAAACATGAACTTACCTTTGCATCTAAACATTGATTTCATAAAATTAATCACTTAGATGAATTTAATTAATGATGGAGTGAAAGGGTAATCTTAACTCAAATGCTACCTGTAAGTAGATTGAAAACTGCTATTATCGTGATTTTGAAATTTGAAAGAAAAAAATTACACAGATCTTGTATCTTAAAGTGGTAAATTTGATTTCAGTTTTCTACTTGTATGACTCAGATGATTCTGACATAAGACATAATCTTAAAAGCTAGTTCTCCTCGTATAATAAATGCATAACATTAATGTACTGTTTTGAGCCAACCATATTTAATAAGATACCTGTTTTGCTATCATATGCTAAAGGGATGTGTTCTAGATAAACACAATTTTATTAGCAGTTATTGTGAAAGATAGGATACAACTTTATGTAACTAAGGGAAGAAACTAATAGTCTACATATTTCCCCCCCAGGAATGGGATCAGCGTCCTGATTTGTATGGAATTCGTAGATCTGGGAGGTCAAGAAGAGAAGTTGTTCGTTACAATGTGGGAGTAAGTATGACTTGCACTGTAGATTTTTTTGTTTTTCAGTGTAGTATGTTAGTGCCATCTGCAGCTTTCTGTGAAATAGCGCATACAATCTTTTGAACTGCCTAAAGAGTAATTTGGGTTTTAGCACAGCAGAGAAACTATACCGTATTTGTATTATCCCTAGCTCATTGTTGCAAATTCAGTTTTCCCAATTCCTTACTTGTTGCAAAATTCTCTTTCAGGTTGCGTATTTTTTAATTATTTGAGGTCGATCTGCTTGGCATGTTGGCACCATGCAGGTGAAATGTAAAGCTAGGAAATGACTTTAAAGTTATAAAACTGACATAAGTGTTATTGAGTTCTACACAGCAATGTAGATGTTTGCCACTGCTAAGTGTGAATGTGACAACTGAAAAATTAAGTATTATATGCACTATTTTGTGGTATAATAATAAACTAAAATGCATAATTCATGAATCTTCTTGCCTCATGGATGTCTTTAAAAAAAAATATGTATATATATTTATTTTCTTTCGTCTTTTCTAGCAAAATAGTGACAGTGACGAAGATAAAAAGAAGAGAAGAAAAAGGCGAGAGTAAGTACATTTTTATATTTTTACCTTCATTTGTGATTGTCTTATGTTAGTTTTAAAATGCATTGTAAATGTGCCAGTCAAAACAGTGTCATGAATTGTATTATTTTACTACACTTGTTTACGGAGTGTACACTAAATCTTTTCCCCTTTGTGTGTGCCTGTGTGAACCTTGATGTGTGACTATGTGAATCTTGATGTTTTTCTGTGTGAACCTTGATGTTTTTCTGTGTGAACCTTGATGTTTTTCAGTGTGAACCTTGATGTTTTTCTGTGTGAACCTTGATGTGTGTCTGATAATCTTGATGTCTGCCTTGTGCTGTTGTTTCTTATGCATCCTTTTCTTTTTCCTAGACTGTTCAACATCAGACTTCTATGTTACATATTGTGGTCAAGACAGTCTACATTTTCTATACTTCAAAAGTTATATCTATTTGCCAGTATGTCTTTATGCACTGTTTAATTTGGTCTAATTAGTTGCTGCTGTTCTTAATTGATTGTACTGCATGTGATTTGAGATTCAAAACGTTCATCCTCTAATAATTTGGCACTTGTTTCTGGATCTGTTTTTTAAAGTAATATTTATGCTTTGAGCTTGTTTGGCAATTATCTCTTTTCGGTTGCAGGCATTATCTTCATGTCAAATATGTTGGCTACTTTGTTGGACAGTTTAAAAATTTGGTTTTCTGTAATGGCACTGTCATCCACAAATTGAATGGTACGTATTCACTCATTAACATTGAATCCGGAAGTGTATTCTTCTCAGTAAGCATTGATTAGACTTGGTGATGATAAACATTCTTACCTCCTGGCATTTCATGTGTTATTCAAGTTATTCTCTCCCTGAGTACTAGTTTACTGCTAAGTTTTCATTTAAGCTCAGAATTAGCTTAATAACTGGTTTGGTCACTCCAAGCTGTTCTAAGATTTGGAAAAGTATGTTCCATTGCAAAATGTCTTAGACCTTTCTATAGTTGAAAAGATCCCTTCTTTGTGATAATCATCCTTTTGTTTTTAAATAGTACTTTGAATTTTCATCATAGCTTGTACATTTGGCTAATTTATTACATGTTTTAAAAAAAAAGGGGGGGGGGGCCTTGTCACAGTTGGTTCCCTAAAATTGGTAATATACTAAGTTTCATATCAAAGGTTATTCATTGTGGGCACATTGCTCATACTGAAAATGTCTTTCTTTTGTTTTATAGCTGGCGTATGTCGATATTCAACCCCTGCTCTTTCAAGCATTTTGTTTTTAGTGGTCTCAGTATGTTTGGAGGAAAAAAAAAACAATCCCATAGCAGGAATCTGCTGTCATCTTATGAAGTGTTAGAACAGTCACATATTTTGTAGGCCTGGTCTGGTGCACAAAGAAAAAAGTGGCCAGTCCTTCCCTCCTGTAGCAAATGAGAGCTGGCGTCAAACTCTTGTACAACGAACACTGCAAATATGCTTTTACATGCTTGTTTTATATATCTTTTAATGTAACTATATTAGAATGTAATATGTTTCTTTACAGATCTGAGGATTGGAGAAGTCAAGGGGACGAAGATGATGATGATGATGATAATAATGAAGATGGTAGTGAAGAAGGAAGTAGTGAGAGTGAAGATTACAGACCTGTGAAGGCAGGCAAGAGGTAACTTCTACTTGCATTGTCATTATTTAGACTATAATAGCACTAAAGGACACCTGTAACAACTGTTGGCTAAAATGGTGATGAAATGTAATATCGGTCAGGAACATAACTTATTTACTATTGCAATATTTAACTCATTAGCTACCATAAGCTGCCATCATCATGAAAATGCAAGCTCTGGAAAATTGTTAATGAGTTAACTGTAAATCGGTCAACATTCAAATATAAATGAAAAATGTTTGAACATTTGACACATGTTAGTCGACAGATCATCCTCATTGCACGTCGAACCATTCAGTCCATAAATGCTCGGATCCCCTCCTCAGCAAATCCCGCAGTGGCTAAAAACACCAGTTCTGTGTTGGTTTATCAATCTTCTTTGGCTTTCTGCAGAGCGTTCTTGTTTGGCCACACTTCTTTTAACTTACTGTTCTCGTAGTCTGACTATGGTTGCAGACTCATACCTACCCAGGGTAGGTGGGGAAAACACCTTGCCTCTCTAGCTGGTTTGATATTTTCCTGGCAATTAACTTCTCCAGCAGCTTGCCTATTGTATTCTGCATGGTTATTACTGGATATCCCTGAATTTTTGTGTGGTCTTTGCCAGGCTTCGGCAAGGGACAAATCTAAATAAATGCAATCTTCATGTTTTTCATCTGGTAGTTGGTGAGTTAAAATATAATCACAATTGGACCTTATATTTATTTGTATGTATCGTAAGCTACAAACCATATTACTATACATTCTTCTACCCGTTATCCCCTCCTTGGAGCATAAACCCTCATACCAAGCCACCCAATCTTCTGTGATCTCCTACAGCTCCCATTCATGTCCTCTTGTTCATCTCTGTCTCTTAATTCTCCTTATCCACGTTTTTAGTTTTAGGTCTTGGTTCTATGGAGCACAAATGAACATGCATCAGTGGCCACCAGATCGCTACAAAGAGCTGTAGATACATTTGTTGCATGGGCAAATAGATGGTGTGTCAGCATAAACACTGACAAGTGCAGCACCACTCTATTTACCCTCTCTCCAAAACAAAAGGCAGGTATCATCCAGATAAGATAAAGAACCAACATACCTTGGAGTAACATTTGATGGCAGGCTGACATGGAGAAAGCACATCAACAAAGCAGTAGCAAAGCAAGAAGGAAAATAGCCATCCTGAGAAAGCTAAGTGGAACCACATGGGGAGCCAGTGGGAAAATACTTAGCAAAGTTTATCAACAGAGCATACGACCACACCTGGAATACGGGTCATCTGCGTGGTGTTCGGCATCAAATACCACACTACAAGAGCTGGTCAAGGTGCAAAATCAAGCACTTATGAGTCACCACAGGAGGGAGGAGATCAACCCCTGTAGTGGAAATGGAGAAGATGGGGAGGACACAAGCACTGAGAGAGCGCAGAGATACGAAAACGCTAATACAAGCAGAAAAGTTCCTCAGCTTGCCAGGCCACCCTATGAAGAACAGATTTGATAACCTAGCTATGGGGCGGTTGAAAAGTAGTAGTTTTATCCACCAAGCCAAACGACTCTGCAGAGAAACCACCGATCTGCCCACAGTTGGTATCCCCCTAACAACTATTTAAGAGCGAACTCCATGGAAAGATGAACATAGACTATCATTACAAATCCAGACAAAAGTGAGAGGAATATTTGACAAGGAAGAACGGAACAGTGTGCAGCGCAGAACAGCCACTCTCAGCTTCCTTGATGAAGAATACCCACAGGACCTCTGGATCCGAGTCTACACAGATGGGTCAGCACAAAATGCTGTTCGAAATGGAGGAGCGGGAGTTTACATAGAATACCCAAATAATACTAGAGACACGGCCAGAGTTCCAACAGGAAAGTACTGTCATAACTATGATGCTGAAATTGAGGCAATCAAGATAGGCACAGAGAAATTACAAAATACCAGCCATGGTACACAACCTGTGGTGATGTTGACAGATGCAAAATCCGTAATAGAGGCGCTCCTGTCCTGGAAATTGCCAGTACTAAGGACACTACTTTCTGAACTTAGCAGTCAGCATAAAGTCACCATACAGTGGATACCATCCCACTGTGGAGTACCCGGAAATGACAGCTGATCAATTGGCTAAGGAAGGAGCCAATGAAGAACAGCCTGATGTGCCCGTTACATATCACCAAAAGAAAAGAATGATCAAATCAGTCAGAAAGCCACCAAAACCTGCTCAAGATGACTACGTTATGGATAGACCAGAACAAGTCATTATTCTGCGCCTCAGAACAGGACACAATAGATTACGCAACCATATGTATACAAAATTAAAGATTGGTTAAACAGCCATGTGCACATGTGGATTGGCGTCGCAGACAGCAGAGCACATACTCAAAGACTGCCCAAAATATAACATATCTAAGCAAACCTTCTGGCCTAGAGCGACGACAGTGGAAGATAAACTCTATGGGCCGCTGTGTGAACTGAAAAAGACTGTTAGATTCATACAAGAGACAACATTGCACTTATAGACATATTTCAAGCGAACGAAAGAAGAAGAAGAAGAAGAAGTTTTAGGTCTTACGCTGTTTTGTTTGCCCCGTGGATTCCTGATAAAATGCTTTATAATTGTACTACTAACTGGTTTCCTCAATGTGTGTCAATATCCAGCATCAGCTATTCTTCACCTGTTAATTTGCTAGAATATGTCTAGTTCTTTCCCACAGTAGTCATTTTGTCATTCCATTTTATGTTTCTGATTTATTCTGTGCAAGCACTAGTTAATGAATGTTTGTAGTTTGTTTGTAATTGTTTTAGTCATGTTCCATATTTCTGATTCATATAACAGTACTAAGCTAACATATATTTGAAACTAGTTTTTAATTTCTTTTGACTTCCACAAATTTCCCAGAAAAAGCTCCTCTTGCCCTTTTTATTCTTATTTTATCTCTATCTGTTCCTCCATCTTTGTATAAATTGCGATCTAAATATGTGTAACATTTTATCTCTTGATGAGATTTCACCAAGGAGGATAGGATTTATTGTTTGCTTAATATTCTTATCTTTGTCTTTTGTTCATGCATTTTTAGATCTAATTGCTTAATTTATTCTTTTACATATATATATATATATATATATATATATATATATATATATATATATATATATATATATATATATACTCTTTTGATCATGCAATTTTAGATCTAATTATGACTTCCCATCAAGTGTGTTTAGTTTATAGTATCTAATTGTGTGTGTGGTACAGGAGGGCAGTGTCGTCATTTGTCTAAATCATTGAGTGCATTGTCCATTGAATTCCATTTCTGGTAGTAGTTAGTTATATTATGATGAGGTGCCTGGTATTTTTGTTTACATACAGAGATAACCTTACTGTGGTAATATGTTCTGGTTGTTTTTATCTCATATTACAGAGTTAAACCTTCACCAAGAATTACAAAGAAGCGAACTACCACAAAAGCCCAGTCTAAGTCAAAGGGTCGCAGTAGAAATCTCTCTTCTTCTGAATCTTCTGATGACAGTGATTCCCATAGTAGACCAGTACCACAGAGGAAAAGTGCACAGAAAATAAGGTAATACACTTCAGTTATAATTTGTCAGCGCTTCTTTCTGAAAATGTATGAGCCTGTTGTGTTTCCGAAATGTAATATCAACATCAGAAAAAGAACTATTTTATTTTTTTTTTGAGTCGAAAAAATAAGATAATGTCTTCTATTTTCACCATAGGAAGAAGTATCACTATCATACGCGCAGGCGTTCTGTTTCTAAACAAGGTGTTAGGTAAGATGATAGGTGTTCCATGTGAAGGGTTGATGTGATAACTTTTCGGTAATTGTGAAGATTTTGGCGGCACAGTTGTGGCTTTTCTTGCACGAGCACAATATTGGAGGCACTTTTTCTAGAAATATCAAAATATTTCATAGGCTGGTAATTTAATTTAGTACTGGAATCTATACAGGTTTTATGTCTAATGTTTCTTCATATCTTATGTGTATTACGTAGCTATTTATTATAATTTTTTTCAGTTTTAAGAAGGTTCAAATAATCTGTTGGTGACATCCTTTATAAATGCTGATGAGTTAGATGTTGTAAGTCTTATGACCAAACATTGTATTAAAATTACTTGTCCTGTCTGTGCAGCATACCATTGGAATATTGTATGTTGTTTTAGGCTGCTTTAAGTAATTTGAAAATTTCTGAATGACTATATAATTGTAAAGTTTTCAGACATTTCCTTCACTCATATATTAAGGCGATGTGCGGCAGTAAAAACATCGATTTTTTGTCAACTTGGCTATTTTTGGAATAGTTCATTTTTAGACACCTTATGTCTTCTATCAGATTCTGTACTTGTTTTTGTTTAAAAACTTATTTTTATGCAATATTCATAATTTACTGAACCCACCCTCTGTGTCAAATTGTATAATTATTGAAAATTGTTGCGAAATTGACGGTTTTCAAATCCTAGCAACGATATCTCAGGAAAACACGACATGCGCGTGTAAAGTATCCCTGGAAAGGTCGTGAACTTCCGTAACTGTTCGTAAAACTACGAGTTCGTCTAATCGGAAGCTCTTCTGTGTACATCGGGTTTATTCGTGTCTATCATCTTCCGGAAACTTCCATATATGGAACATCGTAAGCAATCCGCGTTCGCCGATGGCTGAAATTGATCACGTGGGTTTCCAAAATGGCGGCTTTGTGTTGTTTACACCTGGCGACGTGCTGAAAGTTCATTGTTGACGACAGACTGACACGCATTGAAATATGCCTCGTTCTAAGAAATTTAACATCCAGTCATCCACTCAACGTAAGTAATCTCTCAGACTACACCTCGCAAATGCTCGTAAGCAGCGAAAAGCCTATCAGAACGTCGTAAATGATACAGACAATTCTGAAACTACTGAAAGCGACCCAGCTAAAGTGCACATGCCACTTCCAAATCCTAAGTGTTTTGACAGTGAATCTGAATGAATCAGTGCTATCGTGTTCTTCTCAAAGTTGTGGAAGTGATTCTTTTATTACCCGAAGCCAATTTAAAAGAGATACGTATAAATACACAACATCCACTAGCAGCAAGTATGATTCTGGTGACGACAATGGATATCAAAAACGGGAACACAGAGCAATAGTTGATTGTTCAGAAATTGAGGCAATAATCAAATTGTTATGTTGTCCAGTTTGTAAAAATGATAGTCTTATTTTGAAAACTGACAGCAAGAAAGCCAAGGGATTAGCTGTGTATGCAGAGGTTTACTGCTCTTGTTGTGAAGAAGTAGTGTGTGGAAGATACCTATCTGAAAAAAGTAATGATGGGGATAGATCTTTTGCTGTCAACAGCCAGTCAGTATATTCAGCATTAGTTTGTGGGATGGGTGCAACAACATTTAATAATTTTTGTGAAAATATAAACCTGCAAGGTATTCATCACAAAACATTTCACAGCAAAGCGAATAAACTATATTCAAAGATAGAAGATCTGGAGGACACTGTTTTTTCTCAAACCGTAAAGTATGTTCGACAGGCTCATGCACAACAGTCAGGCATAACTCTACATGACAATGATGTGCTAGATATTAGTGTCAGCTTTGATGGCACTTGGCTGACTAGAGGCCACACATCCCACATTGGAGTTGGCTGTGCAGTGGATGTTCTTACAGGAGTTTGCATAGATGCCCATGTTATGTCCACATATTGCCAGGTGTGTGAAACCACTGGTAAGACTTTCCAGGGACAAACCAGATGAATTTGCAGCATGGAAGGCAGAACATCTTCTAAACTGTGACAACAATTTCACAGGATCTGCTGGAATGATGGAGGTGAAGGCTGCAAGGGTGCTGTGGCGACGGTCTGTGGCCCGTCATAAACTTCGCTACACGTCAATACTTTCTGATGGTGACACCAAAACATTTGCGGAACTTACCAAGATCAAACCATATGGGGATGACATTCAGATAGACAAAGAGGAGTGTATCAACCATGTCAGTAAACGCCTTGGAACAGCACTGCGCAAACTAAACTAAACTACTTAGTAGATGTGTGTCAGGACAAACTCAGAATTCAAATGAGTGTTTACACAGCTTGATATGGGCTCGATGCACTAAAGACAACTTTGCCTCTCGCAAGCGCGTTCAGTTTGCAGTTGTAACTGCAGCAAGAGAGTTCAACTTTGGAGCTGCTGCTGCCCAAGACACTGCCCAGTTTTATGGACCTTCTACAGGCCTGCATATGCAGAGACTAGGAACATTTAGGATGCAGAAGCAAGTAAGAAATAGTCTGAAGTACAAGAAGGACAAACAAACTAAAAGACGCGACACTGTACGAGCGGCCAAATTAAAGAGACAAGGTGAGCTGCATGCTCTGGAGGGAGGTCCTGCATATTCAGCAGGACAATTTTAACACTCAAGGTACAGTTTTACACTTTTTTTCTCTGTAAAAGAGTGCATTAGTAATAAAAAACAAAAAAATAATTAGTTTTTCCCCGTTTTCTCATTTCGCCAGTTTTTTATACATAAGTACAATTGTTTTAAAAACTATTTGTTAGATTTCACTCAAACTTTGCAGAGATATTCTTTATTATATCACTTACATTGTGAGTAGATTAATCTTGAAAATTACATTTTAGTTTTTGTGCTACACTAAAAAAAAAAAAAATGTCATGAAAAATGTCATTACCATTTTCACATTTTGAAAAAAAAAACTGCAAAGAGATATCATTAAAATTTTCTACTAAACTTGTAAAGGGTCTATTTATTTACACATAAAACAAAGAATTTAGCCTGTACATTAAAAAATAAATGTTTTAGAGGTACATTAAGAAATTCAAGATGGCCGCTGTTTATCTTGGTTTCCATAGCAATCGTTAAGTGCAAAGTCAATTTGACAATATTTTATCGATCAGCAGTCTTTAATATCAAACCCTATCCCATAAAAGAACATAGAAATTAAGTATTATGGAATTAAATTTTTTAAGGTTAGCATTGCCTTAATGTAGCTGTGAACAAATATTATTAGTGCTAAATGAATATGGAAATTAAAAAAAAAAAATTTAAGTTTTCTCCTGTCATGAGTTTCAATTAAATGCTAGCTGCAAATATATGTTGATGCTGATATCTGGAATACTTAAAAAATCTTCAGCTATTTGTTAATTTGTATGGTGGTGTTGTAATTACCAGTAGATATATCAGCTGGCATGAGGCTGGATCGCATGTAGGTTTTCTATCAGTATACATTTATTGAGAAATGAAATAAAATAGTGATACTGTGTGCATGTGCAAATTGGCTATTATATTTGATACTGAGAGAATTTCAGCAAGCCATGTGAGCAATAAATAATACAGATATAATGCACAAGACCTTAACTTAGGTTGAGACGTAAATAGCAAAAAATAGTGTGAGGGACAAGTGGAGGATTTGGATTTCATGTCATGATTTCTGGAGCTGTCATGCATCAGTGGTAATGTTAAGAAAGCTGGGATTACACACAGTTTAAATGCATTCAGGGAAGTTAGATAATCTAGGGTCATCTCAGAAAACTGAACAATGTGCGATGTTGTTCAGGTGGCTTCAGCCCTCAAAGGGGCTTAATCTGTCAAAGTGAGCTCATCTACTGACCCTTTAGCAGTAGTGTGTTTTAAAAATATGTACATTGTGAACAAAATATTGTTAAACCAAGGAAAGCAACCTCTCAGTGTTTTGTTATATTGAAAATCTAGTTTTTAAATTATATTATGATTTAAAAGTATGAAACTGATTCATCCAATCATTTGCTTGATTCATCCAATCATTTGCTATGCCGTTAAGCGTAGGTGGTCATGTTCACCAGAGTCGTGGATCAGTTCCGTGTTCCTGTCTCGACCAATGAAACTGATACAAAACAGTATTTTTATTCTCTGTTCAAATTGTTTGCCATTAAACACATTAATGGTTACTTACTGATGTCAATGAACTTAAGGCAATGCTACCCTTAAAAAATTTTTACTTCAAGAAAGCAAGGTACTGTTAAAATGCTGAGCTATTCCCATTGGCAAATAATTTCTTCTTCTTCTTCTGCGATCATCCGGAGTTGTTTTGTTTTTTTCGGATGTGATTGCGTTGTGCCTGTTTACAGCAGAGCTGCGTTCTTGCGCCGTTAGGCCGACACATCCGACTTCTGCTGGCGTTTGTTGACCGGGTTAACCTTCCCGGGGGTTTCTTAGGACGTTTGACTCACTGTTGTGGTGTTATCCCCCATCCCAGCTGGCCCATATAGAAAAGCCAAAGATCCTGGTCAGCCCTCAAGGGAAGGCAGGGGCAGACCATGTCATTCCCCGCCATCCAAGGAGGCTTCCATACTTGCAGAGCCGATACATAGCGCTCTGGTACTGGGCTCACCCAAGGAATCGTCACGTCCTGCACATGGCTGCTTAGCCTCACTTCCGTATATTGGGCCTTCCGTTCACCATAGGCTGTTCTTCCGGAAACCAGAAGTATGCAGTCTGCAGATGACATCCACACAGTGAGCTTTCGATTCGGACTTTCCATGTAATGGATTTGCTAGCCAAGCAATATTCCATTTCGTGCCACTAGGACACTTTTCCACCTTTTATGAAGCCCACACAGCGAGCTTTCGATTTGGACTTTCCACATAATGGATTTGCTATCCAAGCAATATTCCATTTCATGCCTCTGGGTCTTCATGCACCTTTAAATGTCAACCTGAATGTAGTTAAAGTAAGCTGCGGTCAACTTGAGCTTGTTGACATCTCCATAGAGCTTGTCCTCAAATGAAGCAGGTGTGGGCCAAAATATCTTTCTCTGTTCTGCATACGTTGGGCAATCCTGCAGCAAGTGTTTTGCTGTCATTTTTCCAGTTCTACAATTACATTCATCGGTATCTCCTATCTTTAGTTTATTGAACAAGTGGTATTTCAGCCTGTTATGTCCTGTGCGGAGTCTGAAGATTGCTACTTGTTCTCTTCGGTCGAGTTTGTAATATGCATCATCCTTCTGGTGGCCTGGATGCTCTGATTCCCATTTGGTTCTATAAGTGCTTTTTATCAACCTCTTTGCCTCATTATAGGTTATGTCTGTGTCAGGCTGTGGTAGTCGTCCGCCCTCTTTTGCCAGTCTGTCAGCCTCTTCATTTCCAGGTATACTGCAATGTGATGGGATCCACTGTATTACAACTTTTTTGGATTTCTGGCATAGACCATGGAGTGCTGCTCTTAGGTCAGCTAGTTCTGTGCTGTTTTTGCTCTTCAGTATTGAGACAGCTGACTTTGCATCTGTAAAGATAGCTATTTGCGTGTCTTTATTTTCCTCCATCAAAAGCATTTCTGCTGCAGTTTTCAGAGCCTCTACCTCCGCTTTGAAGTTACTTGAAAACTTTCCAGTTGCCACTGAATGTGTTTTTTTCACTCCATTTTTTAAATTTAGGAGAATTCCTCCTCCTCCATTCTCTACTGAATTTTTGGCTGATCCATCTGTATATGCATGGGTCCAATTGCTGCTTGGGTAATGTTCTTTTATGTAGTTTAGGGTTATTTCTCTTCTTTCTGTTTCATGCTGAGTGTTCTTTTTCTCAATACCAGGAATGTTTTCTATCATCTCAGGCAGTTGCTGCTGTCTCCAAGCTGGGAACTTGTCTGCATTGTAAATGGGTTTGACTGTTGATATGTTAAGTATGGGATCTGCCCTAATCTTTCGTTTTGCAGTTTCTACAAAGTTGCTACGCTTCAGTCTTCCCTTTCCAAAACCACTAAACCTTTTATACATAGGGTGGTCTGTCAATCTTCTAAATTTTTCAGCTTGTTGCTGGGCTCTGCTATCTCTTCTATCCTGCATTGGTTGTAAACAAGTTATCTTTTCTAATTCATTAATAGGCGTTGTCTTCAGGCTTCCAGTTATGATTCGCATTCCTTGGTTTTGGACTCTACTTATTTTGTTAAAGTTTGACTTAGCTGCTGTTGCCCAAGCTGCAATGCCATATTCCAGTGCTGGCCTCACCCGTCCAGTATATAACTTCTTGAGAACTTTCTCATCTGCTCCCCACGTTGTACCAGCAAGCTTTTTCATGATTGCCATTCTTTGCCTTGCTCTTGTTCGATTTTTCTCAACCTGTGTCTTCCATGTCAGGCGACGATCAAAGGTGACTCCTAGATAGTTTGGATTTTCTTCATGGCGCAATATTTTTCCATTCAATACCAGCTTAGGTTGCTGAGTTTTAGTTGAGAGGGAGAACACTGTGCATGTTGTTTTCTCCTCACTTATCTTCACTAGCCATGATTTTGACCAGTCCTCTAGCGCTAATAGGGCTTGCTGTATTTTGCTGTTAGCTGTACTAATATATTCTTCAGATGTCCATATGGCTAGGTCATCTGCAAAGGATGATGTGTGTACTCTGGCTGGAAAATTTTCCGTGATGTCGTTTATATATGCTAGGAATAATGTTGGTGAAAGAACTCCTCCTTGGGGGACACCTTGCTCCAACAGCATCATTTTGCTGGTTTGTCCTTGTACTTTTGTCCTGGCAGTTCTGTTCTCAAGGTAGTGGCTGATCCATTTGTACATTTTCCCACAGACATGCATTTTTTGTAGTTTTACTTTCAGTCCTTCCTTCCATACTTTATCAAATGCTTTTTCTAAATCTATCCAGACCGCTAGTGTGTGCTTTTTCTCTTGGAAGGCATCCTCTATTTCCTGAGCTATATAGGTTATTTGATCTTCAGTGGATCTGTACTTTCTGAATCCTGCTTGGTGAGGTGTTAAGAGTTGGTTTTCTTCCAGATGCCATGTTAGCCTGCCATTGATAATGCGTTCCATTAATTTTCCTACACAGCTAAGAAGACTGATAGGTCGATAGCCATTTGGTTCTTCCAGGTCTTTTCCTTTCTTTGGGACTGGTATTAGTATAGCTTCCTTCCATGCCTGAGGGACTATTCCCCTCTTCCAGCTGTAATTTAGGACTGCTAGTAGTTTCTTTTTTGCCTTAGTGCCTAGTCCTATTAGCATTTCATTTGTGATTCCATCCTTTCCTGGTGATGTCTTCTTTTTTAGGGTATTCATTGCCTGTTCCATTTCTTCCATTGTTAGATTTGCCATCATATATTCTGCTGCTGTCTCTGTATATCTATGATGTATCTGTTTATCTTTGATTGCATTCTTCTGTTCGGCTGTAATATCAATGTGGTTTGCACTGGCATAGTGTTCCATTAGTGCATTTGCAGCCTTTTTTCCTGTAAGCAAGGCATTTCCTTGTTTAATTGTTATTTGTTTGTTTCTAGGTCCTTCATTGTTCATGGCTTTCACTAGTTTCCATAGTTTGTTTCCATCCCTGTCAAAATTCAGGTTTTCTGTTTTTTTCCTCCAACAATCTCTTGTTGTTTGATTTACTGTTCTTTTATATTTTGCTGAGATGGCTTTGAGAGAGATGTTCGCTTCAGTTGTTTGTTCTCTCTCTGCGGTCTTCCTAGCATCTTCAACTTTGTCCTCCAAAATTTGTAGTTCTTCAGTCCAGTATGGTTTGTAATTTTTCCTCGCTCCTCTTGGAATAGACTCAGTGGCCGCCTGTATTATTGCTCTGTTTAGACTTTCCACCATTTGCTTCATGTTGCCATATCGTGTATTTATGTTTTCACAATATGTGTCTGTTAGTATGGCAAATCTGTCCCAATCTGCTCGTTTGTAATTCCAACGGGGCAAAGGCTTTTGCTCCTGTGGAACATACTCCATATTTATTACAAGCTTGATTGGTCTGTGGTCACTACCTGCTAATTGGTCAAGCACATGGCGATCGATTTTGTGGAGGATGTCTCCTGTGCAGAAAGCTAAGTCTGGAGTAGAAGTGGTAATCCATCTTCTGGAGTAAAAGCTCGGTGTGTCATCCGCTTTGTTGAGTAGATGGAGATTTGAGTCTATTTCCCAGTCCTCCACTTCATCTCCTCTTTTGTCAGTATCTGGGTATCCCCATCTTTCTGAACGGCTATTAAAGTCTCCGACAACAATGCAATTTGTGTCAGTTATTTCCATGTTTGAGAGTGTAAGATCCTTATCTGCCGGGCTATACAGATTGTAAATTCTTATTTTCACGTCCTTTATCATTATATCAACACCTATAATTTCCGTTTGGTTGTCAGAGATCACAGATACTTCGCTGCAAGGTATTGTATTTCGTGCAAGTATTAGAACTCCTCCTTTGTGTCCTTCGCGGTCGAAACGTGTGGCCTGATATCCCTTGACTGAAAATGTGCGATTGGCGTTGAGGTGTGTCTCTTGAATGCATGCCACATCTATTCTATCTTTATGAAGACGCTGTGTTAGGGAGGCTTTCTTGTTATAAACTCCTTCTGCATTCCATTGTAGTATGTTGAGTGTCCGGGGTGTTTGGTCAATAACTCTTAACCTACTCCTCTGTGCCTTGACTCCACAGCACAGGGGAAGGTGACCACCAGTAGTCATGGGTGGACCCCCTCGAGGCAGGGGGCCCGGCACTATCACCGCCTGATGGGACTTCACGGGATTAGCACCATAACGATTTATTTTCATCTGTGGCATCATGAAATGATAAAGTTACGTTGCACTTCTTTGTCAAGCCTGTGGCTCAGTACATCCGATTTCGACAAGCATTTGTTCGGGATGCTTTCCCTAGCCTTTGACTGTCCCCAGTCTACCTACAAGGCAGCAGGTTTGTGCGTCACTTCGTCTGGTCCCTCTCCCTTGACCTGTCCGACATGGGTGACCCTACCAGTAGCTGTGCTACCGCCGGCATAGCTCTTGGGGTCATTGGAACGCTCAAGCCCCTCTACCTCGTCAAGGTGGACGCACGGCAGAAGGGGGCAAATAATTTGATAGTCACTTGAGCTTGGAGGATTAAAAAGGGAGGCATGTGCAAGCCACTGTAGATGGCATGAATTTTATGTAAGATGGTAATCGGTACAACTTTTTTCTTAATGTTTTCAGTTATAAAGAAGACTCAGATGAAGCAACAGACTCTGATGACCTTATTGAAGCAGTCACACCTGTTGCAGAAGAGGACAACAAGGAAACCATTGAGAAGGTGCTCGAAGTCCGTAAAGGAAGGAAAGGAGGTGAGGATTATTTATACATATATATTATTTTATATATATAAAACTGATGTCAGGTTTCAATCTCAAATTAAGTGTCCTCCTTGAGTGCTGGAGGTCCTGGGTTCAAACCCCGGTGAGAACCAGGATTTTTTAATGTGGACTTTAGTGACGATAATTTACCCTGTTTCTCTGGGTAGTTAGATCGGACGCCCTGTATATTGTTGCACACGTAAAATATCCCTTGGCAGTTGGAAATCGAAAAGGTTTAGGCTTACAGCAATACTCTAGCAAAATTTTGAGTTAATCTATCCAAAGTATTTCAGGATCCTCGTCAGTGCTACAGAGTTCGTGCACTGAGCTGAGGTTCTCCAGACTCGCGCTTGAGTTAGGAGTAGAACGGAGCACTTATGGGTTACACCCATGTGCCGTGATGTTGATCCGTCAACTAAACTCAAATTTATTTGCACTCATTCTTCACAAAAATAGCAAATAGGATTTCTTTGATACTTAAGTTTAATTTCTGCTGATTGGAACTTGATCCAAAAAAGAAGTAAACATGTTTATTTCAGTTTTATATTTGGTAGCTATAAATGTTAATTTGTTTAGTGAAAGTTAATGTTGCTTTGTTCTTTTTAAAAAAAATCGGACTCATTGCAACCTCAATTAATCTGTACTATTCTTTACCATTTCAGCCAGTGGTCATAGAACAACACTCTACAATGTGAGAGAAATGGGTGATCCCAACACCATCCCTTTGAAAGATGGCGAAGAGGAAGAATTTGAGACACAGTATCTTATCAAATGGAAGGGCTGGTCCCACATTCATAATACCTGGGAGACAGAGGCCTCACTTCGAGAACAGAAGGTTAATGGAATAAAGAAGTTGGAAAACTTTATCAAACGGGATGATGAAATTAAAGAATGGTAAGCTTTTGTTGTCAGATTTTTCAAATTTATTTGTGTGCTTTGTTGTTTCATTATTCAGCATGCTTATGGGTACAGAGCATTGGATAGTTGATGGTTTAGCATATTTGTTCTGTAATGGCTAGTTAACTCAGAATCCTTAGCTTTTCAGTAAGACTGTTTTATTAGACAGTTTATTTTCACTAGCATCATATACATAACATTTAGTGGGTTTGGTATTTCTCTCCTCTTTTTAACATATTTTGCTTCTTTCATGTTATAAGCTCAACTCAGTAACTTAATGTGTTAATGTTGGCCATATATTTCATTTCACTGTAGACTGCTAGTCAAGTAATAGTAATTTTCTCGGTGTTACCTGAGTATTCTGTTTGTTGTGATATCAGTAGTAGATGTATGTGCAGAAGAATGATTAGGAGCAATACTCCTTCATGCATGTTGTGTGTGATTTAAAGTTAAGCTGACTATATGTTTGCATTCTGCAGGAAGGATAATGCAACCCCTGAGGATGTTGAGTACTATGAATGTCAGCAAGAGATGATGCACGACCTTTTGGAGTCTCACAAGAGTGTGGAGAGAATTATCTGTAAGTGATTCTTATTTTTCTTCTCTCTCTCTCTCTCTCTCTCTCTCTCTCTCTCTCTCTCTCTCTCTCTCTCTCTCTCTCTCTCTCTCTCTCTCTCTCTCTCTCTCTCTCTCTCTCTCTCTCTCTCTCTCTCTCTCTCTCTCTCTCTCTCTCTCTCTTGCACACACACTCTCTCTTTCCTCTCCTCTCTGTTTTATTTGTTTTCTATCTCATCTTCCTCTCCCCGCCCCCTCTTCTCTTGGTTTTGTAATTTGTGTTCTCGCTTCTCTTTCCACCACCCCTAGTTTTTTTTTTGTTTTTTTTTTAACAAAACTATCTTAAATTTGTATTGTAACTGACAGCAATGATACATATTTTTTTTAATTACAGCACACCGCAAGGAAAACAATGGCTCAGACTACCTGTGCAAGTGGCAGGGATTGCCCTACTCTGAGTGTACATGGGAAGATGGAGAGCTAGCATCCAAACTGTTCCAAAGTCATATAGACAAGTATCTGGCCAGAAACAAGTCACAGTGCATTCCTACCAAACTCACCAGGGTAAGAGTAGCAGATTGTATAAATAACTTGTACAACATTTTAGATTTGTCCCAGAATGTCTGTTGAAGAAGTGGTGCTGTAAAGCTGGGTCACTGTGTACTCTCGCACACATTTATATCGTTTTGTACACACTTTTTTTTGGGTTGTTGCTGTTATTCTATACTTTATTTTAGGCATGTCTTTAATGCAGTGGTTCTCAACTGGTGGGGAATTCCCCCCTAGGGGGGAATTTTAGGGTTTCCAGGGGGGGGGGGGGGGGAATTAAGATTATTTCAAGATGGCATTAATACAAGAACCGATTACTTGATATTGTTTTTCCCTTCATACTTTACGGTTCTGTATGTCTCACCCTTCTAAAATTCATTTTATAAAGTAAGTAGACCCACAAATCACGTTTTATGTGTATGTCTAGATTTGTTTTAGTATGTGCTATTAAATTTAGCTTCCATTATTACGTATACTGTGTAAGGGGGGAGGGGGATTTTTAGGTAGGAAATACGACAGGGGGGAATGACATTCTGAAAATATGGTGGGTGGGGGGGGGGGGGGGGGGCCAAATTTTTAGGTAGGAAATATGATAGTGGGGGGAATGACGTACTGAAAATATGGTGAAGGGGGGCACGGGCCAAAAAAGGTTGAGAACCACTGCTTTAATGGAATGCTTTATTCGTTATCATCATCAAGTGCCATGGCGGCTGGCTCTCCACAGATCTCGGTCTTTGGTGTTCTGGATCAACTCTGCTGATGATATTCCTCCATGCCGTCTCAATCCGTCCAGCATCATTTCTCTTGGTCTGCCTCTGCCTCTCTTCCCCTCGATCTTTCCAGTTGTCACGATGTTCTCCAATGCCTCTCTTCTCATCACATGACCAAAGAAAGCTGTTTGTCTCTTTCTTATTGTTTTATGCAGTTTTCTAGTTTCATTAGCCTCTTTCAGGCAGTCGTTAGTTACTCTGGCAGTCCAAGGAATTCGCAACATTCGTCTCAAAAACCACATCTCTGTTGCTTCCAAGTTCTTCCTAATTTTTTCATTTACTTCCAAGATTCGCTGCCATACAGCAAAACTGGTTCTATATAGCATTTTAGCACTCTCTTACATTCATTGATAGTGACTTATTGCATAAGATACTCTTCATTTTCTGAAATGCGGCTTTTGCCTGCCCTATTATGCTCTTAATCTCTGTTGTGCATCTTCCATCTGATGTTATAAGTGCCCCTAAGTATTTAAAATTATCCACTTGGTTGAGAGTTTCCCCTTCTATTTCTATGTCACATTTTGGTGTCCCCATTTTCTTTGATATCATTGTTACTGTTTTTTTTGATATTTAAGGAGAGTCCTTTCTGTGCACTCTCTGATACTACAATGTCCAGTAATTGTTGTAGGTCTGTTGTATTATCCGCCACCAATACTGTGTCATCTGCATAGCATATATTGTTTATATTATATCCTCCAATTAATATTCCTGGTTATTCTTAAATCTTTCCCATCGTTATCTTCCAACATTTTAATTAGCTCATCATGTTTTTATCAAATGCCTTAGTATAATCTATGAAGCATAAATGTATGTCTCTCTGTTTCTCTATTGACCTTTCTATTAGTCTTCGTAATATATATATATATTGCATTGGTTGTACCCTTTCCTTCCATAAAACCATACTGTTCTTCACTAATTTCCATTTTTATGTTCGTTCTTGTTCTTCTCAATATAATTCTGAGTAGAATCTTAGTTACATGGTTTATGAGGTTAATTGTACGAAAATCTTCACATTCAATTGCTCCTGGTCTCTTTGGTATTGCTATAAATACAGATTTTAGCATATCGCTTGGTAAATATCCACTGTTGTAAATATCATTCAGTATTTTGGTTAACATATCTACTCTAAATTCTCCCAATAATTCTAATTCTTCTACTGTGATTTCATCTGGCCTAGCTGTTTTTCCTTTCTTCATGTTTCATAGCATCATCAACTTCTTTTAGAATAGGTGGGCCTTCTAAGTTACTTCTTTCTGACAGCAGGTGTGAATCCACATCGCTGTCCAGGATGAAAGACTTGGGTGTAAGAATCGGCACAGCCAGACGCGAGACCAACACAGAACTGGCACCATTAGCCACCGGACGCTGATGCATATGCTGGGGGGAGGATCTGAGCACCTATGGACATGTCCGGAGTGCAATGAAGATACCCCAACTAATAACTGATTTCTTCTGTTAATTCTTCCCTTTCTCCATTATATAATTCTCTTATATACTCATTCCACCTCTTCATTATAGCACCTTCCTTCAATAATATATTTCCTGTTTTTAATTTCAAACACCCTGTATTTATTCTTATTTTTCTTCCTGTGAGCTCGCTGATTTGTCTGTGCATACTTTTTTGATCTTTAATGGAATTTAATTCAATTTTTCTGCATTGCTCGTTTAACCAACTTTCTATTGCCTTCACACATTTATCTATTATTTCTTTGTTTATCTTAGCATACTCTTGTTTATCATTTTTATTCTGTTTCCTTTTGTCCATCAGCATTAAGATTTCTTCATTCATCCATTTTTTCTTAGCTTTTTGGCTTCTCTCCGGTAATATTTCTTTGCTAGCTAGTTTGATGAATGGAGTCCCTTAACATTTCCCATTGATCATTTATACTCTGTATTTTAGCTACTGCATTGTACCTATTTTTCACAGTCACTCTGTATTGTTCTTGAATTTCTTTATCTACTTTCAGAACCTCTTTATTAAGTCTCAGGTTCTTAACCATTTTTTCCCTCTCTTTAATCTTACTTTTATTTGTCCACATAGTGGTACATGATCACTATTACCGTCAGCACCAGGTATTGTCTTTACATTAATTAATGCATTTCTAAATCTTTTATTAATAAGTATGTAGTCAATTTGGTTGCGTATTTTCGTATCAGGGCTTTTCCATGTGTAAAGTCTTTTATGGTGTGTAAACCATGTGTTTCCAATTATCATATCATTAATATTTGCCCATTCTATTAGTTTCTCTCCTCGTTCATTTCTTGCACCTAAACCATAATTCCCCACTATATCCTCTATTTTTCCCTTTCCTACTTTGCATTAAAATCTCCCAGTATTATTTTTATTTCTTGTGATCCTATTTGAGCTATTGCCACTTCTATTTCATTGTAAAAGTGTTGTATTTCTTCATCACCACTGCTTGTTGTTGGTGCATATACTTGTATAATATTTATATCTATTGGTTTGCCTTTGATTTTGGCCATTATAACTCTATCTGAAATACATCAGTATCCATTCATAGATTTGGCTGTTTTTTCATCAGATATTATTCCTACACCTTTTTCATGTGTGTCCCCTCCAGAATAAATTATTTTGTGTTTGTCGGTTATAATTTTGCCAGATCCCTTCCATCTCATCTCACTTATGCCTAGTATATTCATTTTCATGTTTTCCATTTCTCTTAGAACATTATTTAACTTTCCTAGCTCATTTAATGTCCTAACATTCCCTGTTCCTACTCTAAATTTATTTAGTGTAGTTATAGTTTTAGTTTTGCCATCAGTAGCTGGACGACGGTGTGGTGTTTCCATCTACCACGTGGAGGTGCAGTTGGGATTTTCCCTTCCTGAAGTTATGGTCTATGACCAGAACTCTCCAGTACTTTTAGAGCACATGCTTTATACAGTTTCACTAAATTATTTCATCTGAAAATGTTTTTTGTTTAGTGGCTTGCTATTTTTCTTTTATAGGCTGTTTCATCAATGTTAAAGGTTGTAAACTTAATTCATAACTGTCAGTCATTAGCAGTAGGGTCATATTTTCATTATATGTTTGGATTTTTTTAAATTTGAGATTTGTTTGTTTCGATAAAGATACAACAAGTATGTTAAACATTGTCTTAGGTTCTAAAAGTTCGTCCCAAGTTTAATCCACTGAAACTGCAGCCACCATACTTGGGAGGTTCAGAAAACCTGGAGCTAAGAGATTACCAGCTTGATGGTCTGAATTGGTTAATACATTCATGGTGCAAGTAAGTGTGCTTTCCGTGTTGAAATAACGGCATTATAATTTTATTTTTAAGAAATAATATTAATGATGTATAGCTTAGTTACACAAGTGTATAATTATCTGAAGCATATTTATCATCAGTGCATTCTTTAGCATAGACTAACATAAAGTGGCACCCTTATTGGCAGCAATTGTTTTCATTTCATTCTCATGTCTTCCATTGAATTAGAACTTGTCTCTTATCTGTGTGACAAATTTCCTAACCATTCAAATACCATGTTCCTCCACTATGTCCATGTGACACAAGTTAGTCTTCATGTATGGTAAGTTTACTGTCTTGCATACTGCCAATTGTTATTTCTGTTATCAGATGTTTCTTCATACCCAGTCAAGCTTCATGATTTCTCTGGGTCATTCTATTTTTTTTCTACCTCCAACCTTCCTCATTGCCATTGCATATTTCAGTTTCTCTCTTTTCATGACTTATTTCTGACGTGCATTAACCAGTTCTTGGTTGTTTTTTGGTTTCTTTCATCATGTCTTTATGGTTATGGGTCTTTTTACCTGTCCGTGATGTTATCAGAATTCCTGTATGGAAACATGGCTCTGTAGAAGTAATTTCTTGCCGATCTGTTGATTTTTCCCTGTTCATTTCCATAAATCAAAATAGGCTCTATGTAACTCTTTGCAACTCTTTCTTACTTTCAATGACAAGTATAGTTTGCATAGAATATTCTTCAACTTGAATGTGAATAATATGGCTTGAGCTACTCTACATTTAACTTTCGAATAATATTTTCCACCTAGAATCCACCACTAATTCTATTTATATAGTTTTGCAAAGACTAAAGGCACATGAAAGGCATACAAGTCAAACATGTCGATCATTTTATCAATCGTAAATAGGTAGGCTAAACAGTGACATCTGGTAAAAGATGTGGCACAGATAAAGACAAGAATCACCATACCCAAAGATTCTTTTATAGAAATGAATGTCGTCATGAAAAACAGAACTGAAAAATTATGTTTGACGCCTTTCTATAAAAATGTAAATGCTGTCAATGAGCAACAAAATTAAGAAACTGGAGACAGTGGTGATGTGGGTTTTTTTAAAGAAATTTTTTTAGAATACATGGGCATAGAAGGAAACTAATACTGAGGTGTTGAGTTCTGCAAGTTTTGTAGTATCACTGAACGAATTCGTGAGGAATAGACTTTATAATGCAGATTGACAAAAGCAAAATTACCTTCACATGGGAAAACACTAGACAAGAGAGGAGGATGAATGTGGGAAAACTGTATCAGCATGGCAACATAACAAATATAGGCAACCTCATCAGAATATCAGATGATAGAGTTAGCCAGACCAGGCACCCGAAGAAGTTGAGTAAAGTAAATTGCATGGTCTATTTATGTTCTTAAGAATTTTTTAATGCAAATTATTGTACATACAGTTGGTAAATCTATGGTTTCAGTTGAATAAAGTAAGTAATTTTTTTTTTTACAGAGAAAACAGTGTAATACTTGCAGATGAAATGGGTTTAGGAAAAACAATCCAGATTATCAGCTTTATTTCTCACTTGTTCAACCATTATCATTTATATGGGCCATACCTACTAGTGGTGCCTCTTTCTACCATCGTTGCTTGGCAGAAGGAGTTTGACAAATGGGCTCCAGAAATAAACGTTATTGTGTACATTGGAGATGTCACTAGTCGCACAGTGGTATGTTATTTTGTTGTGCTGTCAATTTTAGATTGTAAGTGGTAGGTTATTTCTTTGTTGTGTGCAATTCTCTGATAAATTATTTTATTGAAGGCTAAATGGCCGAAGTGGCGTTTATCTAGATTACCAAGTGGACTTTTATATATAGTATTTACTTGTAAGTATATTAACTCTAAAGTGTTAAGCAAAAAGTACATCTATAGTGTAATGTACAAGTTAGAGAACAGGAGATAATTGGAATGATCAGGGGCAACTCAAAATGCAAGAGAAGAGAAGCAATTACACTGCAAGGAAATGTTATGCATATCTAACTAACCCAGCCCCTTTGAGATATTTTGCTTGTGTCTACAGCATGAAAGAAAACTCGTCCATGACAAGTGTGGGGAAACAAAAACTAACACCAGGGTCTCCTGACTGGCCAACATTTAACAAGTGACAATATTGAGCAGTTCACTGAAGGAACAAGGACTAAATTGGAAACATGCCCCGAAGAGGCTTGAAAACAATATTGCACATATAGAAGAGTAGTTGTAGTCAGAAAGAATTGCAAGTATTTTTGATCTGAAAAATACTTAGATGCAGTTTAGCGGGGGCAGTGATGCGGAAGCTATGCAGTCCATGCTATAAATACCGGAACATAGTTTGATATGAAGGTGGATGCTTTTAACGTATGTTTACAAATAACCTGATTATAAAGGTATTTTTGTGATTTAAGCCTTGTAATATTTATTTTGCAGTTAAGAGAACAAGAATGGAGACATCCGGGTAATAAGCGCCTGAAATTTAATGCTCTCATTACAACATATGAAATCTTGTTGAAGGACAAGGTAAGTGTTATTTTGCACCTACATGTTGTTGAACTTCATTTTATCATTATATAATTCAGAACTATGCATTGTTAATGTATTGAAGTTCCCTTTTCTCTCTTTAAAAAAAAAAACAAAACAACAAAGATAGGCTTTATGTAGTCTCTTATAGTGAGTAAAGCTAGGCTTTATATAGTCTTATAAAGTGAATAGTGAGTAATATGCCACTATTGGGATTGAAGCTGGACCACTGTTTTAAGCAAAGGCACTAACCCACTATGTCACCACAGTTGCTTATATAAATAAAATAACTATAAACACATCAGCATTATTCTCTATTGAGCTCTGCTTTCTGAATGGGAAAATTATGCTTAATATACTTAATGTTCAGTGAATGAATTTAATGCACAGTATTTTATTTATAATACTGTGTCTTGTTTTCTCTCCCCTTTGTCAATGGTAGGCTTTTTTGGCTGCAGAATCGTGGGCATTCCTTGGTGTAGATGAAGCTCATCGATTGAAAAATGATGACTCCCTCTTATACAGATCTTTAGAAACATTTGACACAAACCATAGGATTCTTATCACAGGCACCCCGTTGCAGAACTCACTAAAGGAGTTGTGGTCTCTGCTGCACTTCATTATGCCTGAAAAGTTAGTATGCCTTTTTTATCTACACAGATTATTATATTATAGCATTACAATTAGGTTGGGAAAAAATAGTTTTGGCAGCATGCAGATTTGTTTAATGTTAAAAAAGGAAATCTCAACCAATTATTGGCAGATGGTAAGCGAATTAAAAAGACCTGAGGCAGTTTTTAAAATGACAAATTTAAAAGTGGAAATTGAGAATGGTTTTATGCATTACCCATTTGCTAATTACTTTTCTCATAACAGTTACTGACATTAGGGTTTGAAATGTTAGGCAACAACACAGTGATGGGGGTAGCTTTTTCTCTTCATCTTTGTCTTTCCTTCCCAGACAGTTCCAAGAAAATTGCTTGGTACTCATTTTTAACAGACTGGTTCGACACCAGAAATGTACTGATTGGAGCATTTTTCCAGCTTTTTGTGGATGAACCCAGATGTCTTGACTCTAGAACTGTTTTAATGCTTAAAAAGGCAGATGATTTATTTGTGTGATAAATGTCAATTGTGAAGAAATTCCCTCAGTGACTTATTGAGAAAATTGTTGGATATGTATAGTTCCTTTATTTCATCCTCATTAAATTGTAGAATTAGAAATTGACAGCATTCTGTTTGAAAAAGTTCATATTGCTTGCTGATTTAACTGGTAATTGCCGCATCATTACTTCTCCAGACGATTTCAAAATATAATAGTTACCTCCAGCTGAATTTTGTGTATGTTATGTTGATTTTGCGTCCGTAGCAATGTCAGTTGATGTTACATTTGTTTGTAATTTATATACAGATTTGATAGCTGGCCAGACTTTGAAGAAAAACATCAGAATGAAGAGGGGAAAGGGTTTCTTTCATTGCACAAACAACTGGAGCCGTATCTGATAAGGAGAGTTAAAAAAGATGTGGAAAAGTCCTTGCCTGCCAAAACTGAAAGAATTCTCCGTGTAGAACTCTCTTCATTGCAAAAAACTTACTACAGGTAAAATTGCTAGCTTAAAAAAAGCTCATTGTTTTTAGGATTCCTACTTGTTGCTAGAAACTGTCATGACAGTTGTCAACATTTTCATTATGTGTGTCATGACTGTCACATCACCAACTACTTGACCTTGTTGATACTATTATTCCAGTTGCTTTTCTTTGAAGGCTAGAGTATTTTGTATGTATCGTGTATAGTTATTAGAATTTTATATGTAGAAGTGGTGTTCCATAGTTATTCAAATGAACAGACTGTTGTTCCTTTTAAAATGCTTAAGAAAATATTCTAGTAGAGGTCCACTTTGTAATAAGCATGATCTCCGAGTGATGGGCACGTTTGTTTTGCTGCATGTTGTTAAGTCTAATCAATGAGAAAGAACCAATTCTTGTTTACTCTCGCTTTGAACTCAAGAGTAGTCCATACACGTGCTACTACTTCTAGTTCACTGAACTGAATTTTGTCTATGGATTAGCTTTCCCTATTACCAGCGTTCCACACCCTGAGGCGAACCCACTCTGATTTCAGAGGTACTTGTAATTTATGCACAAAGCATGTTCAAAGCTATGCCAAAAACAAATTAAATAATAGGATGCTGATTTTTAATTGTGCAGCATAAAGTCAGTTGCTATCATTAAAGTCACATATTAAAGGTTACCCTATGGACATTAGGGGTTCCCTATTCCTGTGGAAGTATTCCTGTCTAAGGAAGGTGGGATACAGTTACCTTGCAGTGTGTTATTGTATGAAACAAGACCCTGTAAAGACAAATTAAGAACATGCTATATTAGTTACTAATCTGAAAAGTTATTTTCTAAGATTACAAATATTACATCTAATAAATTGTATTCACTTGTAAGTTGTTTGTTTTGTCTCTTCTTTTTGTCCTTCCTTTCTGTCCAGTGATGTGTATTTCTTACTTAGCCAAGAATCTCGTCAGTAGTCAAAAGCATGTGATGTAAGGATTATAGTAACTGTTTGTTATGAATATATTCTTACCTGTTTCAGAGCAATATTAAAAAAGGAGTTTCGTACTTTGATGAAAGGCAGGCGAGGCAATGTGTCCAGTTTTGCTAACAT
The DNA here is from genome assembly GCA_014155875.1 of Cepaea nemoralis. Lineage (NCBI taxonomy): Eukaryota > Metazoa > Mollusca > Gastropoda > Stylommatophora > Helicidae > Cepaea > Cepaea nemoralis. Next base: position 369,023 of record JACEFZ010015322.1, on the reverse strand, counting down.
CATGATGGAATTGAAAAAATGTGCCAATCATGCTCACTTGGTTGTCCCCCCACAAGAGGAGTTGCCCTATAAGGAAAGGCTGCAGGTAGGCTGTGTGTGCATGGAGTGATGTCTCAGGGAAACATTTGATCAAGTCATAGTAACATTTGACCAAGTCATGTTAACATTTGACCAAGTCTTGGTAATCCCAGGGAGCAGCGATAGCATAATGGCTTGATGCTTGCTGTCAGCCTGATGATCATGGGTTAGAATCTGCACTGGGGCAGGTTTTTAACATTGACCTGGGCTCTCACGTCGACCTGGCCTGAAGTGAGTACCAGGAAATTCTGGAGAAGTAAAGGTGGCTGGTGTGATGCTGACCACATCATCCACCGCCTGCAGATGGGTTTATACAAATATGGATCTAGCACCATATGCCCAATTAAGGAGGGAGAGCTCAGTAAGTATAGCAGTGTGGGATTATTCACACAAAAATGTATGGTATCAAAACAAAGGTGGTTATATTTGAGACAGGAGGTTACTTAGCAGACATACAGTTTAAAAAATGTATTGACCGTTATGTATAATTGATTTCTGGAAACACTAGTTTTTGCTGAAAGTGGATTGTTTGAATGTATAATTCAGATACTCCTTCGAGGCAGCGGGAAGCTGTTATTGCTGGACAAGCTGTTGGTCAGGCTGAAGGAAACAGGACACAGGGTACTTATATTCTCTCAGATGGTTAGAATGCTGGACATTGTGGCTGAATACCTGCAGTGCAGACACTTTCAATATCAGGTGAGAATTACATCAATTACATTTAAAATCATGTCTCATTTGTTTCCATTTTCAACATGAATAGAGAGACTCATTAACGGCCTTGCTTGGATCAGTCATGCTTGTAAAAATAAGAAAATACTTCATATAATTGGATTATCAAATAAATATGAAGGTAATGGTAATCTATCTCTACAAACATTTCTGGCACAAATACTCCATCCTAATTTACCACATACTGTTAATGCATAGCTTATGCTTGGGGTTGTGAGATTGTTGGTATTTTATTTACCAGAGATATAATGAAATATATGGTTTTTGGAGTGCTTATTATCTGTTCTCTTTTGACAATTTTGTCTCCAAAATATAGTTTCTACAACCATGATGGTAGCATGTAGTGTTGGAATCATTCTGCAGTGTTCATAGCCAACAGCTGCATCAGAGAATAGTTTGTAATTTTGTATCACTTCTTTAACATGATAAAACCATGTCTGTTCCTTCAGACAAATCACAGGACAGATGAATTCACTTCTGATAAAACAGCCTCAACAAGACTTGGTTTAAAGTACCAAATCACATCTTCCTGGCTATGTCCATTATGCCCAAGATTTGACAGTCTAGTGTAGTATTGTTTATGTCTCCATTGTGCTTCGTTCCCGTGCCAGTGAATATCACACAAAACGCTCCTCACTGCCCTATGTGAACAATGGAATAGACAGGAGTATGGGCAAGCCAACAGCCCGCACAGGCCGCCGCCAGAATGCCAACACAAAAGTCCTCCACGAGAAAGTCCTCCACAGTTCATTGTCGATGGAAACGGCAGTCACCAGAAAGACTTCATTGACCCGGGCTTTATCCCATATGGCGTGGTCTCTCTGCAGGGCGACCCTCCAAAAGCGCTGCACAAAGCACGAACTCCGTAGATCCAGTGATGACTCCCAGGAGTCTCCTGAAGAATGCACCCGTGAACCGAAAAGTCAATCCAGCAACAGCCGGCCGCCATCGTTACGAACATGCAGTTCACGCCACAGACTGCAAACAGATGTAAAAGCATTCCACGTGAAATTCACAGCTCACAGTGTCGCGCCACGCACTCAGTAGCAGGGCGACAGAACCATAGCCTGTTTAGTCGCCTCTTACGACATGCATGGTAGGCAACAGTGTTACTATTCTTTGCTCCCCGGCAACACACGGACGTGTTAATGTCTAAAAGATGCTTACCTATCTTTATTGTTGCTGTCCACAGAGACTTGATGGATCTATCAGGGGGGATTTGAGAAAACAAGCTATGGAACATTTTAATGCAGAAGGATCTCAGGTAAACTAACAGTTTATTATATGAGGGGTTGGACCATTGTAGCTGTTCCCTTGCTAAATAATGTTAACAGCAATAAAACACTTTGTAACATCACTTTGGAGTTGGGTCCATATTGGTCTGTGTGCTTGCACTCTGCTCCAGCAGAGGCAGCATTCATTTTCCAATCAATCCAGCTCTTAGGTCGACCCGTTCATTTAATGTTGGTACTGGATCCACGACTGGTGATCAAGTGAGATGGCAGAACATGACCGCTTATCGGCATGTCACGTTTTTCTGAGAATTATCATTGAGGAAGTGTAGCCTAGAAATTATAAAACCCCAAAATTCACACCCCAACGGTATGGGATTGGTCTACCTTTACCGTTACTGGGTGGTGGGGTGTGCGTGCATAGGGGGGGGGGGGGAATGTGTGTGGGTATGGGTGCTGGGAGATGTGGGTGGTGGAATGTGTTTGGCTGGGTGGGTGGTGAGGATATGTGGGTGATTGACTGTGGGTTATGGGATTGGTGGTGGAATGTGTGGGTGGAGCATATATGTAAGTCTGGGGTTGTGGGTGGTTGGGGGATGTGTCTCATAACATGGTAATAAACATTGTTGATGTTTACAACATTCATTTGACAACGATTTTTCCTATGTGAGTGTATCATGCACTATTGATGAATGAAAGACAAGTGATTGGAAGGGCTGAATGTAAGACGGGCCTGCGTGCCCAATTTGCTACCCTTTGAAAATAGTTTGTTCGTTCGTACTTTAAAATAACAATTTTAAATAAGATCATGCAGATTTAATAGTAGTAGAATATATTACAACAAAACGTTTCAGTTTAAGCTAGATATACTTGGCTGGCTTGTACCAATTTAGTTTTCTTCTCCAAGTATATTTTTAACATTAGACTGTTGCTACAGTTCACAGCTTCTAAGGTGCGAGTGTATGTGCTAATGTAATTTTAAAGGTCTGTTTCTTTGCCTCGGAGTTTGCTCTTGTTCTAGTAATTGTAGAAGTAATTTTATACTGGGCGGATGTTTGCAATTTCCAAATAAATCAATCGCTTTGGTTTTTTTGTTGTGATATCTGAGAAGTACATCCACAAAGACTGCTTTAAATACAGCAAGTTAGGTTACTGATGTTACTTGGGATAAAACACTGGGGTCTTGCTAGATTGTAGCTGACTTTGATGCAGTCTCTAGAATAGATTGTTATGATGTTACTGTAAGATCTTGAATGCCTTAGAAATCGGTGAACATTTGTGCTGGACATAGCAAGACATTGATTATTACATTAGTTACTTATTTTTATTCATGCGATTTTTATGTTTAAAATGTTATATTTGTATTTGCAGGATTTTTGCTTTCTGCTATCCACTCGTGCTGGGGGTCTGGGCATCAACCTTGCTACAGCAGATACTGTGATAATTTTTGATAGTGACTGGAACCCTCAGAATGACCTGCAAGCACAGGCCAGGGCACATCGCATAGGACAGACAAAACAGGTCGGTTCCACTGTTGTCATATTTCTTACATGATCCTTAGATATTAGAAATACGTTTTTTATCATAGCAGCAAATGGTTGGTTTTTCTATAAGCCTCTTTAAGTGCATTTTGTTTTATCCTTTTCTGTCAAATCTCATTGGTTGTAAATGTGCATCTGATTTGAGCTTAAATTAATTTACACAAAATATGTCCTGTGCTTTTTAAATTCTCCAAGACTCTGTATTCAATAATTAGTAAATTTCTGAATCCTGTAATAATTTAATATTTGTGGATGTTGTCCCCATTTAGTTCTATAGGCTGATAGTTGCAGAAGTCAGCATGCAACATCTTATTTTAAAATGAGTTAGCATTATGGTGAAGATATTGTTTACATTTAAAATTGTTAAAATGCTTATGACCAATACTAGTTGTAAATGGGTTTCTGTTGGTGATGAATGAATGATAATGCAGTGCACATGTGGCTGCTAGCTACCAGAATTTGTGGTTCAACAAATGACATTTATTGCTATCTTTACTTGGCAAGCTGGCTCTGGCGAAGGGCCTATGAACGCAATTTGCAATCCCGCATACCACGTTCGAAACACAGCTTTGGGCGATTTGGAAGCAGACCATCTTGCATTGGTTTTCATTCAGTAGTAAGGGTGTTGGTTGTTCAGAAAGCAATGGCAAACTATTAAACGTAAACTTGCCAAGAAATCACAAACGGCCAAAACATTCTGAGGTTGATTGCGACGTCCTGTAAGATAATTAACTTTACTTGGCAAACAGATCAGTTAAAGAGAAGCACCTGACTAAGGCAGATCACTAAAGCTTAATTGTCTATCAATTGAAATGGTTAGATTCAACAATAGAATTGCATTGCCTTCCTTTGGTCAGGGGAAGAGAGGGGAGTGAATCGCACAATCAGTCATTGCTGTGATACAATTGTAATATTTTTGTGACATCACTGATTGAAATGTTTCAATAGAAGTATGTGTTATTTTAGTAGGAAGCAATTATTTATTTTATTTGTGTACATTTAACTGTTTAATTCAAGAGACATTAACGTGGATGTTGTTCTTTGAAAAATCAAGAGTTCTTGCTTGTAATGCTCCTCATGTATTGCTGCTTACAGGTCAGCGTTTACCGGTTAGTGACCAGCTCAACGGTTGAGGAAAAGATTGTTGAAAGTGCCAAGAAAAAGATGGTGCTGGACCATCTTGTCATTCAGAGAATGGACACAACTGGCCGAACTGTTTTGGACAGAGGGGCTGCACCGAGGTATCAGTTTGTTTTCATATTAAAAGACAATTTAATCTCAATGTCTACGATGATGATTTTTAAAACTGATGTGGGCGCCTTGTGTGTCCTTGGTGATGCTTTTTTTTTCAGCTTTGTCTGAGTAGACTTCACTTTTTAAAAACAAGACTTCAATATTTTTATAAATTTGTGTAATATGTATGCATGGCAGAAATGTAAGCTAGCAAAAACTGCATGTTAGAAGATGAAAAGTACCTTAAGTAAGACATCACTTTCAGTGAATGTCAGATAGAGTACTAATATATCTTTTAAAAAAAACTAAAATGTATAAATAAAAAATATCAAACATGTTCTGCTGTATGGGAATGACTATTGGAATGTAAAAGAGTAAATTAGAAAGAGGATGAATGCAATAACTATGTGGTTTCTGAGACAGATGTTGCAAATACCTTGGAGACCAGAATAACAATGATTGTCTGAAAGAGTAATAAAAAAAGAGATTTTTCTACAACTAAAAGATAGGGACAGTTTTCTTTGGTCAAATAATAGAGATTGGAGGCATTGGAGATAGTAGCGACGGTGAGAATGATCATCGGTTGTGGATGTCTAAGATGATAATAGAATAGAGAAATGTGTTTAACATATATTTCAAAATACCAAGGACCAAAATCTGTGGCAAAACAAACACCTTTGTAAGGCACATGATAATGCAAGATGTAAAAGTGTGTATTGAAATTGTCTGAAGCATTCATTTGTGCATGGATACAAGAGTTCATACAGTATAGCATTCAGTATTTGTGCATGGATACAAGAGTTCATACAGTATAGCATTCAGTATTTGTGCATGGATACAAGAGTTCATACAGTATAGCATTCAGTATTTGTGTCAACAGTTCTGCCACACCATTTAGCAAGGAAGAATTGTGTGCCATACTCAAGTTCGGAGCAGAAGAGCTCTTCAAGGAAAAAGATAATGAAGATGAAGAGGAACAACAAGTAAGTTAAACACTTTAAATACATAATTCATCTTAGGGGTTTGGAAAAGATGTATATATAGGGCATGACTTCCAATGACTGTAGATGGTTTTATGTCTCATGCCATTTGCATGAAAATTAATCAGTCATCTGTATATTGAGAACTTACTAATGGCCTGAAGAGATGGATTCCTTAAAAGAATACTGAAAACATTAGACTCTAAAATGACATTTTGAACAAATCTAATTTTATTTTAGAGAACTGGTTACTCACGTCAGAAGATACCTCACAGTGGATATGTCCTGTGAAGGTTTTTGGAATCTGTCACAATAATGTGGACATTGGAGGGGACGAGAGTCAGGAAGGCACGTATATAAGAGGACTGCTTACTAGAGATGATTGGAGAGAGAAGGCTGTGAACAAACAAGACAATTATGTATCCACTTTTGTAACATTTTCTCAATTGCTTTTTAATTATATAACCTGCATAGTTGGATACCTCTTGAAAAAACAAATCCGACGCTACCTTATTTAAGTCTGTAGGTCAATTTTAAGCACATATATTAATGCTTGTTTGTCAGTTTATCATTTAATAGGAACATATAGAAAAAAACGATCTTGACATTTCAATTTTTGTGACCATACACACTCACACAACTGTTGGTTACACTCATGCCAAAGGAGATTAACACAGCGGCTGTCTAAAAATTATCAATGATCCCGACTGAGTAGAGTGATGAAAAATTACACATAAATACTAGAATGGATGTTGAATGCAAACATGTATTCATTATCATTGCTGTCGCTCTGAATAACCCATAAGAATATTAAATGGGCATCGGTATATTATGACACGGAAAACTGCTATTTCCCGCCATGGAAATATCCCATTACAGCACCATAGCATGCAATCTTCATCATTTCAGTTTGGGATGTTACCTATGGCCTAAATAGTCAAAAATTACACAATGCACGTACAAATGGATGCACAATTTAATTATTCTCACTAGATTAATGCCCAAAGTCTATATAAAACGGAATTTACGAGTTTACTTAGGTCTTAAAAAGACAGTCTCTTTATCTCCGTAAGAAGAAACATTTGAGAAGCCAAGATGTATAGATTCGTAGACAATGGAGGGAACTACAAAACTCCGTAATAGGTTTCTGTTTTAATGCAATTTTAAAATAATCGGGGAATTTAACATAACGAGTACGCTTACTGTCCCCATATCGGAGACACAAAAACAAATAACCGACGGTAAACGCAAAAACAAACAAAAAAACTCCGGTAAAATTCAGCGAAGTGAAATGTAATGGCTACAATTATGTCACCTGCAATAGTTAAACTTGGTGTATATTTCTTTCCCTAATTTAACTTACAGAAAAAAGGGCATTGTGCCCCAAGTAAGCCCATTGGTGCTTGCCCATTGCCATTAGTAGTTACAGAAGCCTGTCTAGTCAAGCTGTTCACTCTTGTTTGAATTAAAGAATTGGTGACTAGTGATGACTTGGTGGCATCCTTTAAGCAGACAATACACTAATCCTAGCGTGTTTGCTGTTTGCCCAAGGTGCCTCTTCTGCTGGAATGGTGCTTTGGTCAGTGTCTCATCCCTGACACACCAGATCTCTGCACCTCACCACTAGCATGTATCCATTGTTACTTTAAAATACGTACACATACACAGCGCATATCAAACCTTTTGGTCATCTGACAATGGATAGTCTAGCACTGATTGCTTTTTTTGTTTGGCATCTCTCGTAGAATACTTTCTCTTTCTTCTGTAAGAAGTCAGTCGGTCTGCTATGATCGCATTGTTGATGAAAGTAAATTGTGTTTCCTCTGTGATCTTGTTTCGGTTTGTCAAGGTAGACTACGATATCTTTGATTTAATTATTAAATGAACTGATGTGAAGTATAATAATAATGTCCACTTGAAATCATTGTTCTCACAGGTTGACATTGATGACATCTTGAATCGGGCTGAAGAGCATGAAACTGAAAGTCATGGTGTTGGGGATGAACTCTTGTCTCAGTTCAAGGTTGCTAGCTTTGGCAATTTGGAGGAGGAAGCCGACGCATCTAGAGCCAGCTATGGTGAAGAAGGTAAACAACATTCTTATTAATCCATGTGTTTTCTGTAGCTTTACCCAGAACTACAATTTCCTTGCATGATTAAAATATATAACATCGTCGTTTTTTTGCATTTCATTTATAGCATATTCTGTATCATCTTTCTATAGTCACATACAAGTGGTGATACATAATGTAGTACTTAAACACTTATTACAAAGGCAGTTTGTTAATTAGTATTTTTGACAGTAGATTTTAATATATAGCAGTATGTTGATTTTGATTTTGTTTCTTCCTAGAAGAAAAGGATTGGGAGGACATTATACCAGAAAGTGTGAGACAGAAGATGGAAGAAGAAGAAAGGCAGCAGCAGATGTTGGATCTAGAGCTAGGTCCCAGGAACAGGAAGACAGTGAAGCAGGTGGGTTCAATATCCAGTTATATTCTAATGGCCAGGTACATCACAATATTCTAAATTGAGGGTCACATATAAAGCAGCAGCTTTAAGAGATCAGTATGTAGAGCTCATATTCCTTACGTCTCTCCTTCCTGTGTTCTCTGAATGAAGATAAAGGTGGTGGGGGTGGGGTTTGTTTTTTTCCTTCTAAACAATACATTTAATAAGAAAAGTCAATAAATCTTAAGATATATTTGTTTTAAAACTTATTTACCTTCTTGTCTTTCAGTTTTACAGTTATTGTGAAATGTCATTAAAAAAAATCATGGTTCATCCTTTGTGTGCAAATATTTATGCAAGGTTATCACATGTTCAAGGTATCATTATAGTTGTTAGTTGCAGTCTTTCATATTTGTGTACAAATATTGATGCAAGGTTATCACATGTTCAAGGTATTATAGTTATTAGTTGCAGTCTTTCATATTTGTGTGCAAATATTGATGCTAGGTTATCACGTGTTCAAGGTATCATTATAGTTGTTAGTTGCAGTCTTTCATATTTGTGTACAAATATTGATGCAAGGTTATCATGTGTTCAAGGTATCATTATAGTTGTTAGTTGCAGTCTTTATTTGTGTGCAAATATTGATGCAAGGTTATCACGTTTTCAAGGTATCATTACAGTTGTTAGTTGCAGTCTTTCATATTTGTGTGCAAATATTGATGCAAGGTTATCACATCTTCAAGGTATCATTATAGTTGTTAGTTGCAGTCTTTCATATTTGTGTACAAATATTGATGCAAGGTTAACACGTCTTCAAGGTATCATTATGGTTGTTAGTTGCAGTCTTTCATATTTGTGTGCAAATATTGATGCAAGGTTATCACGTGTTCAAGGTATCATTATGGTTGTTAGTTGCAGTCTTTCATATTTGTGTACAACAAGGTTATCACATATAGTTGTTAGTTGCAGTCTTTCATATTTGTGTACAAATATTGATGCAAGGTTATCACATGTTCAAGGTATCATCATAGTTGTTAGTTGCAGTCTTTCATATTTGTGTACAAATATTGATGCAAAGTTATCACGTGTTCAAGGTATCATCATAGTTGTTAGTTGCAGTCTTTCATATTTGTGTACAAATATTGATGCAAGGTTATCACGTGTTCAAGGTATCATCACAGTTGTTAGTTGCAGTCTTTCATATTTGTGTGCAAATATTGATGCAAGGTTATCACATGTTCAAGGTATCATTATAGTTGTTAGTTGCAGTCTTTCATGTTTGTGTGCAAATATTGATGCAAGGTTATCACATGTTCAAGGTATCATTATAGCTGTTAGTTGCAGTCTTTCATATTTGTGTACAAATATTGATGCAATGTTATCATGTGTTCAAGGTATCATTATAGTTGTTAGTTGCAGTCTTTCATATTTGACATTTTACACACTGTACATTGCTTAGCCACCCCTATTACATTTTCATTTAAAGCTGACCTCAGCCTGTTTCATGCTCAAGTATTTAAATCACATTCACACCAGGGCAGAGGGGATCGCTTACATACACATTAGAGGATTCCCTATGTTTGCTCACATCATGTTTAAGGTTCTATTATTGAAATCTACTATTTGTTGTTCACAGCTACAGGTTGATTATGACTCCGATAAAGATAATAAAAAGAGAAAAAAGAAAAAGCAGTCTGATTCTGAAGGTAGTGATGACGATGAGGAAGATGATGATGATGATCAGCCGCGGAAGAGAGGAAGGCCTAAGGGAGCTAGAGATGGTGTGAAAGGATTCTCAAATGCTGAAATCAGGCGTTTTGTGAAGAGTATTAAAAAGTTTCCAGCACCTTTAAAAAGGTAAGATAACATTTTTGTAGTTATAGTGGGGTGGTCTAAAACAAATCTTGTGTTGAAATTGGATAGAATGAGATCACTGAATATTGTGTGGGCGTATGAATGTAAGTGTTTGTGTGTATGGTGTATGTATGTGTATATATGAATGTGTTTATGAAGGTATGTACGTGTTTATATATGTGTGAGTTCCTATCACATTGATTTCAGTGTTTTTCTAATAAGTGGTGTTAGATGTCAGAACGTTGCAGTCATGAAAGCTAATGCTTTAACCCAGCTCGCTTAGTCTTATGACATTGAAGAATGACAAGTCTGAGTAATCTTCTCACAGCCTTAATGACTACGAGTGCCTCTTCATGCTTGCTTTGGGTTGTATGTGTGTGAAGGAAACGATTTGGGTGATGGTGGGATGATTGGGGGGGGGGGGGGGGTGGTTTGCCATGACCTTAGTGCATTGAATCTTGTTGTCTTTAGGCTAACAGCTGTTTGCACTTATGTTTCATGTCAGTAAACATAGGCAGGTACTAATTTGTTTCCCCAGAATAATTGTAGGATGCAGCCTGAATTTAGAGTAGACAGAAAACTTCAGATTTCATGGGTATGAATTATGTTATCTTTTTGAGGTGAGACACTGGTGCAAATGAGATCACATCTTTCCTGTTCTCCTGTGTTATTACTTGAATGTGCCTTTCTGTGTGAATTTAGGAAAAACCATTTTATCAAATTGTGTGGGGACTGTGTATGCTGTTGTACCTATTATGAGTTATTGCAGCTGAGTATAGAAGTCAGTGTTTTTCTCATTCCTGATATTGGTTGTCAGAAGGTTGCAGTGATGAAAGCTGAAGCTTTAACCCAGCTCGCTTGGAGTCTTATGACGTTGAAGAATGACAAGTCTGAGTAATCTTCTCACTGCCTTACTAGTTCCGTGTCTGTAGGCTGGTTGTGTGTGTGTACCTGTTTCTATCATATCAATATTTAAGTTTAGACTGACAGATGTTTGGATTGTGTTGTTCATGGCAAAAATGACTCATGCTTATTTCACAACAATTGTCTGAAGCAGAGTTTAGAGTAAACACCATAGATTTAATGTGGAAGAATTAATTTTAATTTGTGTGATCAAGTACAGTTTAAACACTAGGTACAACAAACTCAGATTGTTTGAGCTTTCCTTGTTATCAAATGTTATTCCCCTAATGTGCCTTTTAAAGTTGGGTATCTCTGCTAAATGGCTTATCTATTACTAGGCAACATGTTCTATCTAAATATTGCAATCCTGGGGTAGTTTCTTCTTATCACATAGTTCTTCTCAGCCATCATCTATGTTTTTATCTCCTGCTTTCATTATCTAGTTTTGCTCTGGTAGCACATTGTTACTTGCGAGATTGTGTTGAATAATTCTTTGGTGACTATTGACACACCAATGACCTGGCTGTCTTGTCTGTCCCCTGTCATCACAAACACTGTTACCATGTTTATAATACCCTGTGCTGTTAATTTAGCCTATTGTGAGCTGCTGCAGCCACATAGAGAAGTGTCAAGATGTTTCTAATACCTGATGTTTGCGTTAGATGTCAGAAGGTTGCAGTAATGAAAGCTAATGCTTTAACCCAGCTCGCTTGGAGTCTTATGACGTTGAAGAATGAGAAGTCTGAGTAATCTTCTCACTGCTTTACTAGTTCCGTGTCTGTAGGCTGGTTGTGTGTGTACCTGTTCCTATCACATTGATTTCAGTGTTTTTCTAATAAATGGTGTTAGAGGTCAGAAGGTTGCAGTGATGAAAGCTAATGCTTTAACCCAGCTCGCTTGGAGTCTTATGACGTTGAAGAATGACAAGTCTGAGTAATCTTCTCACTGCTTTACTAGTTCCGTGTCTGTAGGCTGGTTGTGTGTGTGCCTGTTCCTATCACATTGATTTCAGTGTTTTTCTAATAAATGGTGTTAGAGGTCAGAAGGTTGCAGTGATGAAAGCTAATGCTTTAACCCAGCTCGCTTAGTCTTATGACATTGAAGAATGACAAGTCTGAGTAATCTTCTAAGTCTTAATAGATGCTTGTCTCTAGACTGGTTGTGTGTGTGTGTACCTGTTCCTATCACATTGAATCTTAATAGCTGCGTGTTTGTAGGCTAGTTGTGTGTGTGTGTGTGCGCGTGCCTTCCTTCCTTCCTTCCTTCCTTCCTTACTTCCTTCCTTCCTCCCTTCCTTCCTCCCTTCCTCCCTTCCTTCCTCCCTTCTTTCCTTCCTTCCTAACACATTGATTTCAGTGTTTTTCTAATAAGTGGTGTTAGATGTCAGAACGTTGCAGTGATGAAAGCTAATGCTTTAACCCAGCTCGCTTAGTCTTATGACATTGAAGAATGACAAGTCTGAGTAATCTTCTCACAGCCTTAATGACTACGAGTGCCTCTTCATGCTTGCTTTGGGTTGTATGTGTGTGAAGGAAACAATTTGGGTGATGGTGGGATGATTGGGGGGGGGGGGGGTGTTTTGCCATGACCTTAGTGCATTGAATCTTGTCTTTAGGCTAACAGCTGTTTGCACTTATGTTTCATGTCAGTAAACATAGGCAGGTACTAATTTGTTTCCCCAGAATAATTGTAGGATGCAGCTTGAATTTAGAGTAGACAGAAAACTTCAGATTTCATGGGTATGAATTATGTTATCTTTTTGAGGTGAGACACTGGTGCAAATGAGATCACATCTTTCCTGTTCTCCTGTGTTATTACTTGAATGTGCCTTTCTGTGTGAATTTAGGAAAAACCATTTTATCAAATTGTGTGGGGACTGTGTAGGCTGTTGTACCTATTATGAGTTATTGCAGCTGAGTATAGAAGTCAGTGTTTTTCTCATTCCTGATATTGGTTGTCAGAAGGTTGCAGTGATGAAAGCTGAAGCTTTAACCCAGCTCGCTTGGAGTCTTATGACGTTGAAGAATGACAAGTCTGAGTAATCTTCTCACTGCCTTACTAGTTCCGTGTCTGTAGGCTGGTTGTGTGTGTGTACCTGTTTCTATCATATCGATATTTAAGTTTAGACTGACAGATTTTTGGATTGTGTTGTTCATGGACGTTGGGCGGCACTTACCAAACCCGACACCCCACATTGTGCCAACGGCTTTGGGCGGAAGAGCGCAATTGGGAGGGTACAAGCCTTACCCTGGTGCGAGGAAATGCAAGCTAAAGACAAAATGTCATGGCAGGGCAGACCAGGCCCTAAGCCTTGGTTGGCGACTGGTCTAAGATCGAAGCTCCGACAGGCGGACAGTTAGAGCATTGCTTTGCTGATCCGGCAGCTTCTGCAGCTTGTCTTGTTCCAGATGTAGGGGTGTTATCTTTCCTCTGGAGTAAACTAGGCAGGCCGAGAGAGGGATCATGCTGCATGGGCAACACATGATCTCTATATTTTAGCCCAGGCTTTGTGCTATGGAGAGGCAATAACTCCATCCCTGGTCTTAACTGGTCTCGGAATCAAAGCGAGAGGCAACTGTTACGGGTTATAAGTCCTTGTCAGTTGGCGTAGACATGGGGCGCCACGCGTTGCCTCTGACGGTGGGAGACACCTATAGGTGTCACTGATCAGCTACCGCCCGCCTCAAGCTGGGCAGCCCCCAGCCAATTGGGTGCTGATCCGCCACAGCCTGCCTGCTTCAATGGGTGCTTGGGGCTAGGACAAAATCTGAATCGCAGGCTGTAAAACCAATGCACCAGGTACAAACAAGAATAAAAATAGAAACCTCAAGCTACGGCTTGCAACCTGGAACGTGAGAACCATGTGTCCAGGATTTTCCACTGACTTGGCCAATGTTCATGGCAAAAATGACTCATGCTTATTTCACAACAATTGTCTGAAGCAGAGTTTAGAGTAAACACCATAGATTTAATGTGGAAGAATTAATTTTAATTTGTGTGATCAAGTACAGTTTAAACACTAGGTACAACAAACTCAGATTGTTTGAGCTTTCCTTGTTATCAAATGTTATTCCCCTAATGTGCCTTTTAAAGTTGGGTATCTCTGCTAAATGGCTTATCTATTACTAGGCAACATGTTCTATCTAAATATTGCAATCCTGGGGTAGTTTCTTCTTATCACATAGTTCTTCTCAGCCATCATCTATGTTTTTATCTCCTGCTTTCATTTTCTAGTTTTGCTCTGGTAGCACATTGTTACTTGCGAGATTGTGTTGAATAATTCTTTGGTGACTATTGACACACCAATGACCTGGCTGTCTTGTCTGTCCACTGTCATCACAAACACTGTTACCATGTTTATAATACCCTGTGCTGTTAATTTAGCCTATTGTGAGCTGCTGCAGCCACATAGAGAAGTGTCAAGATGTTTCTAATACCTGATGTTTGCGTTAGATGTCAGAAGGTTGCAGTAATGAAAGCTTATGCTTTAACCCAGCTCGCTTGGAGTCTTATGACGTTGAAGAATGACAAGTCTGAGTAATCTTCTCACTGCTTTACTAGTTCCGTGTCTGTAGGCTGGTTGTGTGTGTACCTGTTCCTATCACATTGATTTCAGTGTTTTTCTAATAAATGGTGTTAGAGGTCAGAAGGTTGCAGTGATGAAAGCTAATGCTTTAACCCAGCTCGCTTGGAGTCTTATGACGTTGAAGAATGACAAGTCTGAATAATCTTCTCACTGCTTTACTAGTTCCGTGTCTGTAGGCTGGTTGTGTGTGTGCCTGTTCCTATCACATTGATTTCAGTGTTTTTCTAATAAATGGTGTTAGAGGTCAGAAGGTTGCAGTGATGAAAGCTAATGCTTTAACCCAGCTCGCTTAGTCTTATGACATTGAAGAATGACAAGTCTGAGTAATCTTCTAAGTCTTAATAGATGCTTGTCTCTAGACTGGTTGTGTGTGTGTGTACCTGTTCCTATCACATTGAATCTTAATAGCTGCGTGTATGTAGACTAGTTGTGTGTGTGTGCGTGCCTTCCTTCCTTCCTTCCTTCCTAACACATTGATTTCAGTGTTTTTCTTTCTAATAAATGGTGTGAGAGGTCAGAAGGTTGCAGTGATGAAAGCTAATGCTTTAACCCAGCTCGCTTAGTCTTATGACATTGAAGAATGACAAGTCTGAGTAATCTTCTCACAGCCTTAATGACTACGAGTGCCTGTTCATGCTTGCTTTGGGTTGTATGTGTGTGAAGGAAACGATTTGGGTGATGGTGGGATGATTGGGGGGGGGGGGTGTTTTGCCATGACCTTAGTGCATTGAATCTTGTCTTTAGGCTAACAGCTGTTTGCACTTATGTTTCATGTCAGTAAACATAGGCAGGTACTAATTTGTTTCCCCAGAATAATTGTAGGATGCAGCCTGAATTTAGAGTAGACAGAAAACTTCAGATTTCATGGGTATGAATTATGTTATCTTTTTGAGGTGAGACACTGGTGCAAATGATCACATCTTTCCTGTTCTCCTGTGTTATTACTTGAATGTGCCTTTCTGTGTGAATTTAGGAAAAACCATTTTATCAAATTGTGTGGGGACTGTGTAGGCTGTTGTACCTATTATGAGTTATTGCAGCTGATTATAGAAGTCAGTGTTTTTCTCATTCCTGATATTGGTTGTCAGAAGGTTGCAGTGATGAAAGCTGAAGCTTTAACCCAGCTCGCTTGGAGTCTTATGACGTTGAAGAATGACAAGTCTGAGTAATCTTCTCACTGCCTTACTAGTTCCGTGTCTGTAGGCTGGTTGTGTGTGTGTACCTGTTTCTCATCTCATCTCATCATGTTCCTCTTGTACCTTGCGGTGTCGAGGTGAAGTATAAACTTCGTGAGAGTGCCCGGTTATGGGCTTCGTATATCGACATTCCCATGGATTCTGTTATTCCCTCCGTCCAGCGTTTACGTGGTCGGCCTCTTCCTCTGTTTCCATCTGGTCTGTACCTGTTTCTATCATATCGATATTTAAGTTTAGACTGACAGATTTTTGGATTGTGTTGTTCATGGCAAAAATGACTCATGCTTATTTCACAACAATTGTCTGAAGCAGAGTTTAGAGTAAACACCATAGATTTAATGTGCAAGAATTAATTTTAATTTGTGTGATCAAGTACAGTTTAAACACTAGGTAAAACAAACTCAGATTGTTTGAGCTTTCCTTGTTATCAAATGTTATTCCCCTAATGTGCCTTTTAAAGTTGGGTATCTCTGCTAAATGGCTTATCTATTACTAGGCAACATGTTCTATCTAAATATTGCAATCCTGGGGTAGTTTCTTCTTATCACATAGTTCTTCTCAGCCATCATCTATGCTTTTATCTCCTGCTTTCATTATCTAGTTTTGCTCTGGTAGCACATTGTTACTTGCGAGATTGTGTTGAATAATTCTTTGGTGACTATTGACACACCAATGACCTGGCTGTCTTGTCTGTCCCCTGTCATCACAAACACTGTTACCATGTTTATAATACCCTGTGCTGTTAATTTAGCCTATTGTGAGCTGCTGCAGCCACATAGAGAAGTGTCAAGATGTTTCTAATACCTGATGTTTGCGTTAGATGTCAGAAGGTTGCAGTAATGAAAGCTAATGCTTTAACCCAGCTCGCTTGGAGTCTTATGACGTTGAAGAATGAGAAGTCTGAGTAATCTTCTCACTGCTTTACTAGTTCCGTGTCTGTAGGCTGGTTGTGTGTGTACCTGTTCCTATCACATTGATTTCAGTGTTTTTCTAATAAATGGTGTTAGAGGTCAGAAGGTTGCAGTGATGAAAGCTAATGCTTTAACCCAG
Organism: Cepaea nemoralis; assembly: GCA_014155875.1. NCBI lineage: Eukaryota > Metazoa > Mollusca > Gastropoda > Stylommatophora > Helicidae > Cepaea > Cepaea nemoralis. The sequence continues at coordinate 352,184 of JACEFZ010015322.1, read as the reverse complement.
CTCGCTTAGTCTTATGACATTGAAGAATGACAAGTCTGAGTAATCTTCTCACAGCCTTAATGACTACGAGTGCCTGTTCATGCTTGTTTGGGTTGTATGTGTGTGAGGGAAAGGATTTGGGTGAGGGTGGGATGATTGGGGGGGGGGGGTGTTTTGCCATGACCTTAGTGCATTGAATCTTGTCTTTAGGCTAACAGCTGTTTGCACTTACGTTTCATGTCAGTAAACATAGGCAGGTACTAATTTGTTTCCCCAGAATAATTGTAGGATGCAGCCTGAATGTAGAGTAGACAGAAAACTTCAGATTTCATGGGTATGAATTATGTTAGCTTTTTGAGGTGAGACACTGGTGCAAATGAGATCACATCTTTCCTGTTCTCCTGTGTTATTACTTGGATGTGCCTTTCTGTGTGAATTTAGGAAAAACCATTTTATCAAAATGTGTGGGGACTGAGTAGGCTATTGTGCCTATTATGAGTTATTGCAGCTGCGTATAGAAGTCAGTGTTTTTCTCATCCCTGATATTGGTTGTCAGAAGGTTGCAGTGATGAAAGCTAATGCTTTAACCCAGCTCGCTTGGAGTCTTATGACGTTGAAGAATGACAAGTCTGAGTAATCTTCTCACTGCCTTACTAGTTCCGTGTCTGGTTATGTGTGTACCTGTTTCTATCATATCGATATTTAAGTTTAGACTGACAGATTTTTGGATTGTGTTGTTCATGGAAAAAATGACTCATGCTTATTTCACAACAATTGTCTGATCAGTCTGTATTTAGAGTTTAGAGTAAACACCATAGATTTAATGTGGAAGAATTAATTTTAATTTGTGTGATCAAGTACAGTTTAAACACTAGGTAAAACAAACTCAGATTGTTTGAGCTTTCCTTGTTATCAAATGTTATTCCCCTAATGTGCCTTTTAAAGTTGGGTATCTCTGCTAAATGGCTTATCTATTACTAGGCAACATGTTGTTCTATCTAAATATTGCAATCCTGGGGTAGTTTCTTCTTATCACATAGTTCTTCTCAGCCATCATCTATGTTTTTATCTCCTGCTTTCATTATCTAGTTTTGCTCTGGTAGCACATTGTTACTTGCGAGATTATGTTGAATAATTCTTTGGTGACTATTGACACACCAATGACCTGGCTGTCTTGTCTGTCCCCTGTCATCACAAACACTGTTACCATGTTTATAATACCCTGTGCTGTTAATTTAGCCTATTGTGAGCTGCTGCAGCCACATAGAGAAGTGTCAAGATGTTTCTAATACCTGATGTTTGTGTTAGATGTCAGAAGATTGCAGTGATGAAAGCTAATGCTTTAACCCAGCTCGCTTGGAGTCTTATGACGTTGAAGAATGACAAGTCTGAGTAATCTTCTCACTGCCTTACTAGTTCCGTGTCTGTAGGCTGGTTGTGTGTGTATATACCTGTTCCTATCACAATGATTTCAGTGTTTTTCTAATAAATGGTGTTAGATGTCTGAAGGTTGCAGTGATGAAAGCTAATGCTTTAACCCAGCTCGCTTAGTCTTATGACATTGAAGAATGACAAGTCTGAGTAATCTTCTAAGTCTTAATAGATGCTTGTCTCTGGACTGGTTGTGTGTGTGTGTGTGTGTACCTGTTCCTATCACATTGAATCTTAATAGCTGCGTGTATGTAGGCTAGTTGTGTGTGTGTGCGTGCCTTCCTTCCTTCCTTCCTAACACATTGATTTCATTGTTCTTCTTTCTAATAAATGGTGTGAGAGGTCAGAAGGTTGCAGTGATGAAAGCTAATGCTTTAACCCAGCTCGCTTGGAGTCTTATGACGTTGAAGAATGACAATTCTGAGTAATCTTCTCACTGCCTTACTAGTTCTGTGTCTGTAGGCTGGTTGTGTGTGTATTCCTGTTCCTATCACAATGATTTCACCGTTTTTCTAATAAATGGTGTTAGATGTCAGAAGGTTGCAGTGATGAAAGCTAATGCTTTTAACCCAGCTCGCTTGGAGTCTTATGACGTTGAAGAATGACAAGTCTGAGTAATCTTCTCACTGCCTTACTAGTTCCGTGTCTGTAGGCAGGTTGTGTGTGTATACCTGTTCCTATCACAATGATTTCAGCGTTTTTCTAATAAATGGTGTTAGGTGTCAGAAGGTTGCAGTGATGAAAGCTAATGCTTTAACCCCGCTCGCTTGGAGTCTTATGACATTGAAGAATGACAAGTCTGAGTAATCTTCTCACTGCTTTACTAGTTGTGTGTCTGTAGGCTGGTTGTGTGTGTACCTGTTCCTATCATATTGATTTCAGTGTTTTTCTAATAAATGGTGTTAGAGGTCAGAAGGTTGCAGTGATGAAAGCTAATGCTTTAACCCAGCTCGCTTGGAGTCTTATGACGTTGAAGAATGACAAGTCTGAGTAATCTTCTCACTGCCTTAATTAGTTCTGTGTCTGTAGGCTGGTTGTGTGTGTATATACCTGTTCCTATCACAATGATTTCAGTGTTTTTCTAATAAATGGTGTTAGATGTCAGAAGGTTGCAGTGATGAAAGCTAATGTTTTAACCCAGCTCGCTTCTTGGAGTCTTATGACGTTGAAGAATGACAAGTCTGAGTAATCTTCTAAGTCTTAATAGATGCTTGTCTCTGGACTGGTTGTGTGTGTGTACCTGTTCCTATCACATTGAATCTTAATAGCTGCGTGTATGTAGGCTAGTTGTGTGTGTGCGTGCCTTCCTTCCTTCCTTCCTTCCTAACACATTGATTTCATTGTTCTTCTTTCTAATAAATGGTGTGAGAGGTCAGAAGGTTGCAGTGATGAAAGCTAATGCTTTAACCCAGCTCGCTTGGAGTCTTATGACGTTGAAGAATGACAAGTCTGAGTAATCTTCTCACTGCCTTACTAGTTCTGTGTCTGTAGGCTGGTAGTGTGTGTATACCTGTTCCTATCACAATGATTTCAGCGTTTTTCTAATAAATGGTGTTAGATGTCAGAAGGTTGCAGTGATGAAAGCTAATGCTTTAACTCAGCTCGCTTGGAGTCTTATGACATTGAAGAATGACAAGTCTGAGTAATCTTCTAAGTCTTGCTTGTCTCTAGACTGGTTGTGTGTGTGTGTGTGTGTGTACCTGTTCCTATCACATTGAATCTTAATAGCTGCGTGTATGTAGGCTAGTTGTGTGTGTGTGTTCCTTCCTTCCTTCCTTCCTTCCTTCCTTCCTTCCTTCCTTCCTAACACATTGATTTCAGTGTTCTTTCTAATAAATGGTGTGAGATGTCAGAAGGTTGCAGTGATGAAAGCTAATGCTTTAACCCAGCTCGCTTGGAGTCTTATGACATTGAAGAATGACAAGTCTGAGTAATCTTCTCACTGCCTTACTAGTTCCGTGTCTGTAGGCTGGTTGTGTGTGTGTGTGTGTATACCTGTTCCTATTACATTGAATCTGAATAGCTGCGTGTATGTAGGCTAGTTGTGTGTGTGTGTGCGTGCCTTCCTTCCTTCCTTCCTTCCTAACACATTGATTTCAGTGTTCTTCTTTCTAATAAATGGTGTGAGAGGTCAGAAGGTTGCAGTGATGAAAGCTAATGCTTTAACCCAGCTCGCTTGGAGTCTTATGACGTTGAAGAATGACAAGTCTGAGTAATCTTCTCACTGCCTTACTAGTTCTGTGTCTGTAGGCTGGTTGTGTGTGTATACCTGTTCCTATCACAATGATTTCACCGTTTTTCTAATAAATGGTGTTATTTAACCCAGCTCGCTTGGAGTCTTATGACATTGAAGAATGACAAGTCTGAGTAATCTTCTAAGTCTTGCTTGTCTCTAGACTGGTTGTGAGTGTGTGTGTACCTGTTCCTATCACATTGAATCTTAATAGCTGCGTGTATGTAGGCTAGTTGTGTGTGTGTGTGTGCGTGCCTTCCTTCCTTCCTTCCTTCCTTCCTAACACATTGATTTCAGTGTTCTTCTTTCTAATAAATGGTGTGAGAGGTCAGAAGGTTGCAGTGATGAAAGCTAAAGCTCGCTTGGAGTCTTATGACGTTGAAGAATGACAAGTCTGAGTAATCTTCTAAGTCTTAATAGATGCTTGTCTCTAGACTGGTTGTGTGTGTGTGTGTGTGTGTGTGTGTGTGTGTGTGTGTGTGTGTGTGCCTGTTCCTATCACATTGAATCTTAATAGCTGTGTGTATGTAGGCTAGTTGTGTGTGTGTGTGTGCCTTCCTTCCTTCCTTCCTTCCTACCTTCCTTCCTAACACATTGATTTCATTGTTCTTCTTTCTAATAAATGGTGTGAGAGGTCAGAAGGTTGCAGTGATGAAAGCTAATGCTTTAACCCAGCTCGCTTGGAGTCTTATGACGTTGAAGAATGACAAGTCTGAGTAATCTTCTCACTGTCTTACTAGTTCCGTGTCTGTAGGCAGGTTGTGTGTGTATACCTGTTCCTATCACAATGATTTCAGCGTTTTTCTAATAAATGGTGTTAGATGTCAGAAGGTTGCAGTGATGAAAGCTAATGCTTTAACCCAGCTCGCTTGGAGTCTTATGACATTGAAGAATGACAAGTCTGAGTAATCTTCTAAGTCTTGTCTCTAGACTGGTTGTGTGTGTGTGTACCTGTTCCTATCACATTGAATCTTAATAGCTGCGTGTATGTAGGCTAGTTGTGTGTGTGTGTGTGTGTGTGCGTGCCTTCCTTCCTTCCTTCATTCCTTCCTTCCTTCCTTCCTTCCTTCCTAACACATTGATTTCAGTGTTCTTCTTTCTAATAAATGGTGTGAGAGGTCAGAAGGTTGCAGTGATGAAAGCTAATGCTTTAACCCAGCTCGCTTGGAGTCTTATGACGTTGAAGAATGACAAGTCTGAGTAATCTTCTAAGTCTTAATAGATGCTTGTCTCTAGACTGGTTGTGTGTGTGTGTGTGTGTGTGTGTACCTGTTCCTATCACATTGAATCTTAATAGCTGTGTGTATGTAAGCTAGTTGTGTGTGTGTGTGTGTGTGTGTGTGCCTTCCTTCCTTCCTAACACATTGATTTCATTGTTCTTCTTTCTAATAAATGGTGTGAGAGGTCAGAAGGTTGCAGTGATGAAAGCTAATGCTTTAACCCAGCTCGCTTGGAGTCTTATGACGTTGAAGAATGACAAGTCTGAGTAATCTTCTCACTGCCTTACTAGTTCTGTGTCTGTAGGCTGGTAGTGTGTGTATACCTGTTCCTATCACAATGATTTCAGCGTTTTTCTAATAAATGGTGTGAGATGTCAGAAGGTTGCAGTGATGAAAGCTAATGCTTTAACCCAGCTCGCTTGGAGTCTTATGACATTGAAGAATGACAAGTCTGAGTAATCTTCTCACTGCCTTACTAGTTCCGTGTCTGTAGGCTGGTTGTGTGTGTGTGTGTGTGTATACCTGTTCCTATTACATTGAATCTTAATAGCTGCGTGTATGTAGGCTAGTTGTGTGTGTGTGCGTGCGTTCCTTCCTTCCTTCCTAACACATTGATTTCAGTGTTCTTCTTTCTAATAAATGGTGTGAGAGGTCAGAAGGTTGCAGTGATGAAAGCTAATGCTTTACCCCAGCTCGCTTGGAGTCTTATGACGTTGAAGAATGACAAGTCTGAGTAATCTTCTCACTGCCTTACTAGTTCTGTGTCTGTAGGCTGGTTGTGTGTGTATACCTGTTCCTATCACAATGATTTCACCGTTTTTCTAATAAATGGTGTTATTTAACCCAGCTCGCTTGGAGTCTTATGACATTGAAGAATGACAAGTCTGAGTAATCTTCTAAGTCTTGCTTGTCTCTAGACTGGTTGTGTGTGTGTGTGTGTGTGTGTGTGTGTGTGTGTGTGTGTGTACCTGTTCCTATCACATTGAATCTTAATAGCTGCGTGTATGTAGGCTAGTTGTGTGTGTGTGTGAGTGCCTTCCTTCCTTCCTTCCTTCCTTCCCTCCTTCCTTCCTAACACATTGATTTCAGTGTTCTTCTTTCTAATAAATGGTGTGAGAGGTCAGAAGGTTGCAGTGATGAAAGCTAATGCTTTAACCCAGCTCGCTTAGTCTTATGACATTGAAGAATGACAAGTCTGAGTAATCTTCTCACAGCCTTAATGACTACGAGTGCCTGTTCATGCTTGTTTGGGTTGTATGTGTGTGAGGGAAAGGATTTGGGTGAGGGTGGGATGATTGGGGGGGGGGGGTGTTTTGCCATGACCTTAGTGCATTGAATCTTGTCTTTAGGCTAACAGCTGTTTGCACTTACGTTTCATGTCAGTAAACATAGGCAGGTACTAATTTGTTTCCCCAGAATAATTGTAGGATGCAGCCTGAATGTAGAGTAGACAGAAAACTTCAGATTTCATGGGTATGAATTATGTTAGCTTTTTGAGGTGAGACACTGGTGCAAATGAGATCACATCTTTCCTGTTCTCCTGTGTTATTACTTGGATGTGCCTTTCTGTGTGAATTTAGGAAAAACCATTTTATCAAAATGTGTGGGGACTGAGTAGGCTATTGTGCCTATTATGAGTTATTGCAGCTGCATATAGAAGTCAGTGTTTTTCTCATCCCTGATATTGGTTGTCAGAAGGTTGCAGTGATGAAAGCTAATGCTTTAACCCAGCTCGCTTGGAGTCTTATGACGTTGAAGAATGACAAGTCTGAGTAATCTTCTCACTGCCTTACTAGTTCCGTGTCTGGTTATGTGTGTACCTGTTTCTATCATATCGATATTTAAGTTTAGACTGACAGATTTTTGGATTGTGTTGTTCATGGAAAAAATGACTCATGCTTATTTCACAACAATTGTCTGATCAGTCTGTATTTAGAGTTTAGAGTAAACACCATAGATTTAATGTGGAAGAATTAATTTTAATTTGTGTGATCAAGTACAGTTTAAACACTAGGTAAAACAAACTCAGATTGTTTGAGCTTTCCTTGTTATCAAATGTTATTCCCCTAATGTGCCTTTTAAAGTTGGGTATCTCTGCTAAATGGCTTATCTATTACTAGGCAACATGTTGTTCTATCTAAATATTGCAATCCTGGGGTAGTTTCTTCTTATCACATAGTTCTTCTCAGCCATCATCTATGTTTTTATCTCCTGCTTTCATTATCTAGTTTTGCTCTGGTAGCACATTGTTACTTGCGAGATTATGTTGAATAATTCTTTGGTGACTATTGACACACCAATGACCTGGCTGTCTTGTCTGTCCCCTGTCATCACAAACACTGTTACCATGTTTATAATACCCTGTGCTGTTAATTTAGCCTATTGTGAGCTGCTGCAGCCACATAGAGAAGTGTCAAGATGTTTCTAATACCTGATGTTTGTGTTAGATGTCAGAAGATTGCAGTGATGAAAGCTAATGCTTTAACCCAGCTCGCTTGGAGTCTTAATGACGTTGAAGAATGACAAGTCTGAGTAATCTTCTCACTGCCTTACTAGTTCCGTGTCTGTAGGCTGGTTGTGTGTGTATATACCTGTTCCTATCACAATGATTTCAGTGTTTTTCTAATAAATGGTGTTAGATGTCTGAAGGTTGCAGTGATGAAAGCTAATGCTTTAACCCAGCTCGCTTAGTCTTATGACATTGAAGAATGACAAGTCTGAGTAATCTTCTAAGTCTTAATAGATGCTTGTCTCTGGACTGGTTGTGTGTGTGTGTGTGTGTGTGTGTGTGTACCTGTTCCTATCACATTGAATCTTAATAGCTGCGTGTATGTAGGCTAGTTGTGTGTGTGTGCGTGCCTTCCTTCCTTCCTTCCTAACACATTGATTTCATTGTTCTTCTTTCTAATAAATGGTGTGAGAGGTCAGAAGGTTGCAGTGATGAAAGCTAATGCTTTAACCCAGCTCGCTTGGAGTCTTATGACGTTGAAGAATGACAATTCTGAGTAATCTTCTCACTGCCTTACTAGTTCTGTGTCTGTAGGCTGGTTGTGTGTGTATTCCTGTTCCTATCACAATGATTTCACCGTTTTTCTAATAAATGGTGTTAGATGTCAGAAGGTTGCAGTGATGAAAGCTAATGCTTTTAACCCAGCTCGCTTGGAGTCTTATGACGTTGAAGAATGACAAGTCTGAGTAATCTTCTCACTGCCTTACTAGTTCCGTGTCTGTAGGCAGGTTGTGTGTGTATACCTGTTCCTATCACAATGATTTCAGCGTTTTTCTAATAAATGGTGTTAGGTGTCAGAAGGTTGCAGTGATGAAAGCTAATGCTTTAACCCCGCTCGCTTGGAGTCTTATGACATTGAAGAATGACAAGTCTGAGTAATCTTCTCACTGCTTTACTAGTTGTGTGTCTGTAGGCTGGTTGTGTGTGTACCTGTTCCTATCATATTGATTTCAGTGTTTTTCTAATAAATGGTGTTAGAGGTCAGAAGGTTGCAGTGATGAAAGCTAATGCTTTAACCCAGCTCGCTTGGAGTCTTATGACGTTGAAGAATGACAAGTCTGAGTAATCTTCTCACTGCCTTAATTAGTTCTGTGTCTGTAGGCTGGTTGTGTGTGTATATACCTGTTCCTATCACAATGATTTCAGTGTTTTTCTAATAAATGGTGTTAGATGTCAGAAGGTTGCAGTGATGAAAGCTAATGTTTTAACCCAGCTCGCTTCTTGGAGTCTTATGACGTTGAAGAATGACAAGTCTGAGTAATCTTCTAAGTCTTAATAGATGCTTGTCTCTGGACTGGTTGTGTGTGTATACCTGTTCCTATTACATTGAATCTTAATAGCTGCGTGTATGTAGGCTAGTTGTGTGTGTGTGCGTGCGTTCCTTCCTTCCTTCCTAACACATTGATTTCATTGTTCTTCTTTCTAATAAATGGTGTGAGAGGTCAGAAGGTTGCAGTGATGAAAGCTAATGCTTTAACCCAGCTCGCTTGGAGTCTTATGACGTTGAAGAATGACAAGTCTGAGTAATCTTCTCACTGCCTTACTAGTTCTGTGTCTGTAGGCTGGTAGTGTGTGTATACCTGTTCCTATCACAATGATTTCAGCGTTTTTCTAATAAATGGTGTTAGATGTCAGAAGGTTGCAGTGATGAAAGCTAATGCTTTAACTCAGCTCGCTTGGAGTCTTATGACATTGAAGAATGACAAGTCTGAGTAATCTTCTAAGTCTTGCTTGTCTCTAGACTGGTTGTGTGTGTGTGTGTGTGTGTGTACCTGTTCCTATCACATTGAATCTTAATAGCTGCGTGTATGTAGGCTAGTTGTGTGTGTGTGTTCCTTCCTTCCTTCCTTCCTTCCTTCCTTCCTTCCTTCCTTCCTTCCTAACACATTGATTTCAGTGTTCTTCTTTCTAATAAATGGTGTGAGATGTCAGAAGGTTGCAGTGATGAAAGCTAATGCTTTAACCCAGCTCGCTTGGAGTCTTATGACATTGAAGAATGACAAGTCTGAGTAATCTTCTCACTGCCTTACTAGTTCCGTGTCTGTAGGCTGGTTGTGTGTGTGTGTGTGTGTGTATACCTGTTCCTATTACATTGAATCTGAATAGCTGCGTGTATGTAGGCTAGTTGTGTGTGTGTGTGCGTGCCTTCCTTCCTTCCTTCCTTCCTAACACATTGATTTCAGTGTTCTTCTTTCTAATAAATGGTGTGAGAGGTCAGAAGGTTGCAGTGATGAAAGCTAATGCTTTAACCCAGCTCGCTTGGAGTCTTATGACGTTGAAGAATGACAAGTCTGAGTAATCTTCTCACTGCCTTACTAGTTCTGTGTCTGTAGGCTGGTTGTGTGTGTATACCTGTTCCTATCACAATGATTTCACCGTTTTTCTAATAAATGGTGTTATTTAACCCAGCTCGCTTGGAGTCTTATGACATTGAAGAATGACCAGTCTGAGTAATCTTCTAAGTCTTGCTTGTCTCTAGACTGGTTGTGAGTGTGTGTGTACCTGTTCCTATCACATTGAATCTTAATAGCTGCGTGTATGTAGGCTAGTTGTGTGTGTGTGTGTGCGTGCCTTCCTTCCTTCCTTCCTTCCTTCCTTCCTTCCTTCCTAACACATTGATTTCAGTGTTCTTCTTTCTAATAAATGGTGTGAGAGGTCAGAAGGTTGCAGTGATGAAAGCTAAAGCTCGCTTGGAGTCTTATGACGTTGAAGAATGACAAGTCTGAGTAATCTTCTAAGTCTTAATAGATGCTTGTCTCTAGACTGGTTGTGTGTGTGTGTGTGTGTGTGTGTGTGTGTGTGTGTGTGTGTGTGTGTGTGTGTGTGTGTGCCTGTTCCTATCACATTGAATCTTAATAGCTGTGTGTATGTAGGCTAGTTATGTGTGTGTGTGTGCGTGCCTTCCTTCCTTCCTTCCTACCTTCCTTCCTAACACATTGATTTCATTGTTCTTCTTTCTAATAAATGGTGTGAGAGGTCAGAAGGTTGCAGTGATGAAAGCTAATGCTTTAACCCAGCTCGCTTGGAGTCTTATGACGTTGAAGAATGACAAGTCTGAGTAATCTTCTCACTGTCTTACTAGTTCCGTGTCTGTAGGCAGGTTGTGTGTGTATACCTGTTCCTATCACAATGATTTCAGCGTTTTTCTAATAAATGGTGTTAGATGTCAGAAGGTTGCAGTGATGAAAGCTAATGCTTTAACCCAGCTCGCTTGGAGTCTTATGACATTGAAGAATGACAAGTCTGAGTAATCTTCTAAGTCTTGTCTCTAGACTGGTTGTGTGTGTGTGTACCTGTTCCTATCACATTGAATCTTAATAGCTGCGTGTATGTAGGCTAGTTGTGTGTGTGTGCGTGCCTTCCTTCCTTCCTTCATTCCTTCCTTCCTTCCTTCCTTCCTTCCTAACACATTGATTTCAGTGTTCTTCTTTCTAATAAATGGTGTGAGAGGTCAGAAGGTTGCAGTGATGAAAGCTAATGCTTTAACCCAGCTCGCTTGGAGTCTTATGACGTTGAAGAATGACAAGTCTGAGTAATCTTCTAAGTCTTAATAGATGCTTGTCTCTAGACTGGTTGTGTGTGTGTGTGTGTGTGTGTGTGTGTGTGTACCTGTTCCTATCACATTGAATCTTAATAGCTGTGTGTATGTAGGCTAGTTGTGTGTGTGTGTGTGTGTGTGTGCCTTCCTTCCTTCCTAACACATTGATTTCATTCACTGTTCTTCTTTCTAATAAATGGTGTGAGAGGTCAGAAAGTTGCAGTGATGAAAGCTAATGCTTTAACCCAGCTCGCTTGGAGTCTTATGACGTTGAAGAATGACAAGTCTGAGTAATCTTCTCACTGCCTTACTAGTTCTGTGTCTGTAGGCTGGTAGTGTGTGTATACCTGTTCCTATCACAATGATTTCAGCGTTTTTCTAATAAATGGTGTGAGATGTCAGAAGGTTGCACTGATGAAAGCTAATGCTTTAACCCAGCTCGCTTGGAGTCTTATGACATTGAAGAATGACAAGTCTGAGTAATCTTCTCACTGCCTTACTAGTTCCGTGTCTGTAGGCTGGTTGTGTGTGTGTGTGTGTATACCTGTTCCTATTACATTGAATCTTAATAGCTGCGTGTATGTAGGCTAGTTGTGTGTGTGTGCGTGCGTTCCTTCCTTCCTTCCTAACACATTGATTTCAGTGTTCTTCTTTCTAATAAATGGTGTGAGAGGTCAGAAGGTTGCAGTGATGAAAGCTAATGCTTTACCCCAGCTCGCTTGGAGTCTTATGACGTTGAAGAATGACAAGTCTGAGTAATCTTCTCACTGCCTTACTAGTTCTGTGTCTGTAGGCTGGTTGTGTGTGTATACCTGTTCCTATCACAATGATTTCACCGTTTTTCTAATAAATGGTGTTATTTAACCCAGCTCGCTTGGAGTCTTATGACATTGAAGAATGACAAGTCTGAGTAATCTTCTAAGTCTTGCTTGTCTCTAGACTGGTTGTGTGTGTGTGTGTGTGTGTGTACCTGTTCCTATCACATTGAATCTTAATAGCTGCGTGTATGTAGGCTAGTTGTGTGTGTGTGTGAGTGCCTTCCTTCCTTCCTTCCTTCCTTCCCTCCTTCCTTCCTAACACATTGATTTCAGTGTTCTTCTTTCTAATAAATGGTGTGAGAGGTCAGAAGGTTGCAGTGATGAAAGCTAATGCTTTAACCCAGCTCGCTTGGAGTCTTATGACATTGAAGAATGACAAGTCTGAGTAATCTTCTAAGTCTTGCTTGTCTCTAGACTGGTTGTGTGTGTGTGTACCTGTTCCTATCACATTGAATCTTAATAGCTGCGTGTATGTAGGCTAGTTGTGTGTGTGCGTGCCTTCCTTCCTTCCTTCCTTCCTTCCTTCCTTCCTTCCTTCCTTCCTTCCTTCCTTCCTTCCTTCCTTCCTAACACATTGATTTCAGTGTTCTTCTTTCTAATAAATGGTGTGAGAGGTCAGAAGGTTGCAGTGATGAAAGCTAATGCTTTAACCCAGCTCGCTTGGAGTCTTATGACGTTGAAGAATGACAAGTCTGAGTAATCTTCTCACTGCCTTACTAGTTCTGTGTCTGTAGGCTGGTAGTGTGTGTATACTTGTTCCTATCACAATGATTTCAGCGTTTTTCTAATAAATGGTGTTAGATGTCAGAAGGTTGCAGTGATGAAAGCTAATGCTTTTAACCCAGCTCGCTTGGAGTCTTATGACGTTGAAGAATGACAAGTCTGAGTAATCTTCTCACTGCCTTACTAGTTCCGTGTCTGTAGGCAGGTTGTGTGTGTGTGTATACCTGTTCCTATCACAATGATTTCAGCGTTTTTCTAATAGTGTTAGATGTCAGAAGGTTGCAGTGATGAAAGCTAATGCTTTAACCCAGCTCGCTTAGTCTTATGACATTGAAGAATGACAAGTCTGAGTAATCTTCTCACAGCCTTATGGACTACTGATCTTTTTATGTGTACGTGGGCGTCGCTGTGTCTGTGTCTGCATGTCTGCCTTGTCTTGCCAAACCATGTTTGTTGCACTGCATTTATCACATGAAACTAGACATATTGATTTTCTCCTCAGAATTATTGTGGTAAAGAGCCAGCATTTAGACAGCAACTTTTGATTGCAGACATGAATTATTTCAGCTGTTTGAGATTAGACAAATGTGATGGCATCAGGCTCAGTCTGTTTTCTTTTCTCCTTTGTGATTCCCCTAGACACTTACAACATTGAAGAATATCAATTCACAGTCATCTTCTCACAGCCAGAATGGGTGAAGGCCGTGGGTTGCCTGTGTGTGTTTGCATTATATAGGTGTGAATTTAATACGCCTCGGAATTTACTTTGTTATGCACTTTTATGATTATCCAACAGACTTGATGCCATAGCAGAAGATGCTGAGCTTCCAGAGAAAAGTGAAGCCGATTTGCGCAGACTGGCTGAATATCTTAAACGTACTTGTGAGGAAGCCCTCAGAGAACACAATCAAAAGTTGCAGGAGAACACAACACCTGAAGGTAACTGGTTCATCTGCTTCACGTTCAAGTTATTCTTTTGATGCATTCGCATAGCAGTCTTAAATAACAGCTGGAAGAGAGGAATAGTCCCACAGGCATGGAAGAATCTATACTAATACCAATCCCAAAAGAAAGGAAAAGACCTGGAAGAACCAAACGGCTAATCTACCTATCAGTTTACTTAGCTGTGTAGGAAAATTAATGGAACGCATTATCAATGGCAGGCTAACATGGCATCTGGAAGAAAACAAACTCGTAACACCACACCAAGCAGGATTCAGAAAGTATGGATCCACTGAAGATCAGCAAAAAGATGCTGTTGGAGCAAGGTGTTCCCTAAGGAGTTCTTTCACCAACATTATTCCTAGCATATTAAGTGACGTCACAGAAAATTTTCCAGCCAGAGTACACACATCCTCCTTTGCAGATGACCTAGCCATATGGACATCTGAAGAATATATTAGTACAGCTAACAGCAGAATACAGCAAGCCTTTTTAACATTAGAGGACTGGTCAGAATCATGGCTAAGTGAGGAGAAAACAACATGCACAGTGTTCTGCCTCTCAAATAAATCTCAGCACCCTAAGTTGGTTTTGAATGGAAAAATATTGCGCTATGAAGAAAATCCAAACTATCTAGGGGTCACCTTTGATCGTCACCTGACATGGAAGATACAGGTTGATAAAAATCGAACAAGAGCAAGGCAAAGAATGGCAATCATGAAAAAGCTTGCTGGTACAATGTGGTGAGCAGATGAGAAAGTTCTGAAGTTATATACTGGACAGGCGAGGACAGCACTGGATTATTGCATCGCAGCTTGGGCAACAGCAGCTAAGTCAAACTTTTACAAAATAAGTAGAGCCCTAAATCAAGGAATGCGGATCATAACTGGAAGCCTGAAGACAACGCCTATTAATGAACTAGAAAAGATCATTTGTTTACAACCAACGCACGATAGAAGAGATAGTAGAGCCCAGCAACAAGCAGAAAAATTTAGAAGATGGACAGACCACCCCATGCATAAAAGGTTTAATGGTTTTGGAAAGGGAAGACTGAAGCGTAGCAACTTTGTAGAAACTGCAAAACGAAAGAAGGCAGATCCCATACTTAACATATCAACAGTCAAACCCATCTACAATGCACACAAGTTCCCAACTGCCTGAGCTGATAGAAAACATTTCTGGTATTGAGAAAAAGAACACTAAGAATGAAACTGAAAGAAGAAAAATAACCCTAAACTACTTAAAAGAACATTACCCAAGCAGCAATTGGACCCATATATATACAGAGGGATCAACCAAAAATTCAATAGAAAAGTGATGAGGAATTCTTCTAAATTTAAAAAATGGAGTGGTTAAAACAAAAAGTCAGTGACTGAAAAATTTTCAAGTAACTTCAAAATAGAGATGGAAGCTTTGAAAACTGCAGCAGAAATGCTCTTAATGGAGGAAACTAAAGAGAAGCAAATAATCTTCACAGATGTAAAGTCAGCTGTCTCAATACTGAAGAGCAAAAACAGCACAGACCTAAGAGCATCACTCCATGGTCTACGCCAGAAATCCAAACAAGTTATAATACAGTGGATCCCATCACATTGCAGCATACCTGGAAATGAAGAGGCTGACAGACTGGCAAAAGAGGGTGGACGACTACCACAGCCTGACATAGACATAACCTATAATGAGGCAAAAAGGTTTATAAAAAGCACTTATAGAACCAGATGGGAATCGGAGCATCTAGGCCACCAGAAAGATGATGCACATTACAAACTCGACCGAAGTGAACAAGTAGCAATCTTCAGACTCCGCACAGGACATAACAGGCTGAAATACCACTTATTCAATAAACTAAAGATATGTGTTTGTTTGCTGATGAAGGCTAATCGCCGCAACGTCCTGTATGTGTCTTAATTCTGTTATGTAAAGCTGCACTACTTTATGTCATTTTATATTGTTTATAGAAAGAAGATACTGATATTGCTTAACTGGTAAAATGACAGCTAGACATTTGCTGCAGGGGTGCCCAATATATGCAGAACAGAGAAAGATAATTTGGCCCACACCTGCTTCATTTGAGGACAATCTCTATGGAGATGTCAACAAGCTCAAGTTGACTGCAGCTTGCTTTAATTATATTCAGGTTGACAAATGAAGGCGTATGAAGAAATTCTCAGCCTGCCACAATTCATGCCACAGATATGTCGGTGGCAAAAGCGTCTCAGTGGCATGAAATGGAATATTGCTTGGCTAGCAAATCCATTAGTGGAAATTTTGTATCAATAGCTCATTGTGTAGGCACCATTAAAGGTGGAAAAGTATCCCAATGGCACGAAATGGAATATTGCTTAGATAGCAAATCCATTACGTGGAAAGTCCGAATCCCCTGGAAGATTAACTCGGTCAACAAACGCCTGCAGAAGCCGGATGTGTTGGCCTAAAGGCACAGTGTTGCAGCTCACTGTAAACAGGCACAACGCAATCACATCTGATAAAAGACTCCGGATAAATTCAGAAGAAGAAGAAACAAATTTAAGCAACATTTTCGTTTATCATGGTTGAAAAGTGATGAGAGGTTATTTCAATAACAGCATCATTATCATCATGTAGCAGGTCTTTTCCAAAACCATGCCCTCATTCTAGCCCCCTGAAAAGTCTCTCGATATGTTTCCATTTCTCCTTACACTCAAGGTGTCTGTGAGATTTTGTGTGTCCATCTTCATGCTGGTTAGCCTCTGCCTTATCTTCGAGGAACCACGCCTTCCATCTTTGTTCCTTCTTTCCAAGTCTTTGTGATGTTTAATATTGCCAGAGCATTTTTGTGAAATGCAGCTATTCTTGTTATGCATAAACACATCTGTTAAAATTAACTAGTACAACAATTATGTTCGGTAATGTACAGAAGTATCAGTGTGTTCCTAATTAGCTTATGTAAGTGCTACTCATCAGAAGGTTGCAATGATGGAAGCTAATGCTTTAAACCAGCTTGCTTTGAGTCATATGATATGACATTTAAGAATTACAAGTCTGTAATCTTCTCACAATAGGTTTTAATGTTAGTTTGAAAATGTTAATATATTGCCAGTTGCCTTTTTATGTAGTCTTATAGATATTGTGTGACTAATGCTTCTGATGTGCTGTTCTATTGCATACCAGCAAGAATGACTACTTTTCATAATACAAAAATGAGAGTATAAGGTGATAACAGTTCTTCTGCCTTCAATGCATGAAATTGTGTTGGGTATCTCACACTAAATGGGAATGTAAATCTTAAGAAATCCTGGAATTAAGTCGTATAATTATGTCGAAAAGTGCAAATATTATATCTCTGCCATAATCAGACACTGCATTTACCATCATTCAAATAAATTGTTGAACAAAGAAGGAGAAAACATAAGTCAATATGTCTTAATTTTCACTTCAGTTGCAAAGAAATCCAACAAAGGCCCTTCATTCAAGATAGGGAGTGTTTGTGTCAATGCTCAGTCTTTGATCAGATCTGAAGAGGATCTCAAACCATTAGCAGAAGCTATCCCTGATGACAAGGAACAGCGGAAAAAGTAATTTTTTTCTTTCTTTTGTATGTTTTAGCTTCTTAGTTATTGCTTTCCTATTTAAATTCTCAGTCAGAAATCAGTTTCTTTTAGATATGTTGTGTCCTTTAAATGAACTGCTGTGTGTGGATCTTACTAGCGTGTGATTTCATTTTCTCAGATGGCGCCTGGAACATGCAGTCAAGAAAGTACACTGGGATTGCTTTTGGAACATTGATGATGACAGTGCCTTGTTGAAGGGTGTCTATGAGCATGGGATGGGCAGTTGGGAGGCTATCAAACTGGATGAAAGTCTAGGATTGTGTGATAGGGTGAGTAACCAACAGCATTTCTATCTTTGCAATCAAATTATGGGAATCTGCAGTGTTATAAAATTACAGTGATGAAAGCTAATGCTTTAACCCAGCTCGCTTTGAGTCTTGTTGGCATTGAAGAATGACAATGCTGAGTAACTTTATGAACTTATGTTGTAGTTTGTGCATGATTTTGGTTTTTGAAATGATCAGCCGTCCATTTTGTGCGTTAAAATATGCTGAAGAGTTGCGATTTGAATGGTTAAGCCATTGCTTTGTAAACAAAAACATGATTGTCAGTTTAAAAAATGACCAGTAGCCGGTTTAAATTATTGAGAGGATGTGTGTGTTGTATATTTCAGTTTTAATTATTCATTGTTTGCTTTGTTTTATGTTCAGTGATTTCTACACCTGGCTAGATGCCGCTAAACATGCCAGGCAGTAAATTGTGCAATGTATTGTTTCTTCTTTATTTAAATCTGTAACAGGAATATATTGATTTGGACTACATAATAACCTCTTTAATCTTGTTTTCATCACTAAAGAATTGTGTTTTAGTATCTCTCATCTTGTTTTCATCGCTACAGAATTTCTTTTTTTTTAGTCTTAAGAATACATGAATTTATTTACTGCAGAATTCATTCATTTAACTCATTGAGCACATGATTATGTCTATAGATTCTACCAGATGGTGAACTAAAGCCACAAGCCAAGCACTTGCAGACAAGAGTTGATTACCTACTCAGGATTATGAGGAAAGATGTGGCTGCAGCTCCTAGCGTGAGTAACATTGATTTCATTCATAATTGTACTGTCAGCTTAACTCATAGAGCCATATAAAATATATAATGATGCCTACTTTATAAAAATGGCCAATGGAATAAAGGGTTACTTTCCACATAGCTGTTTGGTCTATACTCTAAAATACTGTTTCAAATTTGGATGGTAAATTTACTTACCAAAGTGCTTGATTATTCTATGATGATTTGTCAGGGTGGTTCAGAATCTACACTCTTGGAATAATCAATGTTTTTTCTGTTACTACTGCCGAATCCTGTGAGTTGCAAGCAGTTTGATGAAACTATTGTATCATTCCCTTTTCTTCTTATAATTTTCATTAGCTTCTTCTTTTGTTTTTAAATTGCTTCAGCACTAGTGATTTATTTTATACATAGATTTACATAATGTTATTGATCTTTTGCAGAAACCAACGAAACCAAGAAAAAGAACCCCCAAATCCAAGGCAGAAATTGATAAAGAGGATTCAAGCAGCTCAGATGACACCAAAGACAAGAAGCCTTCAAACACCGAGACAGCCTCAAAGAAAAAACAAGCAAATTCTGAAAAGGAAGTAAAGAAGGACAATGAATTGTCTGATATCAGTGATATGGATGCTGAGTCAGGGACAGACTCAAAACCTAAACCTAAATCAAAAGCAAAATCTAAGAAGGAAAAAAATATCAAAGATGACAAGAAAGAAAAAACTGCCAAGGGGAAAAGTAAAAGCAAGAAAAAGGTTCGTTAAAATTATATTATTATCTTGAAAGATTTTGAGTTTTATAGTATGTTGTGTACATGTGTGATGGTTTGTGTAAAATTGCTGTCAGTTATTGTTTGCTCACAGGGTGAAATATTTTAAGTATAGCTGCAGTAGTTCTGTTTTGTTCACCCAGATACAATATTATTGGGTTGTGATGTTTTCAATGAACTGTTTTGTTTTTTGTCTTACAGCAGACGGGTCCCATGCACTTTACAGCTAGCTCAGAGCCCAAGGAAATTGCTGATGAAGAGAATGATAATGAACTGCAGAAAATGGATCCCAAAATTTTTGATGAAGTAAGTTAACCCAAATCACATACGTCTTACTGTAAGAGCAGTGAGTAAAGGACCAGACCCTTTTACGTGCGTTAAGGCATAGTGGACTTATGATGCTAGACTTGTATGTTTGTAGATCAATCAGCAATATTGACTGTCTTCAGTTAATAATGGCATTTCCTGGTACCAGTTTTCCTGCTGGTTTGACCTGGGAGAAGGTAATGGTATCACCATGGCAGATACTGTCAACTTCAGAGCCAGGAAAAATCAAGCATTGATACCACTGAGGGTTGAACTGGTGACTGTTTTGTTGGTAAATGTGATGTCACCTGACTAGATGAGGGGTGATGTAGCAGACAGTAGACAATGGTGATGTCACCTGACTGTAGATGAGGGGTGATGTAGCAGACAATGGGTGATGTCACCTGACTGTAGACGAGGGGTGATGTCACCTGACTGTAGATGAGGGGAGATGTAGCAGACAGTAGACAATGGTGATGTCACCTGACTGTAGATGAGGGGTGATGTAGTAGACAGTAGACAATGGTGATGTCACCTGACTGTAGACGAGGGGTGATGTAGCAGACAGTAGACAATGGTGATGTCACCTGACTGTAGATGAGGGGTGATGTAGCAGACAATGGGTATCACCTGACTGTAGATGAGGGGTGATGTCAGCTGACTGTAGATGAGGGGTGATGTCAGCTGACTGTAGATGAAGGGTGATGTAGCAGACAATAGACAATGGGTGATGTCACCTGACTGTAGATGAGGGGTGATGTAGCAAATAGACAATGGGTGATGTCACCTGACTGTAGATGAGGGGTGATGTAGTAGACAGTAGACAATGGGTGATGTCACCTGACTGTAGATGAGGGGTGATGTAGCAAATAGACAATAGGTGATGTCACCTGGCTGTAGATGAGGGGTGATGTCACCTGACTGTAGATGAGGGGTGATGTCACCTGACTGTAGATGAGGGGTGATGTCACCTGACTGTAGATGAGGGGTGATGTAGTAGACAATGGGTGATGTCACCTGACTAGATGAGGGGTGATGTAGCAGACAGTAGACAATGGGTGATGTCACCTGACCGTAGATGAGGCGTGATGTAGCAGACAGTAGACAATGGGTGATGTCACCTGACTGTAAATTGGGGATGATGTAGCAGACAGTAGACAATGGGTGATGTCACCTGACTGTAGATGAGGGGTGATGTAGCAGACAGTAGACAATGGGTGATGTCACCTGACTGTAGATG
Organism: Cepaea nemoralis; assembly: GCA_014155875.1. Taxonomy (NCBI): domain Eukaryota; kingdom Metazoa; phylum Mollusca; class Gastropoda; order Stylommatophora; family Helicidae; genus Cepaea; species Cepaea nemoralis. Next base: position 331,874 of record JACEFZ010015322.1, on the reverse strand, counting down.
AGGGGTGATGTAGCAGACAGTAGACAATGGGTGATGTCACCTGACTGTAGATGAGGGGTGATGTAGCAGACAGTAGACAATGGGTGATGTCACCTGACTGTAGATGAGGGGTGATGTAGCAGACAGTAGACAATGGGTGATGTCACCTGACTGTAGATGAGGGGTGATGTAGCAGACAGTAGACAATGGGTGATGTCACCTGACCGTAGATGAGGCGTGATGTAGCAGACAGTAGACAATGGGTGATGTCACCTGACTGTAAATTGGGGATGATGTAGCAGACAGTAGACAATGGGTGATGTCACCTGACTGTAGATGAGGGGTGATGTAGCAGACAGTAGACAATGGGTGATGTCACCTGACTGTAGATGAGGGGTGATGTAGCAGACAGTAGACAATGGGTGATGTCACCTGGCTGTAGATGAGGGGTGATGTAGCAGACAGTAGACAATGGGTGATGTCACCTGACTGTAGATGAGGGGTGATGTAGCAGACAGTAGACAATGGGTGATGTCACCTGACTGTAGATGAGGGGTGATGTAGCAGACAGTAGACAATGTTGATGTTACCTGACCATAAATGAGGGGTGATGTGGTAGACGGTTGACATTGGGTGATGTCACCTGACTGTAGATGAGGGGTGATGTCAGCTGACTGTAGATGAGGGGTATCGTCACCTGACTGTAGATGAGAGGTGATGTAGCAGACAGTAGACAATGGGTGATGTCACCTGACTGTAGATGAGGGGTGATGTAGCAGACAGTAGACAATGGGTGATGTCACCTGACTATAGATGAGGGGTGATGTAGCAGACAGTAGACAATGGGTGATGTCACCTGACTGTAGATGAGGCGTGATGTAGTAGACAGTAGACAATGGGTGATGTCACCTGACTGTTGATGAGGCGTGATGTAGTAGACAATGGGTGATGTCACCTGACTGTTGATGAGGGGTGATGTAGTAGACAGTAGACAATGGGTGATGTCACCTGACCGTAGATGAGGCGTGATGTAGTAGACAATGGGTGATGTCACCTGACCGTAGATGAGGGGTGATGTAGCAGACAGTAGACAATGGGTGATGTCACCTGACTAGATGAGGGGTGATGTAGCAGACAGTAGACAATGGGTGATGTCACCTGACTGTAGATGAGGGGTGATGTAGCAGACAGTAGACAATGGGTGATGTCACCTGACTGTAGATGAGGGGTGATGTAGCAGACAGTAGACAATGGGTGATGTCACCTGACTGTAGATGAGGGGTGATGTAGCAGACAGTAGACAATGGGTGATGTCACCTGACCGTAGATGAGGCGTGATGTAGCAGACAGTAGACAATGGGTGATGTCACCTGACTGTAAATTGGGGATGATGTAGCAGACAGTAGACAATGGGTGATGTCACCTGACTGTAGATGAGGGGTGATGTAGCAGACAGTAGACAATGGGTGATGTCACCTGGCTGTAGATGAGGGGTGATGTAGCAGACAGTAGACAATGGGTGATGTCACCTGACTGTAGATGAGGGGTGATGTAGCAGACAGTAGACAATGGGTGATGTCACCTGACTAGATGAGGGGTGATGTAGCAGACAGTAGACAATGGGTGATGTCACCTGGCTGTAGATGAGGGGTGATGTAGCAGACAGTAGACAATGGGTGATGTCACCTGACTGTAGATGAGGGGTGATGTAGCAGACAGTAGACAATGTTGATGTTACCTGACCATAAATGAGGGGTGATGTGGTAGACGGTTGACATTGGGTGATGTCACCTGACTGTAGATGAGGGGTGATGTCAGCTGACTGTAGATGAGGGGTATCGTCACCTGACTGTAGATGAGAGGTGATGTAGCAGACAGTAGACAATGGGTGATGTCACCTGACTGTAGATGAGGGGTGATGTAGCAGACAGTAGACAATGGGTGATGTCACCTGACTATAGATGAGGGGTGATGTAGCAGACAGTAGACAATGGGTGATGTCACCTGACTGTAGATGAGGCGTGATGTAGTAGACAGTAGACAATGGGTGATGTCACCTGACTGTTGATGAGGCGTGATGTAGTAGACAATGGGTGATGTCACCTGACTGTTGATGAGGGGTGATGTAGTAGACAGTAGACAATGGGTGATGTCACCTGACCGTAGATGAGGCGTGATGTAGTAGACAATGGGTGATGTCACCTGACCGTAGATGAGGCGTGATGTAGCAGACAGTAGACAATGGGTGATGTCACCTGACTGTTGATGAGGGGTGATGTAGCAGACAGTAGACAATGGGTGATGTCACCTGACTGTTGATGAGGGGTGATGTAGCAGACAGTAGACAATGGGTGATGTCACCTGACCGTAGATGAGGGGTGATGTAGCAGACAGTAGACAATGGGTGATGTAGTAGACAGTAGACAATGGGTGATGTCACCTGACTGTAGATGAGGGGTGATGTAGTAGACAGTAGACAATGGGTGATGTCACCTGACTGTAGATGAGGCGTGATGTAGTAGACAATGGGTGATGTCACCTGACTGTTGATGAGGCGTGATGTAGTAGACAGTAGACAATGGGTGATGTCACCTGACTGTAGATGAGGCGTGATGTAGCAGACAGTAGACAATGGGTGATGTCACCTGACTGTTGATGAGGGGTGATGTAGTAGACAGTAGACAATGGGTGATGTCACCTGACTGTAGATGAGGCGTGATGTAGTAGACAATGGGTGATGTCACCTGACTGTTGATGAGGGGTGATGTAGTAGACAGTAGACAATGGGTGATGTCACCTGACTGTTGATGAGGGGTGATGTAGTAGACAGTAGACAATGGGTGATGTCACCTGACTGTAGATGAGGCGTGATGTAGTAGACAGTAGACAATGGGTGATGTCACCTGACTGTAGATGAGGCGTGATGTAGCAGACAGTAGACAATGGGTGATGTCACCTGACCGTAGATGAGGCGTGATGTAGTAGACAGTAGACAATGGGTGATGTCACCTGACTGTTGATGAGGCGTGATGTAGTAGACAATGGGTGATGTCACCTGACTGTTGATGAGGGGTGATGTAGTAGACAGTAGACAATGGGTGATGTCACCTGACCGTAGATGAGGCGTGATGTAGTAGACAATGGGTGATGTCACCTGACTGTTGATGAGGGGTGATGTAGTAGACAGTAGACAATGGGTGATGTCACCTGACCGTAGATGAGGCGTGATGTAGCAGACAGTAGACAATGGGTGATGTCACCTGACTGTTGATGAGGGGTGATGTAGCAGACAGTAGACAATGGGTGATGTCACCTGACTGTAGATGAGGGGTGATGTCACCTGACTGTAGATGAGGGGTGATGTCACCTGACTGTAGATGAGGGGTGATGTCACCTGACTGTTGATGAGGGGTGATGTAGCAGACAGTAGACAATGGGTGATGTCACCTGACTGTAGATGAGGGGTGATGTCACCTGACTGTAGATGAGGGGTGATGTCACCTGACTGTAGATGAGGGGTGATGTCACCTGACTGTAGATGAGGGGTGATGTAGTAGACAGTGGGTGATGTCACCTGACTGTAGATGAGGGGTGATGTAGCAGACAGTAGACAATGGGTGATGTCACCTGACTGTAGATGAGGGTGTGATGTCACCTGACTGTAGATAGGGGGGATGTCACCTGACTGTAGATGAGGGGTGATGTAGCAGACAGTAGACGGGGTGATGTCACCTGACTGTAGATGAGGGGGTGATGTCACCTGACTGTAGATGAGGGGTGATGTATCAGACAATAGACAGGGGGTGATGTCACCTGACTAGATGAGGGGTGATGTATCAGACAGTAGACAGGGGGTGATGTCACCTGACTAGATGAGGGGGTAATGTCACCTGACTGTAGATGAGGGGGTGATGTCACCTGACTGTAGATGAGGGGGGAATGTCACCTGACTGTAGATGAGGGGTGATGTAGCAGACAGTAGACAATGGTGATGTCACCTGACTGTAGATGAGGGGGGAATGTCACCTGACTGTAGATGAGGGGTGATGTAGCAGACAGTAGACAGTGGGTGATGTCACCTGACTGTAGATGAGGGGTGATGTAGCAGACAGTAGACAATGGGTGATGTCACCTGACTGTAGATGAGGGGGTGATGTCACCTGACTGTAGATGAGGGGTGATGTCACCTGACTGTAGATGAGGGGTGATATCAGTAGGTACAACCTTTTGAATCCTTCTGTTTTAAGATAAGTAATATTTCTTATACTTTGACAGTGCAAAGAGAAGATGCGGCCTCTAAAGAAAGTACTAAAGCAATTAAGTGAACCAGATGAAAGCCTAGATGAGAAAGAACAAGTGGTATTTATAAGAGGCATTCTGCTGAAAATTGGAGACCACATCAATATTTGCATTGAAGAATATTCGGATCCAGAAAAGATAAAGTTTTGGCGAGAGTAAGTTGAAACTGTTAATGTAGTTTTTACTGGTAGTTTCATGTTCTGTAAAACATATTACATGTTATCTTCAACTTTACAAATGGCTGGGTATTTTGCTTTTCTGTTTTTGTTTTTTTATGTATCTATTAGTATCTTCTTTTATTGTAAATGTGACAGTCTCTTTGTACTTCTGAATCCCTTCGTTAAATGTTATGTATTATCATTGAAGGCGTTTGAAGCCATAATTATTGCTTTGTTTCAGTGTGATGCTTTGTACTTCTGAATCCCGTCCTTAAATGTTATGTATTATCATTGAAGGCGTTTGAAGCCATAATTATTGCTTTGTTTCAGTGTGATGATGATGCACATTAAAGAATGTTAAAGTGTGTTTAACATAAACCACCATCATAATAGGGTACTTTTAGATGCTAAAATTGTGACAAATTTATAATCTTTCAATGTGGCATGTCATTGAAACATTAATCCAACTAATTTGATGATGCCATTTTCTTCCAAAATTAAATTGCAAAACTTGCTCATTGAAAGACTTTCATTATTATTGCATTTGTCAGTTTGATAAATGTTAATCCAGACTTGTTTTCTCTGTCTTACCAAACGTGAACAAACTGAATGTTTCCTCAGCAACCTGTGGCTGTTTGTTTCAAATTTTACCACGCTCAACCACAACAAGCTGCGCAAGCTGTATAAAGGAGCATGTAAGAAGAGGAAACTTGAGAGCCAGGATAAAGGAGAGGTAAATGCTAAAACAATTGCACAAAGTTCATGCATGTCAACATGTTCTTCCTCCTCTTCTTGTGCTGTTTACCTGTCAATGGATCATACTCTCACGGCCATCTCTCCGTCTCTCTGTCTCTCTCTCTCTCTCTCTCTCTCTCTCTCTCTCTCTCTCTCTCTCTCTCTCTCTCTCTCTCTCTCTCTCTCTCTCTCTCTCTCTCTCTCTCTCTCTCTCTTCTATTTCCTTCCACCTTGCAAATCAATCTGCTGCCATGTGCACAATGAGAAGGTTGGCTGCAGTGGGTGTCCAACACTTATCTCTCTAGTCCTGGATGTTGTACACTGACAAATTGCTGTTAGTTAATCTCTAGATGCCTTCTTGGACTTTTTCTTTCCATATGGTATTTTGTGTTTTGCTTTTCTGTCATCTATAAACTGTGCTACTTAATGTCAGTATAATATCATTTGAACATCTCTGTGCATGATTTTTTTAAACAGAAATAGTTTCCATTAATCAGCATTGTGGCTAGACCTTGCTTCATATCTAGTGGTCATTTGATTCTGGTCGGATTGGATTGGAATTTGTAAAATTGACCTGGGCTACTGGTGACTCATACTAAAAGGGTGCCTGTAAATATTGTGTCAAGTAAAGGCTGTCGACAAAATACTGACAATATCACCAACATTGTGCCAATTTTTATATAAAATTAGCGCTACATGCCCAATGCAACTTTAGGCGTGTAGAAGAATTAAATAATTTCAGTCACCCTGTTGTTGAAAAATGCACTTTAGGGTGAAACATTAAATAGATGTTTGTTTTGTATTATTAGGGAGGTGATTCTAAACACCATAATAGTGTATTGAAACGAGGACCTGACAAATCTCATAGACATAATGATAAAGTGAAAAAGCCACATAACTCCAGTGCCAGGAACGATCAGTCTCATCAACACAACTATCATCCAAAAGATGGGTATGAATTCACTTTTGACTCGTTTGTATAACTTGCATACTATGTTTATTTGTAAAGAGTAACTGTAAGAGGTCTCTCTATTCTGCCCTGTATTCCTCCTTGGCTGTCCTTCCCTTATTATTCATCTCTGTCTATGATTCTCTTCTCCCCGTGTTGATAGATCTTCCTCTGTTTTGTTTGCCCTCTGGGTGCCAGAACACGCACTTTTTAGTTCCACAGTTCTCATGTTTTCTCAATGTGTGTCCTGTCTAGCATCAGTACCCTTTCCTCAGCTCTTGATTCTGTGATGTTTATTTTTCTTTATGAGCTTCACATTTGCGACTTTCATGCCATTTAAGTCCTTCAACTTTCCACAGACACCAGTTAATAGTTTGTCATTTATCAGTAATTAGATCGTTTTCATTTCTGATCTGTAGAGTTTTAATGTAAGAGTTAAATATTTAAATTTTGGTGCTGTTTAATTTTAAATATTTAAACTTTGGTGCTAAATTTAATTACTTTTGACTTTAAAAATTTCTTAGTGCTATGAAACTTCTTTTGTATTCTTATCTGTATTTGTTCCAAATCTTTGGGTACATTGCTATCTAAATAGGTTATGTTTCTGCCTCTTCAGTGAGATTTCACCATGGTTATTTCTTGGTTTATTTTCATTCTTTTCCCTACGAATTGTTTGTATCTACCATCCCCAGAAATTTTCATTGTAACTAAAATTCTGAATTGTAACAAATTCATTTATTCATATAACTGCGTAGGTTACTTTGAACAAAAACACTAATGCACAAGCAGATTGTTTGAAGTTACTTCCAGTGAGTAATTACCATGAATGAAATAAAGATATTTGCCATACTAATGGTAAACTGAATCACCTTTTCAAGGCTGAATACAAACTGCAGGCCAATCATATAAAAAGCATTTCTGCTGTGTCAATAATGAATTAAAAGATCTTTATATTTAAAGCGAATAGAAAAAAAATTTGATAAATTTGTTGCCTGACAGCATAACTCTTACTGAAACAACCTGCACCTTGTTTAAAAAGAAAAACATCCAATGTCTTTTAGACTGATTTATCTTTTAAAAATACTGTGGTTTATATTTACATTACTTAAATGATGAGATATGACTTAGTTTTAAGATGGAATACTGAAATCTCAGAAAACACACAGATTGAAACAAAACATCAGCAAAAAACATCACTGAAAACCTATATACAGACCGACCACTTTCTGTCTTTCCTGTGATTGAAGAGCAAATCATGCCTGGTCTAAATTGGCCAACAGTCAGATCTCACATTTTATTTTGTATGTTACCCTTTGTCTCCCTTTAATTAGAGAACGGGAGATTAATCATGAATGCTTATTAGAAATAGACTTATTGTGTTTGGTTGCTCTTTAGCCATGTTTACATATGATTTATCAATATAAAGACAGATTGTACAGGAATGTTACAACAGATATTTCTTATTCATTTCAAAGTAATCAGAAGAGTCACCATCGAGGCCCATCTCACAATCCCCTGTACCGCCCAGGGGCAGTTAAAGACAGTGCTATGTCGGAATCTGGTGGGGGAATAAGTCCAGGCAACAACTGGACATTATCCAGCCCTTTGTCTCGCACCGAGGATGTACCAACCACCAAGTACGTCTGAATTGTTTCCTTTTATTTTTTTAAATTTATTCTAATGTTAGCATATTATCAGATGTGCATTTGGTGTGGTGTGGCTTGGAACTTAATGTTTGAGGTACTCTTAGATGTGGGCATTTATTTGTTGCCACACTAGTTGCAGAAAAATGCTTCTATTGGAGCAGTAGTACATTCTGCTGGTTTGAATCTTTCATCAGCACACACTGGTAGTTTTAAACAACTAAAAATAATCAAAGACTAATTAATAATGTTATTAGGTATGATGCACGAAAGAGGATTTATACAAACAAAATGTTTCCTGTGACAAATCACTGCTGACCAAACAGATAAAACATATACAGTATGTTTGGTCAAGCAGCATGTTAGCAAGTGAATGGATATAGAAGAGACTATACATACCAGAAAAGAACAGGTACTAGCTATCTTCACTTAGTCTCAAACACAATTCAGATTATGTGCAAACTGATTTCTGCTTTCTCTGCTGTTTTTAGATGCTAAATTATAAACGCTGGTATTAAAGCTTTTATGAACATAGACATAACTCTGACACTTGATGACATTCTAACAGGTCTAACTCGGTGTTGGTCTCTAATCATTGTAGTCTCTGCAGTTTGTGTGAAAATGTCATTATTTTGGTGTGTTAAAAAAAAAAAAAATACTTTCATCGCCTTCCTGCTTAATTTAAAAATAAATGTATTACAAGATTTTCTTTGAAAAGGTTGAAGCTATTAAATTAAATTGCAACTCTACAAAGTAAAGCACTCTGTTGACTAGAAAAGTAATTATGGGCCTTAAGAACATGGCATGTTCTTGGTGAAGATCTTTAATATCATAATACATTAACTGGACCTCTCAGTAGTTCATCCTGTACAGCAAGTAAGTTGTGCTACAACTTTTGATGCATTGAAGCATATATTTGGTATCGGGCTTTGTTGAGGCATGGACGAGAGCCAGCCAGCCCATCAGGAGTCCCTTAAACAGTGTGTGCCAAACATTACCACAATTTTAAAATGTTCTTTTTATGAAGTGTGTGCAGAATAAATATATCTAACACAGTCACATATTTTTATATGTCAATGAATTGTTGTAATGTTGTTGCACTCTTGTCTCATGTATTAGTTTGAAAATGTGTATGCACTGCATATATTAGTTGTAAAATATCTTATGTTAACATAAATCTTATGGTTTCATTGATATTGAATATAAATCAAAATAACAGTTCCTCACCCTTGAAGCCATGGTTAAGGATCACATTAAAACTGGAGTGTTGAAGAACACATGTTCTTAAACATCTGGTGTGCTGATGCCGAGGTTAGTGGTTCAACCCCTACACCGGACAGCTGGACTAAAATGTTGACCTGTCGTCCTTGACTTGGGGACGTAAATTACAAGTACCCCTGAAGTCGGAGTGGATTCGCTTGTTGGCGAGGGACACTGTTAATAGAGAAAGCTAATCCACGCACAAAATTCAGCCCATCACTACTATTAAAAAAATAGTGTGTATGGACTACGCTTGTTCAAAGCAAGCGAGCGCAAAAAACTTGGAGTGTTGCAGTTGTTCAAGTGCATTAGTGTAACAGATAATAATCTACGTGTAAGTTCCTAGTTAAAGCCAGGAAACCTCTTGTCACGTTAGTCTCTTGTGCACATCATCATCATCATGTGCCATGTCGATAAGAGTAGCTGTCTTGGTCACCATCTCACACCATCACCAGAGTTATGGATCAGGTCTGCGTTCTTGTCCTGATTATGCCATCCATATTTTTCACTGCATCCTCTTTCACTAATTTCTCTAATCAATTTACATTTATTTGCTTTTTGTAGACGATTCTCATTGGTTTATTTTGTCCGTCCATAGTAATCTTTGCATTTTGTCCAGAAATCACATTTTCATCACCATTAGATGTTTCTCAGCTTGTCTGCTTGTTTGTTTCGTTTCACATGCACATAGTAGTATAGGTTATATATAGCACTTGTACATTTCTTTTCCTGACTGCCATTGACAGCTTTTTATTGGTCAGTATCTTTTCCATCTTGTGAAAGGCTACATTTGCCATAGAGATTCTTGTTCTATTCTCTACAAGGCACTTCCCATCACATGTTATGACTCTTCCAACATAGCTGTACTGATTCACTGGTTTAAGAATTTTCCCATTTGCTTGGGCATTCGTTATATAGAGAGGAAAATAGTCTTTCTTTTCTTATAATTTAATTCTGGCGTTACATGCTCAGAGTGTACATTGAATACATCTACTAAATGCTGCACATCCTGTTCAGTGTATGCAATCAATACTGTATCATCTGCAGATCTTATTTCCTGCGATGCTGATTACTCTCACATCCTCTAAGTTTCTCAGATATTTGCTTTATGGGGGGGGGGGGGGGTGGGGGGGGGGGGGGTTTGTGTGTGTGTGTGTGGAATAATCTTGGACATTACGCAACCCTGTTGCACACCTTTGATAGACAGACTGGTATTGACCTAATTCATCAGTTTTTATGACAGCTTGTTTCCAGTGTATGTTTGGTTGTGCATCATATATATATATGATATATATATATATATGATGTGTGTATATATATATATATATATTGCACTTGGGCACAATCATTAGAAAATAGTACAAATGACAAGTAATGAAAAAGTCATTGTGTCACATATTTGAATATGAATTATTACTGTCATTAAATCTGTAGCTTGCTTAGTATTTATTTGTGCATAGATTGTCATGTTCACACTGTCTGGCATTCACAGATATGATAGTGTGTATCATCGTCATCCTCACTCCCATTCCAACCCCTTCTCCTCGCACCACGAGCCTCCTCACCGCAGTGACTGGCCACAAGGGGAGTTCAAAGATTCTTTTTACAGGTGAATACTAGGCAGTGATCACGTAGTTTATATATGCTGCGTCTATATATATAAGCACACTGGTTAGGTTTCTTACAGTGTTTATACACACATTGGTTAAATAGCCAGCTGTCTCACATGATTGAGGTCTTATATGGACACTTTGGTCAGCTTTCTTACAGTGTTCAGGTCTTGTTTATATACAAATAAATAGTTAACTGTCTTACATTATTGAAGTCTAACGCGTGGGTGTGCATGCGCGCACACACACACACACACACACATATATATATATATATATGAGATGTCTTACATTTTGAAACCTTATACTAACACATTAGTTAGCTTTGTTCTTGCAGAATTCAAGATGTATTTATATGCTTATTACTTAATTAGTTTGATATCTTACAGTATTGAAGTCTCATTTGTACACACATGAGTTAGTTAACTTGTACATGATTGAAACCCCATTGATACACACATGATTTAGCTTTCTACATTAACATGATTGAATTCCTCTATATACATACAACACATTTGATGCCCTGCTAGTACAGTCTTGTCTGACATTATTGAAACCCCATTGATACACACATGATTTAGCTTTCTACATTAACATGATTGAATTCCTCTATATACATACAACACATTTCATGCCCTGCTAGTACAGTCTTGTCTGACATTATTGAAACCCCATTGATACACACATGATTTAGCTTTCTACATTAACATGATTGAATTCCTCTATATACATACAACACATTTGATGCCCTGCTAGTACAGTCTTGTCTGGTGGTCATGTGTTCGAATCCAACTATAGGTGGAGATTTAAAAAATAAAAGAATTGACCCACGCTAACGGGTGTATCAAGCCTAAAATTGGAACCAGGGAATATTCTGAGAAGTAAAGGGGCCAGAGATATGTTGGACATATCACCCCTTGAGTGCTAGTTGTTTGTTGTATGGGGATGGAATCACACCTCTTGGGCTGGGAAAGGCTGCTTTACTTATATAGTTACTGTCCAGGGAGTCTCTGTTGCAAAGTGGTCAAGCCGTTTGACTCAGGCCCCGAAGGTTGTGGGTTCGCTTCCGGGCCGCGCCCTTCGGTTCACGAGTGAAATTTTTCGGAGACTCCTGTGGGCCGCATTAGAGCTACAGAGTTCGTGCTTGGTGCGACGCTTTCCGCGCATATGGGATAAAACCCGGAGCAATGAAGTCGACAGACCCTGTCGACTTTTAAGCTACTTTTTTTTATTTAAGTTGCTGTCCTACTGAGGCAAAACATTGAACATGTTTTCTTCTCTGTTGTGCTCTACTGTTTCTAATTAGTATGTGCCTTTGTGAGTGTATTGAGATTTTATGTAAACTGAAGTTGGCTAAATCATATTTCAAAAGCAGAAATATTGTGAAACATGATTTTTAGGGGTTTAGCATTTTTGGGAACATTATCTTCTAAATGTTTTTCAACAATTTTAATTATACCAACTTTATTACTGGAAAACATTATTTGTGTAGTTTGAGTAGACTTAATTAGCTTATGCTCAACAGTAAATTTTTTTCCCCGTGTAATTTCATTTTTCTTCAATACAAGGTTTTAACAAATCGTTTTTGTTTTCTAAATCTTAACACTTTAGCTCTGGCTTTACATGTGAGGCTCCCTGAGAACTGTCTTTCTGTATTATTACATTCATTTATTTTAATTAGTTTCACTTTATTATCATTAGTATTGTCTTCACTAATTGTACAACTGATTTATTTTATTAAGATTCACACTTTATTTTTATAAAGTTTTTGTGTCAACGCTTGTTCTGTAAAACTTTTATGCATTTCCCCCCAAAAAGTACTATTACAATTAATTATAACATATTTATTCTTCTCCATGGCAAGTTTACCACATCCCCTTCTTTCGGTCGCTATTTCTGCTCTCTTTCTTTCTTTCTTTCTTTCTTTCTTTCTTTCTTTCTTTCTTTCTTTCTTTCTTTCTTTCTTTCTTTCTTTTAAGCAGTTTGTACAGCTCAGTAAACTGAGTAAACACAGAGCATGTATATGAGTACAGATGATAGTAATCGGAGTAGAGAAAAATTCAGGACATCAGTTACCGTGGCGCCTGAATTTTCATCTTTTTTTTCCCCCCAGTACTTATTTGCAACAGCTTAAAAAAATATTGAGCTTCTGACGCTTAAATTATCATGAGTTATCAGAGTTTTTATCTGCTATATATATATATATAGACTGATGAGTGTGTGAGAACAGTGCCATGTTGAGAGCAGGATGGATGTATGTTATTCTGTACACATGAAGTAACGCAGTATATTTTTGTTGAACAGATACGGTGATCGGCAGGGTGGAGGTGGTCAGCACTTCCATCGTGGTTACCGGGGGCGCGGCGAGCACCGAGGTGGCTACCGGCCCGATCCACCCAGAGGTGAACACTACCATTCTGAATATGGAAACCACTACAGGGACGCTGGATTACAGCAGCAGTACGGTCGTGACAGGAGTGGAAGTGACTGGGGCCATAACAGGTATGCATTGTGCACGTGTCATCTGTTCAACAGGTGGAATCATGCGCATGTTTAGATAGCTGTGTACACAAAGATGGGGAAACAACAATACAGATGACGAGAACAGCTTTCATATCACTGGGAAGTCGGGACGCAGAGGTGTTTCCAAGGCACCAGGGCCGGGTTATATACTGGCCAAGACCTATTGACGCGTCCTGGGCAACAGGTCCCTTCGGGGTCCTGGCTAAAGTCAGTAGGATCGCCAATTCCTCCGAAGTCGGAGAGTGTCTGCCTGTACGGCGAGGAACCACCAGTCTGCACACCAATAAGCCAGACATGGGACAACGGATACTCACGCAAAACTCAGGTCCTGTATGACATCACACTGATGTTGGACACCAGGATGCCTTCATCCGACATACGGGACTTCGCGTTGGAGCTCAAGCCAACGAACACAAGCAAGCAACTGGGAAGTCGAGGGAATTGAAACTTAGCAACAAACTTGTTAAATTAGTACTGCTATATGGATCACACACTTGGAGACAGACTCAAAGAATGACTTATAAACTACACATTATTATTGATGGACACCTATACAGGATAGGGGGAGTAAGGCGGGATGATAGTCACCAGTGGATAGCTGATGGAGAGAACTAAACTAATTACAGTGAATCAAGAGCTGAGGAAAAGGCACTGGATGGGGGACACATTGAGGAAATCTGAGGATGGTATAACTAGACACACCTTTGTCTGGAATCCACAAGTCAAACAAAATATTGGGAGACCCAACAACATTTGGAGAAAATTAAAGATGGACAAATAATATGGGCAGGACATGGAGGGAGCTACAAGAGATAGCAACAGATTGAATGACTTAGTCAGTTGGTGGCCTATACCTCATGGGGGATAAATGGACAAGATAAGAAAAAAGTAGTCTTAAGTGTCACGGTTTTTAGTTATAGCAGCACCAGTAATGTTTATTATCACGTGAGAGAATCAGTCCTGACATTAACTGAATAGAGATTCATCTATGCATTTTTCTTCGTGCATTTTTGTCTGCTTTATCTGTGAAAAGTAACATGGTATATGAAAATTATCTGTATCAACTATCTTTAATGTAACAACTAGAAATCTCGGGCTGTCCCAGTTTTTAATAAACTTCTGAACTATTTGTGATGATGACAAATTAATCCGACAGTCTGAGCATAGGCTGTCTGATGGTGAGAGGACATCAGTAACTGAAACTTCAATAATGTGGACCACATTGATGACACAGGTGTAACATGAATAGAGGCTATGTAAGGACAAGAGTGGAAGCATGGGATATTTGTATCATGGGAATCCAAACAGATGCACCAACATGTATATTGGAAATTAGTCAGTAATGCAATTGTTTTGAGTTGGCATCAACTTTCAAGCTCGTTCACATGTAATACAAGTTGTCAATTCTACAGCGGACACATATCACTGCTTGATTGTAGCCACTTGTCTAGAACACTAAAATAGTTATAGCAGTTAAGTCATTTGCATATATATGTACATTAATTACATGGGCCCTTCGTCTTTCGTTCGCTTGAAATGTGTCTATCACTGCAATGTTGTCTCTTGTATGAACTTCACTGTCTTGTTTAGTTCACTCAGTGGTCCGTATAGTTTATCTTCCACTGATGTGTCTCCAGGCCAGAAGGTTTGCCTATAAATGTCATATTTTGGGCAGTCTTGGAGTCTGTGATCTACATTCTGCCGCACCAATCCACATGTGCACATGGCTGATTCACCAACCTTGAATTTTGTATACATGTAGTTGTGTAGTCTATTGTGTCCTGTTCTGAGGCTCAGAATAATGACTTGTTCTGGTCTGTCCATAAGGTGATAGTCTTGAGCAGGTTTTGGTGGCTTTTGACAACTGTCAACTGAAGAAAACAAAAAGTTGTCAGGACAGGTGAAACTGATGTAGCAACTGCCAGGACAGGTGAAACTTGGTATAATGTAGCAACTGCCAGGACAGGTGAAACTTGGTGTGATGTAGCAACTGCCAGGACAGGTGAAACTTGGTGTGGTGTAGCAACTGTCAGGACAGGTGAAACTTGGTGTGATGTGGCAACTGTCAGGACAGGTGAAACTTGGTGTGATGTAGCAACTGTCAGGACAGGTGAAACTGATGTAGCAACTGCCAGGACAGGTGAAACTTGGTGTGATGTAGCAACTGTCAGGACGGGTGAGACTGGGTATGATGTAGCAACTGCCAGGACAGGTGAAAATTGGTGTGACGGAGAAACTGCCAGAACAGGTGAAAATTGGTGTGACGGAGAAACTGCCAGAACAGGTGAAACTTGCTGTGCCATGCATGTTACTTAGTAAATTACAATTCTAAGTTGGGTGTTTAGATCTTGACATTGTTTCACAATTCTCTTCATATTGTAGTCACCTGCCACCGCCTGGAGACCGGAAACGACGTGGTGATAGACAACAAGCTGATGAATATCATGACTGGGAAAGAAGAACGAACAAGGACCCTCGGATGGAAGGGAAGTCTCGTTACCCTCAGCCCCCACCCCCAGGTGATTCTCCCTCCACATTCACCCACCCGTGATAGCAGTTGTGATGTGTGCAACAGGAAAGTTATGTTGTTGGATTTGGCAGTGCGTCTAGACAAGTTAATTGACCATGAAATAATCTGATGGAATCCGTACTCCTTGTCCTAGATGCAGATTTCACATCCTGATGTCCTGTTTAAATAAAGGAGCTGCATCTGTTGATGTAAAACAGTTGTTTATAATAAATTGTAGATTCATTGTTTGTATGTGTACCTTTAGTTCTGTTTAACTAGGGGGCACAGGAGTAGACACTCAAACTAACATTGATTGTGTTTTTGGTTTTTATCAGTGCTATGAACACAAAAATATGTGTTTACATAATTTCAATGTTGCTTTCTGGATAGACAGTGTTTCTATCTGTTGATAAATAATAATTTAATAAATGAAGCTGTCAGAACTGCTGTGTAATATTTGTGTACAGATGAAAGTGAAGTGACCTGGACTGGCCAATGTCTGCCAAGGTTCTTGGATTTAATGCTTACATGTAGTATTGTTGCCGGGCTCCCTGGTCGAGGAGTTAGCAGCTTTCTCCATTAACCCCGAATACTCTCGTGGTTGACGTGAGCGCACGAGAATTGGAAGCGGTTCGAGTCACGCCAGTGACTTATGAGAGTATGGAGCCTGTCGCTCAGAAAGTCATGGCATGCTGATGAGCGTAATCTAGCCTAGGAATCAACATACAGCTGATAGATGCTGATGTTGACCGCAGTATCCTGCAACAGGATGGAATTGAGGGGGGATGTAGTATTGTTGGTTAGGAAATATGGTGGCTGATGTAAGCTCATGTAAGGAAGAATCCACACAGACATTTTACATGTGGCTTGGAGAACTATTGCTGCACAGATTTCAGTCTAGCTTTATCACCTCGCATGCTGACAAACACTTTGCTGTGTTCATTCACCCATCATAAATGGTGCCATTGTTCTTCCTCTGGCACATCTACTTGTTTTCTAAGGATGTGTCATTCCCAGTGTTTCTTCCCATTATTGCATGCTATATAGTATGTAAGAGTGTTAGAGGAGTGATTAACATTTCACCACTATCAAGTCATGTGGGTTAGGGGTTAAAAAAAATAGTTGCCTACTTACCTTATACTTTTTTCTCATGGGAGAGAGAGTTCAGTTTGTTAAAATATTTAATGTACAGTAAGCATTGAGTATTTGAATGTGTGATTTGTTGGGTATTGTTAGATGTTTGTGTAGTGATATTATTCATGAGGAATATTTGCTCTAAAAGTAAATTATGGTAATTGGTTACATAGTCCTAGTGTTCCAATTGGTCCACTTTTAAGTACAGTGTATTTTTGTGTTGCATTTATGCCTGGTATCCATAAAGTATAGTGAACTATCCTCGGAGGATAGGGTGTTCATTTCATGGTGGGTCAGAAGCACAGCAGCATGATATCTGCCTGTTCTGTCTCTTTTAAGGATATGACGGCAATGTGAAACTAGATCAGTGGATTCTTGATGCTAATAATATACTAGTCGTCATGCTTGTGAGATGAGAAAGTAGTGCCTTCTTCATTGTTTAAACTTTATTTGAAAAGGCTTGTGTTACATTGTTTGACTTCCTCATTTACAAATGTCTTAAAACAGACATGTTGAGTATTGCTGGAGTGTGAGAGTGAGCACAAGTGTCTGTGTGTTGCTGATAGCAGAATGTGTGTCTGTGTACAGTTGTTAGTGCAATGATAGTCATACATGGTATTCTGCTTATGTGAGCTGTGTTCCTGTAGAGATTTTTGTAAATTTTTTAATGTACATACTGTAATAAATGAATGCAGAAAATAAACTTGACATAAATATGAACATTCAGTGTTAGCTTGGTTTTTCTTGCACATGTTCTGTAACAGTCTTCATTTCATACAAGTGTGTACACGTACACACAGTCAGGTGTATCATCTGCTGGCATGGCACGTACACACAGGTGTATCATCTGCTGGCATGCTTCAAGTCTGATTGTTGTAATATATGTTGCCTACCTTTTATTTATTCTAGTGCAGTCTCTTCATGGAGCTCCAGTATTCTGTCTCTTGTATCATGTAATTGTTGCATTTTGTCCATTAGATTAGTTTCTTATCTCTCTGCACGTGTGCTTGCTCATAAATTCAATCCATGTGCAAAAAGGAAAGAACCCTTTCAAGTCTTTATGCTTGTCTTTTTATATTTTACATATCCTATTACAGGACATCGCTGTCAACGCCAGCATTTTAGCACTGTTGTTGATTTCTTGGCAAGATTACGTTCAGTAGTTTGCCATTGCTTTCTGAGTGGCTGGCTCACATATCCCATAAGTAACGGGTGCAACGAGACCCGCTACTGATTCTCGCGCAGCTACATTTGCTAACGTGGATAAATGGGATTATGGAGACAGTCGCTAACCCCTTGGCCAGGGAGACGCTTATTGTCTACATCGTGCTAAATTCAATTTAGACCAAACTGGCACTGCATCCATGGTGTGGTCAATATCACACCTTATAAGTCCCAGGCCATTTCTTGGTGTACATGTCTGACTGGGTCAACCTGTGAGCCCAAGTCCAGTTTAATGAAGACGAAGACATGACCTTCGGGCCGGTGGGCAAGCATGCTGACCTCTGGGCTACCTTGGTCTTGTGCTCTATTACATGACGTGGCTTTCCGGAATATCAAGAAAACAAAAAACATTGGCTATATCTCAGACAAATATGACATCAACATGAGAAGAGATTAGAAATAGAAAAGACCAAGCAAAAGCTGTATTTTAGAAAACGAAAAGTATCTCAGTGCCATGATGCTATAGTAGGTCATGGAATAGTGAATTGATAGAATATAGGGCTGCACGCAATTCACTGTGAAGATCGAGCCGTTACAGATTTACGCCTTGCACGAGGGCGACAAGGCGAATCGTAAGCGAGCGGACAGTGTCTCCTCGAGACAATAAGGTGGGCGAGAACCATGGTCATCAAGTCTGGACCTGGCTCTGTGGTTCCAGTAGCACGGCCACAAGTTGTGCCGCTACTACTAGCGTGTTGTTAGGAATTGTGTTTGTTGAGTAGTTTTGTTAGCATGTAATGTTGAGGAAAGCAAAGTAAGTAAATGGCTTTTTCCAAACGCCTTCAGCCTTGGGTACGTTTGGTGCTAGACGCATCATTTCATCGACAAGTCGGAACTCGCGTGATATGATTAGTATCATACCTGGCGGTTGATCTTTCCAAGACATTTCTTAGTACCAATTGTAAACTGGCTTAGCCTAGGTAATAATTTTTTTTAAAAAACAAATCTGTCTTGATAATTTTCAGTCATGACCGGAGGCGAGCGCCCCCCCCCCCCTTCCTCACCTTTACGTGATCGCGGCTCCCAAAGTGTAAGTGCAAGCCTTATAACTCAAGCTAACTGCCAGTCTGGCAGATCAGTTTAGCTGAATCTAATTTACCAGAATAATTCATTGTTGGGAACAATGGGACCATAAGGTATCGTGAGAAATAACATAATTAGTCTTGACTGAAAGAAAGAAGTACAAACATTGCCCTGCTAAAAAATAAAGCATGCCCGGAAGCCGGATCCTGCCATGGTTCTGTGGTGTGATAGGACCACCACATTTTGTAGACCTGAATGCAAACGAACGAACGAACTTTATTTTTAAAAGGGTCACACATTGGGCACGCAGGATCGTCTTACTTTCAGCCCTTCCAGTCACTCATCTTTAGTTCATCAATTGTGCATGTTACATTCACTAAGACCTGAATGCAAACGAACGAACGAACTTTATTTTCAAAAGGGTCACACATTGGGCACGCAGGCCCGTCTTACTTTCGGCTCTTCCAATCACTCATCGTTCGTTCATCAGTTGTGCATGTTACATTCACTAAAAAAACAAACATTGTCAAATAAGTGTTTTGTAAACATAAATGATGCATATTACCATGTTATGAGACAGGTAGGCAGGCAGACACATGTACACACGCACGTTCATAAACACATACATGCAATACTGCATACACACTTACACCATCTCCACAAACTCTCGCAGTTATGCACCCACGAGGAGTAAGTGGCCATCGTTCCCCCACGTAGCGAGACGACAAATGCAGACGGTGAACCCTGGTCCGACCGCGCTGATGACATTAAAAGCACATCTTCTTATCAACTACGCTAGCAGGCTTGTTTTTGTATAAGTTAAAGCCGTCAAAACCTTTATAGATTAGAACGAATATAATACCACTCAGAGTACGGAGAGCATTCGTATTTCCCGTGACAGTTTTCTCCTGTCCTCATGCCCTTGAGACTCCCAGTGGAGTTTTGGTCCACAAGTACAGATGTCAGTTGAAGCCCACACCCTTTGTAGGACACTTCATGGTTGCTAGGATGTTGGCTGTTTGTAACTACGGTGCCAGACAGCCTGTCTCAGACCAGCTCTCTTTATTCGCATGTTAATACCGGCCCTCCTCTCAGGTCTACAGAGTTAATATTCTTTACTTCCCCTCCCCCATTATTAAAATGTCAAAAATCCTTTGAAGGACGTTGCGACCAACCCGAACCCCAGGTTGACCTACAAGGCAATTGTATTTACGTTCAGTAGTTTGCCATTGCTTTACGAACGAGAAGTCAACGTTAAAGCCCAACTGACCGATGTAGGAGACAGAAGTTTAAGGTAACAGAAGTTTAAAGAAGAGAGCTCGTATCCATTCGTCCACATTGACGTCATCTTCCTCTTTAGGGCCCCGGTAATACACGAGCGCTGTGACAATATACGGGGGAGAAACATGGACATTTAACATTTAGCTCACAGGACACGTGTAGCTGGCTGTCGATATAAGTAGTGCAGACGAGTATTAAACATTCAATGGGAGAGAGAGAGAGAGAGAGAGAGAACAAACAGACCTATCCAACTTCTATTTCTGCCACGTTCCTCTTTCAAGATGAATGCGTCTTGTACTCCCGGGCTGTTGTCTCTATACCCAACATCTTCACTTCTCATTTGTCCGTACCTTTGATTCGCAAGCGGTGAAAGACATTCTTTGTTTTGACTCAAAAAACTCTGATGCAACTAATAGTTATCTGCCCCGTCCTTGCTAGAAAGCATACATCGTTTAGTCAACAGTGATGACGAAAGAGACTTGTTGATTCCCAAGTCGCTTCTGGTCTGGCTATAGTAAATTGATTAACGGGAAACAATACTGCCGCGCGTTCTCTGGACGGAAATAACATTTATATTTCCTAATCTCAGTTGCGGTGTTTCAACACGACGGAAGCTCTGACAATGAAAGCACAAGAACATCTATCAAGAGCTATCCCTTCACACGGAGTCTTGTGAAAACTGTGCCAAGTTTACTCGGAGATAATCATCATCATGTGCCCTGCCAGCTGGCACAGGCGTTCATATCTCTGCACAGATCTCAGTCCTTGGTATTCTGGATAAACTCAGCTGATGATATTCATCCACGGACTCTCAGTCCATCCAGCATAATTTCTTTCGTTCTGCTCCTATTCCTTTTCTCACTAATCTTTCCATTCGTCACAATGTTTTCCAATGTCTCCCGTCTCATAATATGACCCAAAAAATACCATGTGTTTCTTTCCTATAGTTGTATATAATGGGCTTACACTTACGATTGACAGATGTACACGCTCATACCGGTCCAGACACTTGATTTGAGGCACTCAGCTGAGGGATATGGCTGAACGCCTCTAAGTCAAATCCCTTGGATGTGAGGGCTTGGCCGCTACTCACCTCCTGCTCTTGGAGGTTTGATGCTGAACCGGCAGCATCTGCAGCCTACCTTGTTTCAGACGTGCTGGTTATCCTTTCCTCTGGATAAAACAAGGCAAGGCCGAGAGAAGGATCATGTTGTATGGGCAACTCATGTTCTCTGAATCCAAGCTCAGGCATTATGCGATGGAATTCTAACTCTAGTTCCAATCCACATACTTTCGTCTATAAAGACGGCAAGGTGCCAAGAGATGAAAGATATAATGGGAATATTCTTAAACAAGTGAATCGGTACAATTATCTCCTAATGGTCATAACATCTGACGGAAGATGCCTCGAAGTGATTAGAACATGGCGAAGGCAGCCTTTTGCAAAATGAAAAAAAAACAAAAAACATACTGACCAATAAAAAGAGATTATTTGCAACGAGAAAAAGAGTATTGAGGTGCTACATAGAACCTGTGCTTTTGTATGGATGCGAAGCGTAGACAATGAGCAGACAAGCTGAAAAACATCTGATGGCTGTGGAAATGTTGTTTCTGAGGAAAATTCAAGGAATACCATGGACAGACAGAAAAACCAATGACCAAGTCCGACAAGAAACAATTGAAAACCGTAAACTGATTAGAGAAATTAGACGTAGACATTCACAATTTTTGGGTCATGTTATGAGAAGAAATAAATTGGAGAACTTGGTGACAACTGGCAAGATCGAGGGGAAGAGAACAAGGGGAGGATAGAGAAGTAAATACCTGGATGGCTTGGCAAGAACACTGAGCTGACCCACGACTCTGGTGATCGAGTGAGATTGCAAAACATAACCTCCCACGCTTACCGGCATGGCACATGATGATGACGATGATGATGATGATGATGATGATGATGAAGATGATGACGATGATGTTGTTGTTGTTGTTGTTGTTGTTGTTGATGATGATGATGATGATGATGATGATGATGATGATGATGATGATGATGATTAAATGTTCTAGTTTCATTAGCCTCTTCCAGACAATCGTCGTTAGTTACTCTGGCAGTCCAAGGTATGCGCAACATTCATCTCAGGAACCGGTTCCAAATATTGCTGTATGTAGCCGGGGCGCAGTGTTGGGGTGAGCGCCCAACATTGCTTAAATACCCCAATGGCTCGTGAATACATAACCTATGCAGCAAAAGTCCAAATCCTGGCCTTCACGTGGCGGAACTGTTTCTACTAACTGGAGAAGGGGCGACGGCGAGTTTCTGGCGCCTAAAAATAACCAGTATGCTCTAGATGTGTATGCACATACATGCATGTGCAGACACGTGTGCGCGCGTACACATCTAAACTCGAGTGAGACCACAATCTGCTCTAGCAAGGGAAAGGTGCTGAAGACGGAGGCAACCAGCCAGGAGGCGCACCACAGAAATCAGAATGCCACGCAATTACGCAAAATGGAATATGTCGACAACTGCTAAATGTTATGGTGCTCGCCCTGCTTTGGACCCCCAGGCAGGTGCAGTGCCGAGCCCTATGTCTCGAAAGGGTCCAACCCCAACTACTGGAGGTCCTTCTCAGATGTCCTGTGGAGCCAGGGGACATGAGAATAGAACGGCTGGCCATACTAAACAAAGACTTAAAATAATGCACTGGAATGCGGAGGGAGTCAGCAAAAAAAAAAAAAAAAGAATTAGAAAACATCCTTGTCCAAGAAAATGTGAGCGTATGTTGCTTGCAAGAAACTCACCTCAACGAAAATATAGCCTTCAAAATCATAGGCTACCAATGTTACCGATCTGACCGAAAGGACAGGCGAAAAGGTGGGATACTGACCCTTGTAAAAAATAACATCACTGCTTCCCAAATCGAAATATATATGGAAGGGACTGAGTATCAGACACTTAAACTTAAGACAGGCAATACAGACCTACATCTGATCAATTACTACTGTCCAGGTGACCGCCCACAGGCACTGGACACACTACCATTAACAGAAAAAATGATTGTGTGTGGCGTTTTCAACAGCCACTCGCAGAGTTGGGGCTATGATCACATGGACCAGAGCGGAGAGAGACTGGAAGACTGGCAGGATGAGAATAGATTCATCTTGATTAACAAGCCGTCCGACCCACATACTTTCTACTCGAGATCATGACACACTACAACTACACCTGACTTGGCTTTTCATTCACCAGACCTGGAGTGGAACATTAAACGAATTGTTGGGAAACAACTTGGTGGCAGTGATCATCGTCCAGTCTTTCTAACTGTAAAAAATGAGCTTGTAAGTGAAAGCAGCACCCTCTCGAGGTGGAACTACAAGAAAGCAGACTGGACAATGTACAAGAATCGAACCAGCATATTGGTTAGAAACCTGAACACTGAGAAAGACATAAATAAAGTAGTTGAAGAGTTTGGGAAATGCATACTACAGGCAGCGCGAGAAACAGTACCAAGAGGAGCCCGTAAACAATATAAACCCTACTGGAGTAGTGAACTGGAACAGTTGCATAATGATGTGGAAGTGGGTAGAAAGCAAGCAGAGGCCACACCCAGCCAAGAGCACCACAATAAATCCCAGCACGCAAAAGCCAAATTCCAAAGGGCGAAGCTGCAGGCTAGTATAACAGTGTGACTGTTATGAATTGCATCGTCTCGGGTAGCAGCTTAGGGTTCCATCTGGCGAGATTTAGGTTTAAAGTTGAAGATTTTATAAAGAAATGTTGTAATTAGAGCCATGACCTGACCTTTTGTGGCCATGCTGATCATATATCCTAAATTTCAGCACTGTGTCACAAGATGCCACAATTGATGACGAAGTGAATGCAAGAATCTCCAAGGCCAGTGCGGCCTTTGGCAGACTGTACAAGAATGTATGGGACAGAACTGGAATAAGCCTGCAAACAAAGCTAAAAGTCTACAAAGCAGTTGTATTATCCACACTGCTATATGCTTGTGAAACCTGGACTGTTTATCAGCGACACGCTAGGAAATTAAACCACTTCCAAACAGTCTGCCTAAGGAAGCTACTGAAGATTAAATGGAAAGACAAGATTCCAGACACTGAAGTCCTAGAAAGAGCGTCCATGCCCAGTATCCACACTATACTGATGAAGAATCAGATTCGCTGGGCTGGTCATTTGACTCGCATGCCAGATCACAGGCTCCCTAAACGAATTTTTTACAGCGAACTGCGTTGTGGTAAACGCTCCCAAGGTGGCCAGAGGAAACGCATTAAAGACACTGAAAATCTCACTGAATGCTTTTGGAATTCATCATGACACGTGGGAGGCTGCAGCCAGAGAGCGAAATTCGTGGCGTGCATCATTACGCAAGGGTGCAGTCATATGTGAGGCAACCAGGACTGCAAGAGCTGTGAAGAAAAGGCAGGACAGAAAAACCATTGCAGGAAATCCTCCTCCAGAAACGTCAAGCATTCTTTGCCCACATTGTCAAAGAACATTTCGAGCCAAAATAGGCCTTATCAGCCATCTTAGAACCCATGGCTCCATACCTTCAACCCCACTGGATGAAATGAATGGTCATCATCATTCTTGATGGACAAACAACAACAACAACATATCCTAAATTTATATGAAAATAACAATAAACGTAACAGAACCAGAATTCGCCTGTGTTTGTACTCGCCCTTTGAGTCTGAGAAATTAAAGAATGCCTGCACCATTATACGTCACGTCCTTTGACGCCCCTTGCAGATGGCGTAATGGTTGGCGACTGTGCTATACTAGACGGAAAAGCTGGCAGGAGAAAACGGAGTCTCTGAACTTTGAAAGAGACACAAGGAAATTGTGGAAGCTAATGAAACAACTTAACGATGAGGGCACAGGGAGAAATTCAAAAATTGCAGTACATAAAGATGTAAACATCTTAACAAGAAAGTAAGCAGCTGACCATTTTGCGGACTCATTCGCACAAGATAACAATATCAAAATTAGTCCAGAGAAACAACAAGAGATTCGAGAGAAACGGCATCATACAGGACAGCAGGAAATAGTACATGAGGTTCTGGAGGCCTGGAGGCACCCATCACAATCAGCGAACTGGAGCTAGCCATATCAAAACTGAAAATGAGAAAGTCACCAGGAGCTGATGGTGTCTCCAATGAAATGATCAGGAACCTAGGAACAGAGGCCAAAGCAAAGCTGTTGCAGATCTTCAATAACAGTTGGAACTTAGGCAGTGTTCCACAAGCCTGGAGAGAAGCAATCATGATACCCCTCCTAAAATCAGGGAAAAATAGTTCCATTGCCTCTAGCTACAGACCAATTAGCCTCACCAGCTGCCTCTACAAAAGACTGGAGCGCATCATCAATCACAGACTGCAGTGGTACATTGAAAGTAAAAACATCCTTGTGCCACAGCAAGCTGGCTTTAGGCAGTGCTACTCTACGGAAGATCAGACAACCTACCTCTCTCAAGAAATTGAGGATGCATTCCAAGAGAAGAAGCTTGTGCTTGCGGCATGGATAGATCTAAAGAAAGCCTTTGACAAAGTCTGGAAAGAAGGTTTGACGAAGAAGCTGAGAAACTGCAAAGTCAATGGAAGAATGTACAAATGGGTGAAAGCATACTTGCACAACAGAAGAGCCCGAGTACAGATAGACGGACTAAAGAGCAAGAAAGTACTACTGCGTCACCTTGTTCCCCAGGGCGGAGTCTTGTCCCCAACACTTTTTCTAATCTTCATCAATGATCTCGTTGCTAATCTACCGCATAGAATTAAAGCGGCAATGTACGCCGATGACCTGGTTCTATGGAGCACAAATGAACATGCATCAGTGACCACCAGATTGCTACAAAGAGCTGTAGACACATTTGTTGCATGGGCAAATAGATGGTGTGTCAGCATAAACACTGACAAGTGCAGCACCACCCTATTTACCCTCTCTCCAAAACAAAAGGCAGGGATCATCCAGATAAATGGAACACCCCTAAGAGAAGATAAAGAACCAACATATCTTGGAGTAACATTTGATGGCAGGCTGACATGGAGAAAGCACATCAACAAAGCAGTAGCAAAAGCCAGAAAGAAAATAGACATCGTGAGAAAGCTAAGTGGAACCACATGGGGAGCCAGTGGGAAAACACTTAGCAAAGTTTATCAACAGAGCATACGACCACACCTGGAATACGGGTCAACTGCATGGCGTTCGGCATAAAAAACCACACTTCATGAGCTGGATAAGGTGCAAAATCAAGCACTTAGGGTCACCACAGGAGGGATGAGATCAACCCCTATAGTGGAAATGGAGAAGATGGAGAGGACACAAGCACGGACAGAACGCAGAGATACGAAAACGCTAATACAAGCAGAAAAGTTCCTCAGCTTGCCAGGCCACCCTATGAAGAACAGATTTGAAAACCTAGCTATGGGGCGGTTGAAAAGAAGTAGTTTTATCCACCAGGCCAAACGACTCTGAAGAGAAACCACCGATCTGCCCACAGTTGGTATCCCCCTAACAACTATTTAAGCGCGAACTCCATGGAAAGATGAACATAGACTCATTACAAATCCAGACAAAAGTGAGAGGAATATTTGACAAGGAAGAACAGAACAGTGTGCAGCGCAGAACAGCCACTCTCAGCTTCCTTGGTGAAGAATACCTACAGAACCTCTGGATCCGAGTCTACACAGATGGGTCAGCATAAAATGCTGTTCGAAATGGAGTAGCGGGAGTGTACATAGAATACCCAAATAATACTAGGGACACAGCCAGAGTACCGACAGGAAAGTACTGCCATAACTATGATGCTGAAACTGAGGCAATCAAGATAGCAACAGAGAAATTACTAAATACCAGCAATGGTACACAACCTGTGGTGGTATAGACAGATGCAAAATCAGTATTCGAGGCGCTCCTGTCTGGGAAATTGCCAGTATTAAGGACACTACTTTCTGAACTTAGCCGTCAGCATAAGGTCACCATACTGTGGACACCATCCCACTGTGGAGTACCCGGAAACGACAGAGCTGATCAATTGGCCAAGGAAGGAGCCAAAGAAGAACAGCCTGATGTGCCCGTTACATACTACCAAAAGAAAAGAATGATCAAATCAGTCAGAAAGCCACCAAAACCAGCTCAAGATGACTACCACGTTATGGACAGACCAGAACAAGTCATTATTCTGCGCCTCAGAACAGAACACAATAGATTACGCAATCACAGGTATACAAGATGGGTGAAATAGCCATGTGCACATGTGGATTGGGGTCGCAGACAGCAAATCACATACTCCTAGACTGCCCAAAATATAACGTATCTAGGCAAACCTGCTGGCCTAGAGAGACGACAGTGGAAGATAAACTCTATGGACCGCTGTGTGAACTGAAAAAGACAGTTAAATTCATACAAGAGACAGCATTGCAGTTATAGACATATTTCAAGCGAACGAAAGAAGAAGAAGAAGAATCTCAGGAACCACATCTTCGTTGCTTCCAAGTATTTCCTAATTAGTTCACAATTAACTGCCACGCAACAAAACATTTCAGAAGTCTCTTTCTTACATTTAATGATAGTGACTTATTGCAAAACATACTTTTCCTTTTCAACTAGAGTGGCAACGAGACCTGGGGATGCAGATGTGGCTGTAGCCTTGGAGCTTGTCATCCGGTCTGCGGTTCAATAGCAGCATCTGCATCTCCAGGTCTCATTGACGAATTCAGGTACTACCATATGAAAGCTATGAGAGGTGGAGATTTGGGGGAGGTGGCTACTTGTTTTAATCAGAGCAATAGCACAGCATTAATGCCCCAATAGTGGGTCCACTACCCAAGCCAGGCAAGGACCATTCAAGACTTAATGGCTATAGGATTATCACCTTGCAGAATACATCTGGCAAGATATTGGAACATGTTGTTGTTGTTGTTAAGCTGCAAAAATTTCTTGGCATGGCATGCCAATGTCACCCTAGTATATATCAACAGAGTTAATGTGATGGCTTGAGTTCTGTGACAGTAACCGTTACCACCTCGAGTTTCCTTTGGGCACTGACAAGGTGAATCTTTCGCCGTATTGCTGATATGATGTATGGTATGTCAACATTTGACTGTCCAGTATATGACACTGCAGATGTGTTTGTGTCTGCCTATACTGTCTAGTCACCTGATATTCTGTTTGAATGTGTCAGTTTACGACTGTATAATTTTACGATAGTCTGTATCTCTGTTTGTATGTGGCAATAGCGAAATGCCTACTTCTATGACATTATGTAGCTCTGTGTGTGTCCGTGTGGCATTCTGTAGCGCTGTGTGTGCGTGCGTGCGTGCGTGCGTGCGTGCGTGCGTGTGTGTGTGTGTGTGTGTGTGTGTGTGTGTGTGTGTGTGAATCTATGAATATCTAATCTTATGACATTCTGTAGCTGGCTGTCTACGTGTCCATTTCCCTCAATTATATTTGTCTCAATAACCAATATTTTTTCAATACTAAGTTGTGTTGGAGAGATATATTTGCTATTTTTTCCAACCAATGAATTTGTAAAACTCTTTTTAGCACTTATATTCACAGGCACGTATCGTGCTTATTATGTGATCTGAGGACAGCAATAACAATATTTTTAATATTGAGTTGTGTTGGAGAAATCAATTTGTTATCTTTTCCAACCAATGAATTTGTAAAACTCTTTTTAGCACTGATATTCACAGGCACGTATCGTGTTTATCATGTGATGTGAGGACAGCAATAACGTCTCAGTCCAGACTCCACACGGGAGACGTGCTAGCGTATTGACTACTAAGCTGGTTTGCCGACCTGCTGGTCATGGGTTCAAATTCGCATCGGAACGGATGTGAAAAATGACCCGAGACCGACTCAGGCTAAAATGTTGGCACCAGGAAACGTCTTAGGAAGTAAAGGCGGCTGGTGTGAGACTGACAGTCACTGATCACATCACCCACCGAGTCCCAATTGGTCGATAAAATATGAGACCAGCACCATATACCCAATGCACCGTAATCCATGTAAAAAGGTCCTTTGCTTAACTTCAGATTTCACGCAGAAACTGGCACAATACGAAAGGATGACTTGAAAGAAATCATCTGTCTTCAGGTGCTAATTTTAACACACAAGAAAATATTTTAAGAGTGAACAGAACGTTGGTTTACACAACGATCATGGGGAAAAACAGGGCAAGACGATCTTTTGGCGAAGCTAAAGAAACGAGAGAAAGTATTAATCAAATGAAGAACAGCTAGCCAGATCTGAATCCCCCAGACGTGCACGTGAGAGATGCAGGTGTTGTGATAACTAACTTCTCAGTGCTCACCCTCCTGGCCGAGAAAACACACTCGAAACCTCCTCCTCTCCTACCGAAAAAAAAAAAAACCTCCAGAAGGGGGTTAGTTTACGTCTCAATAATTACTCCCACACATCTGCCGCAAGTGCAGTTTAGCATCATTAAGGCGTGAGATATCCCTGCGCCATAAATATCATGTGGTACATCCTTCCCTCTCACTTTCGTTTACTTCTCCACCCTTCAGCCTACCCATGTATTTTTTGCACGTTATCTATCCGTCTTATTAGCTTCCCGCCGCTCTTTCACCGCAATTCCACATCTTCCTCCATTTATTTCGCATTTGAAGTGGTTGACTTGTTGATGATCTGATTGGAGTTACATCTCTGAGGGTATCTGGCGGGAGCATCTCGCAAGCTGAATATGTGATTAAGGAGGCCCGTACAGAGCGCTTGAGATCGTATTGTCTGGTCTGAACTTGAGTTCCTGGGTGTTTGAAATGATAAAAATGAAGCACCGAAGCGTGTTTGTCCTTATTGGTAAATCTGGATATAAAAAATCATTGGACAGAAAAGATTAAATCATCTTATGCTTACAGGCAAAGTTCTTGAATGTTACCAGATGAGCTGTGTTGATAAAACGAGAAAGCAAAAACGTAACTGTTTTATTTTGAAAGAAAAAGAATGAAAGATTGAAGATGTAGATCATAGCGTGTAGTTTCTTTTAACAATTTTATTCACATGCATAGTTCGTGTTCAAAAACAGGAGCAAAACTTGTTGAGTTAGTGAAAGATGCGTACATTCGTGATCCTTCTTCTTTTTCTTTTGTCCTATTACTGTAGCTGTAAAGCTTAGTAGATAGGATGAGATGGATGCCACAGTTTAGTGATGCTATTTTATTCACGTCTAAATCGGTTGCCTTGAGTGTTACTCCACGTTGGTTGATTTATTCTTCTCTTGTTTTTTTTTTTCATTTTGTTTCTGTAGCCCGTTTATTGGAACAATTTAACCATCCAACGGCTTACTAAGCATGTCTTGGTATCATTCATAACTGCACATTTGAGCTTAAATATAATCACAGTAATATTGTGTCCCACCTTCGTGACGCCGAAGTCTTATTCATCATTATCATCATCAAGCGGATTTGCAGAAAGTCTTTATCACCACAGTCGACCATACAGACTGTCGATCATTCACCATTTCCCCTGCCTCGTAGATTTGTATGCCCATGATGTCTTTAATTTGTTTAACCTGGGTGATACATATATGTGCTAGAATTCGTAGTCCGTTCATTCTTTAATGTTCTCGGTTCAATAATTTATGTACCTTCCTCTTCCTCGTTAGTCGTCACCTGTAAGGTAGTTATTGATGTCATGTATTTTAAATTATTTATGTACCAATCAGAACATACTGTGAGCCGAGAAAGCACAGTCGCTAGCACGCTTGCCAGTCGGTCCGACTATCATGTGTTTAAACCCCAATCCATGCGGATTTTAAGATCAAATCAACCGAAAATGAGTACCGAAAAATGTAATGTGGAAGTAAAGGCGGCAGAGGTATTATTGACTATATCACCAGTCGAGTGCCGATTGATCTATGTAAATATACGTCTATAACCACAAGGGAGTAGCGGTAACGTAGTGGCTAGACGCTCGTCTGTCGACCCGGTGGTCATAGGCTCGAATCTGCATATTAAGGAATGTTTTAAAAATAGATTTGGGCTGCCAGGTCGAGCCAGTCTAAAATGGTTATCAAGACATGTCTTGGGGAGTAAAGACGGCCATCGTGCGGAGTCTCCGTGGCGAAGTGATCAAGCCGTTTGACTCAGGATCCGAAGGTTGTGGGTTCGATTCCGGGCCGCGTCCTTCGGTTCACGAGTGAAATTTTTCGGAGACTCCTGTGGGTCGTCGCTAGAGCTACGGAGTTCGTGCTGTGTGTGACGCTTTCCGCGCCACGGAAAGAGACCGAACCATATAGGATAAAATCATGGTGCAATGAAGTCGACCCTGTCGACTTTTAGACGGAGTTCGTGATACTGATCTTATTTTTCCATCAATTGGAAGTATGGAGTCAACTGACCATATCTTCCGTCAATTGGAATTATGGAATCAACTGACCATATCTTCCATTAATTGGAAGTATGGAATCAACTGACCATATCTTCCATCAACTGGAAGTATGGAATCAACTGACCATATCTTCCATCAACTTGAAATATGAAATCAACTGACCATATCTTCTATCAATTAGAAATATGGGATTAAATGACCATATCTTCCGTCGATTGGAAGCATGGAATAAACTGACCATATTTTCCGTTAATTGGACATTTGGAATCAACTGACCATATATTCCATCAATTGGAAGTAAGGAATCAACTGACCACATCCTCCGTCAATTAGAAGTGTGGAATCAACTGACCATATCTTCCGTCAGTTCGAAGAATAATGGAATCAACTGACCATGTCTTCCATAAAATGGAAGTATGGAATCAACTGACCATATCTTCCATCAATTGGAAATATGGGATTAACTGACCATATCTTCCGTCGATTGGAAGCATGGAATAAACTGACCATATTTTCCATTAATTGGAAATATGGAATCATCTGACCATATCTTCTATCAATTGGAAGTATGGAATCAACTGACCACATCCTCCATCAATTAAAAGAATGGAATCAACTGACCATATCTTCCGTCAGTTCGAAGAATGGAATCAACTGACCATATCTTCCATCAACTGGAAATATGAAATCAACTGACCATATCTTCCATTAATTAGAAATATGGGATTAACTGACCATATCTTCCGTCGATTTAAAGCATGGAATAAACTGACCATATCTTTCATCAATTGGAAGTATGGAATCAATTGACCATATCTTCGATCAATTGGAAGAATAGAATCAACTGACCACATGTTCCATCAATTGAAAGTATGGAATCAACTGACCATGTCTTAAATCAATTGGAAGTATGGAATCAACTGACCATATCTTCCATCAACTGGAAATATGAAATCAGCTGACCATATCTTCCATCAATTTTTACATTGGCACCTTTCCGTCTTGACAGACGATAGTTTGGTACATTGTGCTTCAAAAAGGCTTAATAACTACTATCTATGGCGGTGGCGAGTGTGGCTGGTAAGGCCAATTCTTGCTGCAAATGTTTGCCCACAGTAGGTGCATGTGAAAACATGGTCATTTCCACCATTTTGCACCATCTTACGTCTCTCACGCTCTGTGTGTGCTTTATCTGCAATCATTTTCTCCTTTGTCTTTATTCCATTTCTGATAGTCGCCCTCCATGCAACACGTTCAGCGGCGACGTGCTCCCATTGTGCATTATCAATGCCTGTATCAATCATGTCCCGCGTACACACATCTTTGTATCGTAGTAGAGGCCGACCCTGAGATCTCCTACCTGTCTGTAATTCACCAAAAAAGATGTCCTTTGGTATTCTACCATCATCCATCCTCCTAACGTGTCCTATCCATCTAAGTCTACGAAGACTGAGCATGGAATACACCGTCACACAACCTGATCTTTCCAATACTTCAGTATTTGTGATTTTGTCTTGCCACTTAATACCAAGTATTCTTCGCAGACACCGCATATGAAAGCTGTTTAAACGTTTCTCTTGGCGTGAGTAAGTTGTCCAGGTTTCACTGCCATAAAGAAGAGTACTAAGGATACAGGCTTGGTAGACGAGGACTTTTGTTTTGACAGTAAGCTTCCTGTTCTCCCAGACTCTTTTTGCTAACATGTTCATTGTTGTTGCTGCCTTGCCAATCCTGTTGTTGATTTCCTGATCGAGGGATAATTTGCTATTTACCTCTGATCCAAGATATGTAAAATGGTCTACTATCTCCAGTTCGGCGTCGTCAATAAAGATTGATGGTATACCATGTGCACCTTGTGGCATAATCTGTGTCTTCTTTTTGTTAATTGTTAAACCAAATTCAGAACAAGCATTGGAGAATGCAGATAGTAGATGTTGTAATTCTTCCTCAGAGTGGGTTGTAATCGCAGCATCATCCGCAAAAAGCAACTCTCTGATTAGTACCCTGCTAATTTTGGTCTTGGCCTTCAATCTCTGAGCATTATAGAGGCCACCATCTGAGCGTGAGTGAATGTATATACCTGTCATGAAATACTGAAGAGTTAACGATTCCCAGATGGACGACTGTATACACCAACTAACCAGGCAGGAGAAGGGTTAACCAACAAAGGAGTGACCAGGCGCATGTGTTTCTAGGTCAAGACCCAGAAGGAGGCCAACCGCGCAGGTAAAACTGTCGAGTGGAAAAATTGGTTTGCGACAAAAGCAGAGAGTATTATTGGATAGCATATTGCAGTCTGAACGTATGAATAACGGAAAAGTTTCAGATCTGTAAGTTTCCACTAACAATGATCATGCAGTCTGGATGTGAGGTGTCCAGCAATGTCAAGGACTATGCGGCAAAGATGACCGATATAAAGAGTGGCAATTCTTTGTGTAAGGAGTGTGTGTTCCAAACTGACCTGAAGGAGATATGTTCTTGAGTGGGAATAGAAATACACGTCCCTAATGATGGAAAGAGGGGATAATAGTGTGTTATTCGCTAGTGTTATTTCGATTCCAGGAACATAGATGCCTAAATAAGGTTTCCATACCAGTGCGGGACTTATCAACTAAAAGATAACACAGATGGCTGTGGTCAAGATCACCCAGTGTTGATAACCCACAAGAAAGCACTTTAAAGTAATAAAGCACGACACTTGTGCATAAGAAAGGAAGGAAAAGAAGTGGCATCTTAATAAGTCAGGAGGACAGAGAATGGAAAATAGAGATCATACAAACTAAAGAAAAAAGACTCAAATTACTCAGTATCAAAGAGTTGCAAGGTGCATACAAAGTGCCTATATCAATTAAGTGTAGAACTTTTACAGGACAAAAATAGAGAACACTAGAAACTCGATGTGTTTTTCCAGGATGGAATTAAGAACGCTATAAGATAATACAGACAATTCAGTTTACGCTGACAGCATATGGTGATCGGGTTAAATACATTCATACAGTGGTGAACATTTTTCATTACAAAAAACGGATATATCTACAGACTCAAGCAGACGGAGCTGTCAGGGTGAGACCGTTCTGTTATATCTATGTCATGTCCTGTACTCTAGCTGAGAGAAGAGACGAGAGAAACCACGGAGACTATCTATCAACATCTTATCTGGCAGCCACATTAGAAGAACATACCAACTACATAGACAATATCCATACATACACCAGACATAGTTTTTTATAATAAATCTTTTATCTTATCGTTGAAAGGAACTGTTGTCGGAGTATGTGTTGAGGGAATAATAGAGAGAGTGAAAGAAATAGATATATGGAAGGGAAGACAGAAGAGAGGAGTGTAGACCAAAGTCAGTCAATAATCCCAACAGATAATAAGTTTAAAGATGTGCTTGTTGAGTCCAGTCTCCTCTCGGGAATTTAACAGGACATAATTGGTGGAGCGAGCGGGATACGTACATACAGAATACCCATATGACCGGAAGGCATAACATGGCATATGAATAAAGGGGTACTTGCATATTGGCACAGGCATAGCGGAGTACCTACATGTTGGGACATACTGATTGGAATAAATAGAAGTATATATTGATGACTTTTAATGGAAGGACGTCCATTGGATATATGGTGCCATTACATTTATGGTAGAAACATTTCATTAATGCTGGTGACTTTGCAGTGAGAAATTTCCAGACAGAGTGAATGTGGATAGGTGGTAAGACACATTACATACCTAGTCACACGGTCACACGTCTACATAAGTCTTTATCCTATATCTCCTCTTGTGGATGAGAGAGTGGTTGTGATGTACTGTGTGGTGTTGGAGAACATAATAATTAATAGACATAGATAAATGATATAGGTTCTAGGTAGATTATCGGTTTATAGTGAGTATTCTTTACTGCTTTGAGGTGTCTTTACGCAACGTGCTGACTTATCTGCTGTAACTATGGCAACTCCTAAAGTAACTACAGCCGAACTGAGGGCCAACGGGGAGGCAATTGGTTTAGCCGGTTCCGAGCTAACTGATTATATACAAGAAAGAGAGCGAGAGGTTCGTCAAGCGGAAAGGGAGGAGCGGAAGACCCAGTTGGAAGCAGAAGAAGCCCACAAGATAAGGGAACATGAATACCGCATGCGAGAACTGGAGCTCAAGACACAAACTAAGGGAGAAATAGATGGAGTGGAAGGAAATTCTTCTTCACCTGGTGCAACCCATATGAGTGGACATGGTTACCATGCCATGAAGTTTCCCTTAGCTGTCTACGATCAGTCTAAGGAACGCTTTGACCAGTACGCATCTCGTTTCGAAGCAATGTCAGTTGCTATGGGGCTGGATCGGAGCAGATGGGCTCTTAAACTATCCCAGGGATTAATCGGTTCGGGATTCGACGTGTACACACGCTTACCACCAGGACAGGAAAATAATTACGAGGAATTAAAAGCCGCTTTGATGAAACATTTTGACATAACCGCACAAACGTATAGGAAGCAGTTTAGATCGTCTAGACGAGAGCCGGGAGAACTATTCGCCGCCTACAGTCTGAGGCTGAAATCCTATCTCCAGAAATGGATGGACTTGGCAGAATTCAAGAGGGATTATGAGAGTCTCGAAGAGATGATGGTGGTAGACCAAATGCGAAAGCAAATGTCGAAACCTCTCAGAACCTTCTTGGGAGAACAAGGGGCGGAACGGATTGATGTGGTGAATAAGCTGGCGGAACGATTCGTGGAAGTACATGGTGAAACTGAGGAACTAAGTACACAAACCAAAGGTCAGGAGAAACCAGAGAAAAAGAAACCTAAAAACTGGGAAGGAGAAAAAGGGGAACCTTATATAAATGTGATCAAGAGAAAAAGAAGAGGAAGAAGAGGGAGTAGGGAGGGAGGAGAGAGAGAAGAGAAAGAAAATAATGATGAGGGAAACGATATAAATAGTGTGAAGCCTAAACGTTCGTTCCTCAGTCGAACTCTGCCTACTACACACTACCTTTGATAGTAAAGAAATATGAAGAGAGAGAAGGAGAAAAAAGAGGATGAGAGTAAGGGATACGACAGATAGAGGTTCGTGTCTCCGCGTGAGAACAATAGTTAATTACTATTGCACCATCAATGTCTCGTGGTGTATGTTATCAGGTTATAGAAGAGAGGTACAGCCTCACCAGGTCTCTAAGCTACTCTAAATTATATTACTTCAGACTAACAAGTCGAAATAAAAGACAACTCAATAATATATTTATTTCCTTCTTGAACAATAACAGAGTGACAATCTACAGCATAATCACATAAAGTAACCAGTACATGCATTGAAGACACATCTACGTATAATCGACTCCAAAAAACAACACAATACTGCATGACGCCACAAGGGGAGGTAGATAATGTAATAAACTATACAACCAGATGTTAGGGAATCATTACCTACAATCACCTCCTAACCGCATGAAGAAACGGACTAAATCTAAGAATTACACCGGCCTTTGTTTCATAACTATCTCTCCGTAGGCTTATCAGTGGTACATGTATTCAGCCCAAACACCCATTGATCCACAGATTGATCCATCAATCCATATACCCAGGGATCTAATCCGCTCCCATCCAACTTGTCCAGCGGGTAACTGTTTACCCAGACAATGTCTGAAACATTATAAAACAATACCCGTGAGTTTATGTGAGAATAAACATTAGTCTTTCACTACCTACAAATTCCTTAACACCTATCGCTTCTTTATACTAGTATTAGTATATCTTAGCCATAACATAAATTAAGAACCTTATTGTGAACACATATGTTTAATTAATATTATTATCGCCTATTTCCCGACGCGCCGCCTACAGCCAACATTAAGTATTTAACCATTCACCCGAAGATCTGAACTCGCTGCCTGTACCACGCCGGGCCAGCCTAACTACACCTTAGCTACACAACCGCAGAAGCGCGACCTCCTTTCACCTATGTCCAGCTAACAAAAGACAACATTCCTTCCTGTGTCCGTCCCGTCTCCGGCCGACGATCTCACCTATTGTCTGGTTGACCTAGTGATCGCGAGTGCCTTGCCATCTTCTTCTGCCGTCTGCTGGGTTTGGTCGCTGTGTTTATATCCTTGCAATACTGCCATCTCTGCGTATTTAAATGCCGTGTTGACCCGCCTAGTTATCATCAATCTTGTAGGCTAATGGCTCAGTTTACATGAACATATACAGTTTATCCACACTCTGCTTATCTCTCCGATTAATATGACTCCCAACACTCTATTTCGGCCATTTATATATACGTAATTTGCAGGACGTCGCATCCAATCCTAATCCTTTGTCGACTGCTCATAATTATTCGGTAAACTTACCTACAGTAGTTTGCCATAGCTCTCTAAACTAAAGTACCTGATTTATAATATACAACTAAACTAATTAGGTCTAAGTCTTATGTCAACTTACATTCTTCTTCTGCCATCCAGTGGGTTTTATGGTCGTCCTCCTGGGTTTCATTTGTCTCTGCCCAATCAATCGCTTGTCGTGGATCCCACTTGACCTTATTGTCATATCTGACCTTTAGTCTCCTGCGTGGTTCCAACCGCAGTGTTCCTGGCTATGGTCGTCCTGTTTGACGTTTAGCCATCTACTGCAACTAACGAGCGGTCTCCTTAGCTGGCGGTCCTCTTAACTCAAGTGGCTTTCTTGCACTTTAACGACCCTCGGACTCTGCGTGTCTTTCCCTTCTTTGGCTTATCTGCCTTGGGTAGGTTCAGTTCACAGATCCTTAGTCGCTCTCACTCCTATCAGTGATTCAGACGAGTTCTAGCATGAGCGCTTGTCCGTCTTCCTTCACTTCCTCCTCCTACAGATACTATACAGACTTGGGCACGGATTAGCCACAATTTCTGAAGTCCTGTTACTATGTTCCTTGGGCTGCCCCAAGAGGGCTCAGCCCCCCCGCCGCTCCCGGAGTCCACTATTAACTGTCCTCTCTCCTGCTCGACTCTCCTAACTGACTGGATCCTCAAGTATATATTACTTCTCGAGTTGGCGCCTTTCTTGAATCACGTGACGTCGCTGTCCCTTGTCCTCCAATCAGTACCTCGCGTACCCTGCTTAATTTGCATACTACCATCATATCATTAACCCAAATCTACATTGTCTCTGAAGTTCATGGTCCTGAGTTTATCGTCCTTGTTTGAGTTCATGCTCTTTAAATTAGATTTCCCAGCTCAAGCACATTCCCACTGCTATAAATCTGCCCCTCCGTTGTATTTCTTGCCCAAACTGACAGTTCCCCACAAAGCCTATGCTAAGTTTTGGTTTCATGTTTCCTGAATTTCTCATTTCATTAACAACGAAAGGTAAACTTTCGGTTAGCAGGCCATGATCAAGTCAGCGCCCGGTCACTCACTAATTTTGAACTTATACTGGACGGTGAACTTTCTGTCTCAAAATCATTCCAGTCATTGCCCTCTAGTAAACTGAGGCAGTATGTGAAAACCACTTTCCCTACTGTCTCATACCCACCTACCAAAAGTTGATGGGTCCCACCATCAATATAGCGTCATTCCTCCTTGAGATCGAAGCCCTGGCTCCGCATCTGACATTCCTCATAAACAATATTGTATGCCTAAGGGGAAAACTCTTTTTCGAACTTCCACCCCAAATAATAATAATAATAAAAAATACTGTTTGCATCCCCTGCTCTCCCAGTGCCTAAGGCAGTTAAATCTTGTTCGTCTTCTGACGTGCATCATAACAAAATAGTAACCAACTAATATTATCAATAAAGACAGTTCAATCCCTTGCATGCTGGGGATTCCCCAGAAAACAAAATCATCAATCAATGGGTGCAATACTTAGCGGCACCAAAATTAATAAAACAATGTCAATATAAGCATTCACTTAACATGCCACTCCCCTGTAACAACAACAAAACCAACAATCAAATTCACATCGGTGCTACCCACTAGGACGTATGTAGTCATCCTTGAATCTGAAAAAAAAACATTGTAACAATTCCTGTGACACGACAGGCAAATGCCTGGTCACCACACATAATAAAACAACCAATTCTCCCCTATTCGCAAGGACCATCAGCCTGAAGCTGCAATCTTCACAATAACCGCCAATGTACACAAAAACAGACCAGCCCCTACTGTAAGTAAACAACATTTAGTGGTCATAGAAACAAACCAAACATATATCATGAAACAGCTTTCGACATAAAAACAAATGTGCGCCCAGTCGTTGGACATCATGCTCAATTGTCTTGGCGCTGAAATAACTCTGAAAAAAATGTGTGCCCAGTTCTTGGACACCCTGGCGCTAACATGTATTCTCCGACCTGCTGCTTCACAAAAAAACATGTACCCGTATTAACGTCTACTCGGGTAATCTCAGATTATAAATGGACTTCTTGGCCTCCTGGCACGACGTTGAACCGTGTGTTGTCACTATGACACCCAATACTACAGTTGTGTCTGCCCCGAACACCATAAAGTGAAGCCCACACAAAAAAAATAAAAACGTTCGCATACCCGACTCGGCAACTTCCGCTATGGAAATAACAAGGGAGCTAACTGCTCCACAACAGTTGATCCTATCAAGTAGTCATATTGATTTAAACAACAAAATAACATGTTTCTAACTACATTCATGAACCTGTAAAACAAACAAAGGATGGCTAAACGCTACTACCCATATGCACGTGACTACAACAAAATTGTCATTCAATTATGAACCAACACTACACCACGAACGTTTAACTAATTATTTAACTGCTGTTCATAGTCACGCTGGAATAAATATATAAAGAATATGTTTCTGCTTGCGGGTGCTCTCTGGATTCCGTTTTCTTCTTCACTGAATTTCTACGATTGTCTCTTTGTGTCTATTCTATATGCACGGGCAGAAATATAGGGCGTCACTTGTCATTCACTGCCCAACACTGTTAACATGTCTAATTCTGGTATCCTGAACACGCTGGTAGGATGAATTCCACCTCTGTTCCCGCCTCTAAAAAAAGGGATATTCTAACTACCACGAATTACACTGTCATTTGTCTCTTCACAACAGCCATAATAAACTCACTAAATAAAACACAGGGGAATATCCCCTCTTGATGATCTAATTGTTCATGCGTGAATTTCTGGTATGCACATGTGCATTGTTTGGCACAGCCCGTCTCGCTCTGTTCTCTTCTGCAGAAGGAAAAAGGGGGGGGGGGGGAGTTGAAACATATTGTCCTGATGGTTTCAGAGGTTGCCACTGCCACCAGACGTATTGAGTTCAGCCAGGCAAACAGCTGCCTTCCCGACAAACTAACTGACATCCGTCCCACAGCCACAGGTTTGGATTGCTCTGCATGTCAGGTGTAGGAATTGTTCTTATACTTTGCATGGCTCTGGGTTTCACTTGCCATACCCTGTCGTCAATCATGACTCTACTTCCTGGACGAAGAGTGGGTGGCCTTGGTATAACGGCGGGGTATTTTATTGTGATACCCTTCAATCAGTGAGTTAGTCTTTAACGTGCACTGAAAAGAGGAACTTGTCCTTTAACGATAACAAGATAAGACCACCCTTACGTTGACTTGCTCTGCTCAGCTGTTGTCTGAGCTCATTTCGGACAGATTCCGCTGCGCTGACACTCCTTCTGAGTTGGCTATCCCTGGGTATTTTGTTGTAGTGGGTTTTCCTGTATTCTTGTAGCAAGGTGGTTATGGCCGGTGTACTTTACACAAGAGTTTCTAACTGACCAGACTTAGTAGAAACCTCGCCGACAGATAGATCAGACAATTTACCAACCAGCTATGAGATAAGTAGCCTAGTAAAGGAACACTTACTGAGACAACTATCGAGCAGGCAATCACGAACTACTGACTATAAGCGACAAATCTATGTATACGATCTCACTATGTAGTAGAGCCTGACACCACCGAGACAAAGTTCACATGGAATATTCTGGGAACTCCTGGACTACAATAGGAACCCCAGATTATTCTGGAA
The DNA here is from genome assembly GCA_014155875.1 of Cepaea nemoralis. Lineage (NCBI taxonomy): Eukaryota > Metazoa > Mollusca > Gastropoda > Stylommatophora > Helicidae > Cepaea > Cepaea nemoralis. The sequence continues at coordinate 290,188 of JACEFZ010015322.1, read as the reverse complement.
ACAATCCTTGCCAGACGACGCCATTTGTGATCAAGAGAAAAAGAAGAGGAAGAAGAGGGAGTAGGGAGGGAGGAGAGAGAGAAGAGAAAGAAAAGAATGATGAGGGAAACGATATAAATAGTGTGAAGCCTAAACGTTCGTTCCTCAGTCGAACTCTGCCTACTACACACTACCTTTGATAGTAAAGAAATATGAAGAGAGAGAAGGAGAAAAAAGAGGATGAGAGTAAGGGATACGACAGATAGAGGTTCGTGTCTCCGCGTGAGAACAATAGTTAATTACTATTGCACCATCAATGTCTCGTGGTGTATGTTATCAGGTTATAGAAGAGAGGTACAGCCTCACCAGGTCTCTAAGCTACTCTAAATTATATTACTTCAGACTAACAAGTCGAAATAAAAGACAACTCAATAATATATTTATTTCCTTCTTGAACAATAACAGAGTGACAATCTACAGCATAATCACATAAAGTAACCAGTACATGCATTGAAGACACATCTACGTATAATCGACTCCAAAAAACAACACAATACTGCATGACGCCACAAGGGGAGGTAGATAATGTAATAAACTATACAACCAGATGTTAGGGAATCATTACCTACAATCACCTCCTAACCGCATGAAGAAACGGACTAAATCTAGGAATTACACCGGCCTTTGTTTCATAACTATCTCTCCGTAGGCTTATCAGTGGTACATGTATTCAGCCCAAACACCCATTGATCCACAGATTGATCCATCAATCCATATACCCAGGGATCTAATCCGCTCCCATCCAACTTGTCCAGCGGGTAACTGTTTACCCAGACAATGTCTGAAACATTATAAAACAATACCCGTGAGTTTATGTGAGAATAAACATTAGTCTTTCACTACCTACAAATTCCTTAACACCTATCGCTTCTTTATACTAGTATTAGTATATCTTAGCCATAACATAAATTAAGAACCTTATTGTGAACACATATGTTTAATTAATATTATTATCGCCTATTTCCCGACGCGCCGCCTACAGCCAACATTAAGTATTTAACCATTCACCCGAAGATCTGAACTCGCTGCCTGTACCACGCCGGGCCAGCCTAACTACACCTTAGCTACACAACCGCAGAAGCGCGACCTCCTTTCACCTATGTCCAGCTAACAAAAGACAACATTCCTTCCTGTGTCCGTCCCGTCTCCGGCCGACGATCTCACCTATTGTCTGGTTGACCTAGTGATCGCGAGTGCCTTGCCATCTTCTTCTGCCGTCTGCTGGGTTTGGTCGCTGTGTTTATATCCTTGCAATACTGCCATCTCTGCGTATTTAAATGCCGTGTTGACCCGCCTAGTTATCATCAATCTTGTAGGCTAATGGCTCAGTTTACATGAACATATACAGTTTATCCACACTCTGCTTATCTCTCCGATTAATATGACTCCCAACACTCTATTTCGGCCATTTATATATACGTAATTTGCAGGACGTCGCATCCAATCCTAATCCTTTGTCGACTGCTCATAATTATTCGGTAAACTTACCTACAGTAGTTTGCCATAGCTCTCTAAACTAAAGTACCTGATTTATAATATACAACTAAACTAATTAGGTCTAAGTCTTATGTCAACTTACATTCTTCTTCTGCCATCCAGTGGGTTTTATGGTCGTCCTCCTGGGTTTCATTTGTCTCTGCCCAATCAATCGCTTGTCGTGGATCCCACTTGACCTTATTGTCATATCTGACCTTTAGTCTCCTGCGTGGTTCCAACCGCAGTGTTCCTGGCTATGGTCGTCCTGTTTGACGTTTAGCCATCTACTGCAACTAACGAGCGGTCTCCTTAGCTGGCGGTCCTCTTAACTCAAGTGGCTTTCTTGCACTTTAACGACCCTCGGACTCTGCGTGTCTTTCCCTTCTTTGGCTTATCTGCCTTGGGTAGGTTCAGTTCACAGATCCTTAGTCGCTCTCACTCCTATCAGTGATTCAGACGAGTTCTAGCATGAGCGCTTGTCCGTCTTCCTTCACTTCCTCCTCCTACAGATACTATACAGACTTGGGCACGGATTAGCCACAATTTCTGAAGTCCTGTTACTATGTTCCTTGGGCTGCCCCAAGAGGGCTCAGCCCCCCGCCGCTCCCGGAGTCCACTATTAACTGTCCTCTCTCCTGCTCGACTCTCCTAACTGACTGGATCCTCAAGTATATATTACTTCTCGAGTTGGCGCCTTTCTTGAATCACGTGACGTCGCTGTCCCTTGTCCTCCAATCAGTACCTCGCGTACCCTGCTTAATTTGCATACTACCATCATATCATTAACCCAAATCTACATTGTCTCTGAAGTTCATGGTCCTGAGTTTATCGTCCTTGTTTGAGTTCATGCTCTTTAAATTAGATTTCCCAGCTCAAGCACATTCCCACTGCTATAAATCTGCCCCTCCGTTGTATTTCTTGCCCAAACTGACAGTTCCCCACAAAGCCTATGCTAAGTTTTGGTTTCATGTTTCCTGAATTTCTCATTTCATTAACAACGAAAGGTAAACTTTCGGTTAGCAGGCCATGATCAAGTCAGCGCCCGGTCACTCACTAATTTTGAACTTATACTGGACGGTGAACTTTCTGTCTCACAATCATTCCAGTCATTGCCCTCTAGTAAACTGAGGCAGTATGTGAAAACCACTTTCCCTACTGTCTCATAAAGCACACAGAGGAGAGTTCAGAGAAGGTGAAGGTAGGAAACCAGAGCACCTCGAATTCTCAAGCGAAACGACAGTGGTCTGAAAAGTGGTGTTCGTTTTGCAAGGCGGCCTCTCACAACACCAAAGACTGCAGATCGAAACCTAAAAGTTCTTACTTCGCAGCATGCAAGGTGATTCCTACATCGGTGATCACAGACAAGGCTGAGGTCGGCGAAGGAGAAAAGAACAAAAAGGACACACGGAAACCTAGGAAGGGAACAGAGTGCACACACTGCCAGTCGACAACACATAATACTGTGGACTGCAGATGCAAGGCCAAACACGCCAATTGCATAACCAACCTCGAGGAATCAAAAGAGGAAGGCAAGGAAACGGTCAAGGAGATGAAAGACACTCAGGACCAAGAGAGACCACCTGTGGTTGAACTGATTGAAGTAAATGGCCAACAGGTTGCTTGTCTCTACGATACCGGTTTGGATGGGGAAGCGGTGGTGGACGCCAGCTTGGTAAGCCCAGACCAATTTACAGGGGAGACCATAGAAATACAGCCGGCAATGAGGAGTGCTGTTACCATGACGCTGCCAATCGCCAAGGTGGAGATTAAATCCAGGTACGTCACGGGCATTATTCCAGCTGCTGTATTATCTGACTCCTTATTTCCAATGATCATTGGCACGAAATATGTCTTTTTGGGGATGCCCAAACAGCCAGCCCAAAAGGGAACAGTAGTCAGTGGATCTCAAGGGACGGAAAAAGAGGCAGAGATACTATGCGACAACTCGGAGATAGGAGAATTGCATACTGCCCAGAGGAAGGATACTACGTTGCATCCTTGCTACAGGAAGCTGCAAAGAAGTGCTGAGCCACCAGAACGGGGACAGTACTTTCTGAAGAATCAACTACTCTATCGGAGAGCTGGGAGGGGAGATAACCTGCATGAGCAGTGGGTGGTTCCAGAGACCCACCGTCTTCACATTCTTCAGAGTGGACACATCATAGGCGAGAATCGACATATGGGTGTCAGAGAGACCTTGCAGCAAATTTCCGGCCATTATTGCTGGCCAGGAATGACCGGAGAGGTACGCCGGTGGGTGAAGTCTTGTTCGGAGTGCCAGAAAGCACCACCCAACAAGCGAATTAAGAGGAAACTAGCTCTTAAAGTGGAAGACAAAGTGGAAGTGTGGAGTCCAGCAGAGACCAATATACCCCAAGTAGGATGGAAAGGACCTTATCCTGTGGAAAAGGTGGTGTCCAAGAACATCTACAAAATACGGATCGGGGAAGAGAAGAAAAATCTCCCTAGACATCTCATTAGGAAATATGAAGAGAGATCCGGGAGCAAAGCTTCGCACTTTATGGTGATGGCAGCCATTGGGACAAAGGTTACCAGTCCAGACGAAGACCAGAGATCGCCAGTACAACATAGGAGGGCCTATGGGACAGTACGTGATAGGTCAGATTTACCCAACGACAGGAGGAGGGAAATCACAAGTCAGGGAAAGGACAAGAGTGAAAGTTTCACAGGTAACCAAGTTCAGAAGGGGTGGGTAACGTCGGGAAAAGCGAGAATTACCCAGGACTCCAACCAAAGATTGGCTGACCAGATACAATATCGCCCAAGATGGTCCTGGAAGCAAAAGTCCAGGAGGTTTGGGAAAGACGACTCGGTCCGACGAGGACGAGGCGGAACATCCCCAGAGGAAAAACCGGGGGAAACCAAGAGGACATGGAAGCAGTGTTACAATCAGGATGGGACAATCCGTCTGTATTGTGAGCCGTCGCTGACGCAAGTCGAAAGTAGGTCGACTGAACGTACAGGAGCGAGGAGCCAACACTAGTTTCAATCGTGAGTAGTATAGTAGGGTGTCAATTAGAGCGCCTACTGGATAATGAAGTGAGCCATGTGAGGATCCAATCATATCATCAACACGTGGTGTTAATAGCTACTTCGCAGAAGCTCAACGCACGGTGGATGTGATGGACGTTGTTGCTGCAACTGGACTTCACATTGGAATACTATGGTAAGGAGAATGTAGGAGCGGATTTGATATCCAGACATTCAGCTCCGGAGGAAGAAGACTAGGATTGTGGATCATGGGAATCAAACCTACAGTGAGAAAGATTCGACGCGGTTAACGATTCCCAGATGGACGACTGTATACACCAACTAACCAGGTAGGAGAAGGGTTAACCAACAAAGGAGTGACCAGGCGCATGTGTTTCTAGGTCAAGACCCAGAAGGAGGCCAACCGCGCAGGTAAAACTGTCGAGTGGAAAAATTGGTTTGCGACAAAAGCAGAGAGTATTATTGGATAGCATATTGCAGTCTGAACGTATGAATAACGGAAAAGTTTCAGATCTGTAAGTTTCCACTAACAATGATCATGCAGTCTGGATGTGAGGTGTCCAGCAATGTCAAGGACTATGCGGCAAAGATGACCGATATAAAGAGTGGCAATTCTTTGTGTAAGGAGTGTGTGTTCCAAACTGACCTGAAGGAGATATGTTCTTGAGTGGGAATAGAAATACACGTCCCTAATGATGGAAAGAGGGGATAATAGTGTGTTATTCGCTAGTGTTATTTCGATTCCAGGAACATAGATGCCTAAATAAGGTTTCCATACCAGTGCGGGACTTATCAACTAAAAGATAACACAGATGGCTGTGGTCAAGATCACCCAGTGTTGATAACCCACAAGAAAGCACTTTAAAGTAATAAAGCACGACACTTGTGCATAAGAAAGGAAGGAAAAGAAGTGGCATCTTAATAAGTCAGGAGGACAGAGAATAGAAAATAGAGATCATACAAACTAAAGAAAAAAGACTCAAATTACTCAGTATCAAAGAGTTGCAAGGTGCATACAAAGTGCCTATATCAATTAAGTGTAGAACTTTTACAGGACAAAAATAGAGAACACTAGAAACTCGATGTGTTTTTCCAGGATGGAATTAAGAACGCTATAAGATAATACAGACAATTCAGTTTACGCTGACAGCATATGGTGATCGGGTTAAATACATTCATACAGTGGTGAACATTTTTCATTACAAAAAACGGATATATCTACAGACTCAAGCAGACGGAGCTGTCAGGGTGAGACCGTTCTGTTATATCTATGTCATGTCCTGTACTCTAGCTGAGAGAAGAGACGAGAGAAACCACGGAGACTATCTATCAACATCTTATCTGGCAGCCACATTAGAAGAACATACCAACTACATAGACAATATCCATACATACACCAGACATAGTTTTTTATAATAAATCTTTTATCTTATCGTTGAAAGGAACTGTTGTCGGAGTATGTGTTGAGGGAATAATAGAGAGAGTGAAAGAAATAGATATATGGAAGGGAAGACAGAAGAGAGGAGTGTAGACCAAAGTCAGTCAATAATCCCAACAGATAATAAGTTTAAAGATGTGCTTGTTGAGTCCAGTCTCCTCTCGGGAATTTAACAGGACAATACCGTCATCCTGATCACGAAAGGCATATTTCAGTAGAAGTGAAAAGTATATCCCAAAGAGGGTGGGGGCTAGTACACAACCTTGCTTAACTCCACTCTTGATTTCAAACTCTTCTGAAGTTGAGCCATCAAACTTGATTATACCCTTCATGTCTGTGTGGAACGATTCCACAATGGACAGAAGAGTTGGTAGACAGCCAATCTTCTTTAGTGCTTTGAACAGACCCTCACGACTGACCAAATCGAATGCCTTTGTGAGGTCGATGAAGGCAATAAACAGTGGCTGATTTTGTTCCCGGCATTTTTCTTGCATCTGTCGCAATGTGAATATCATATCAATGGTAGACCGGTTCTGACGGAAGCCGCACTGTGATTCGAGGTAGACTTGATCTCCTAGGCCTTGAAGTCTGCGCAGGACAATTCTGGCAAATACTTTCCCAACAATACACAGAAGTGAGATACCCCTATAGTTGTTGCAGTCGCTCCGATCTCCCTTGTTCTTGTACAGCGTTATGATGTTTGAATCTTTGAAATCCTGTGGGACTTGTCCTTCTCGCCAGCATAGCACTATTAGCTGGTGGATCTGTAGAGCGAGGGTGTCTCGCCCACTCCTGATCACCTCTATTGGAATCCCATCCTTACCTGGAGCCTTGCCAGATGCAAGCTCATTTATAGCACACTTAACTTCTGTTTGTCCAGGTGGTCAAGAGTTGGCAGGGCCTCTTCCATCAATTAGAAATATGGGATTAACTGACCATATCTTCCGTCGATTGAAAGCATGGAATAAACTGACCATATTTTCCGTTAATTGGACATTTGGAATCAACTTACCATATATTCCATCAATTGGAAGTATGGAATCAACTGACCACATCCTCCATCAATTAGAAGTGTGGAATCAACTGACCATATCTTCCATCAATTAGAAATATGGGATTAACTGACCATATCTTCCGTCGATTGGAAGCATGGAATAAACTGACCATATTTTCCATTAATTGGAAATATGGAATCAACCGACCATATCTTTCATCAATTGGAAGTATGGAATCAACTGACCATATCTTCGATAAATTGGAATAATAAAATCAACTAACCACATCTTCCATCAATTGGAAGTATGGAATCAACTGACCATGTCTTAAATCAATTGGAAGTACGGAATCAACTGACCATATTTTCCATAAATTAGAAGTATGGAATCAACTGACCATATCTTCCAACAATTAGAAGTATGGAATCAACTGATTGATTGTAGCAGCCAGTGGGCATGTTCATCAGTTGCTTGGGACATAAAGATAACAGAAGACTCACTAGTTGGTGCAACCTGTGGAAGACTGAGTTTTAACTCTTAAGTCCGAGACACTGGCCCTGAGGTCATCTGAACCCTCACAAGGGTTTGGAGCTATTATAATTTGGCTGGTCCAGAGACTTGCTTTCGACCATGTACCAAAGTAGCATCTCCACGGATGAGTTAAATCACAGCTCTCGGGACATTCGCATCCATGCTCCGTCCTCATCTGCAACAGCCATTGAAGATTTCCAGTACTAATGGTACCAGCAACATTCTGATTATGTGTCCATATTGCCGTTCCTAGGACTTTTGAGTGTGAGTCAGATCCCCTGGTCACTCCCTGCAGCACCATTCACTCCAAGCCGCAATGATCTACCTGTTCTTCTGCAAATTACACACACGATTCCCAAGGGCCCCGACCACAACTGCCTTATCATGCACAAATACCCCACCAAGTGGTATTGACCCAGCCAGTCTGTCTGCCTGCTCATTTCCCACCACACCAGCATGTCCTGGGGGTAAAATCCAACAGATGCTGTCTATTTGTATTGTTGGACAGAAGCCTGCCACTCAGACTGAAGCATGCCTGTCCTCACCTTTCTCATCCTACTTTGTTAGTTCGTTACAGCCACGACACGCATGTTCTGTTTGTCCTCCAGCCAGCGGGACGCCGCCGTGACTTCCTCCACCTCCATTCTCAGACTAGATGTTGTGCAAAGCACTCTTTACCCTCTTTGAGCTAAAAAACAAAACAAAACATCACCGGGATGCGAAAGGCTGGTACTGGAATTTCATACATAAGGAGGTGCTTATTAGGAATCAGCCATGTTATGACTCAGGACATTACATACCAACTGCCTGGGATCATGCTGGTTGATCATGTAACGAGGGGCGGCTGGCCGAGTAGCTAGAATGCCGGGTTCTCCATCAGGAGATCCGGCTTCGAATCCCCGGTAAGGTGTGGATAGTTTTTTTTTCTGTTGGGGAAAACAGAAAACCCTAACCTGCATAGTTTGCGGCGACTACACTAGCCAGGCTCGAGATTCCTACGGCTCAAGACCCCCCTGTCCTACACCGCATGGTACTATAGGCAGTAAATGACAGTGACAGACAATGTATCTTCCACTGGTTCCGAGGTATTTCATCATCAACAGACCGGAGGAGGTGAAGAAACAAACCAAAAAACATTAAGTGTTTGGTTGTAGTCATTATTCAATGTATATACAGCTGCCGGTAAAACCTGGGTAGCTTAAATTTGTAATCAAATATTGTTCCATAATACACATTTGATGTAAGTAACATCACATCAAGACGACTACCACGATATGGACAGACCAGAACAGGTCATTCTTCTGCGCCTCAGAACAGGACACAATAGATTACGCAACCACATGTATACAAAATTCAAGATTGGTGACTCAGCCATGTGCACATGTGGTTTGGCGTCGCAGACAGCAGAGCACATACTCCAGGATTGCCCAAACTACAACGTATCCAGGCGAACCTTCTGGCCTAGAGAGACAACAGTGGAAGATAAACTCTATGGACCGCTGAATGAACTAAAAAAGACTGTTAGATTCATACAAGAGACAACATTGCAGTTATAAACATATTTTAGGCGAACGAAAGAAGAAGAAGAAGATCACATCTGTTGTGTTTCCACCTTGAAGAAGGGAAACTTGCACGACTGTCTGTTTCCATTTCTGAAATTAACTTCTTTTTCTGTAATTTCTCACAACTCAGTTGTTGACCTAGCCGCACGATTTTGCGCGCTTTCAGATTTCTTAGCAGATGTCTTTGTGTCCTCACACATTGTATGCCGACATTTCGCACACATAAATTTGAGACTAAATGGATTAACTAGAATCGACGCCATAGCACCAGGGACACATCTACGCGTGCACCGAATCCCACAGCAGACGTCAGAGATTGGTGTTGGTTGTTCCAGTAGCGCGCTGGTTATGAATGCGCACATCTGCGATCACGTCTCCGTTACTGCCACAAGTGACGTCAAATGCCAGAAGTCTTAGCTGGATTATTTCATCCACATCTGCGTTATCCTGAAATCCCTGTCATATATGAATATATGATGTGTGCTGTTTGTCCTTTGAGACACGGTCTTTATATGTTATTCCCAACATGTGTCTGAGGCACTCATCTCCATTGCTTGCATATTGATTTTCTTCCAGCAAATAGTAATACATCTGTTGTCAAGTTATTATTCCCAATGTCTACTTCCGGTGCCTTCATTCCTTCAATATGCCCATACTACCCTCTGCCGTTATTCTTCTTTATTTGCTCAGCAATTAGTCCTGTCGATTTCTTGTAGTAGGCTGTCTTTTCATTTAGACGTTACAAACCAGAATTTTGTTTCATTTGTATGCTGTTTGAGTTACCATAGTAAATGAAACGTGGGATAAATATGTCAAACACATAAGAAGGACGAGGAGAAGGGGAGGAAAAAGAGGATTAGAAAGATGGTGAGGAATGTAGATATAGGAAAAGACGAAGAATACAAATGATAAAAAAACGCAAAGTAAGACGGCGAGGAGGTGGAAAGGAAAAAAACAAAGACAATATAAGTACATCACATACAAAATATAAATCACATCTCGAGTAAAGAACATAACACATATAAGTATAATAAATAATACTCTTTGTTAATTCATCTTTTTTTGGTTGTTGTTGAAAAACTCGTCTGCCAACTTTCATGCTCATTTCATAAGAAGAAGTCAATCACTAATACAGAAAGTCCAATAGATGTAAACATTCCTCATTACATGAGGTTAGAAATGTTCATTTTCTCGAGTCATGCAACAATAACATTTTCCCTGCTACAAGAAATGGGATTATACTCTGTGTGTTTGAATGAATATGTGTATGTGTGCGTTTTATTGTATAAGTGCCCCCCCCCCCTGTGTGTGTGTGCGCGCGCGCGTGCGTTATTTATCTGTGTTTGCATTTGTGTGTTTGTATTTTGTAGAGCAATTAGACAGCAAATATATTAATTGGTGGAAGACACTATGATTATATATATAAATGTGTGTGTGTGTGCTTGTGTGTGTGTGTGTTTTATTATTATTATTATTATGTCTCTTTGTGTTAATATGTTTGTATGTGTGTTTAGTAAAGCAATTAGATGATAGTAAATAGATTAACAGGTGGAATGCAAAGAGAAATACCAAGATGGCGGTGACTGAGCAATGTTGAACTGAACAGCGCAAACAGAGAACTCAATGAAATGATTCAGTGCCAAGCAAGAAGTAAGTTTGGAACAAACAAAAATGCATGGCGGTAAATGGGAAGTGTGAGTGTGTCACAGTTTTGACTTATAAGTTGTTAATATGGTAGCAGACATGTTGTATTATATATCAAGGTAAAAGGGGTTGTATAAGGACAACAACTGTACATAAACCCATGGCAGATATACGGGAAGTGGCTTCAGACGATTAATCATCCCATGGCACTTTATCAGTGAAGGCCCCTGTTCACGGCATGGGGAATATTGGTTATATGGTGTTAGTCCCATACTTGTAGACCAGTCGGCATTCTTCTTCTTCTTCTGCGTTCATCCCGAGTTTTTTTCCGGACGTGATTGCGTTGTGCCTGTTTACAGCAGAGCTGCGTTCTTGCGCCGTTAGGCCGACACATCCGACTTCTGCGGGCATTTGTTGACCGGGTTAACCTTCCCGGGGAGTCGGCATTCAATGGACGATGTAGTCAACATCATGCCAGCCGCCTTTATCTCCTAGGGACCTGGCGCCCATTTAAACTGAGACGGATTGGGACTCCAGGTCAGTGAGAACAATCCCAGCCTATAAGGGGATTTAATCACACGACCACTGGGTCAGCAGGCAGATGTGCTCATGAACTGGTTACATCCTAATATTCCTCTCCACAGGTGTCAGATTCCAGTACCAGTCTGGCACACCCCGCTAGTTTCTGAGCTTAGAGAGGGGAAGAAGAGCTCTGCAACACAATTCCCGAAGAGATGATACTTCGGTACCGGGTTGGAAGCTTTGTCTCTTTACTGTAACCTCACTCTCATAAATGGAAGCCATTTTCAGGGCCCATAGGACTGAAATGCCAAAGCAATGAAGACTTATGTCTTGTGGAGAATTCACCAACCAAGTCTAACAGGGGACCCTTCTAGCAGACGTGTTTGGGCATACAAGGAAAATATGCCGCTATTTTTCTTAACCATTTCTCTTCACCGGAGCTACAGTGGTGCAGTAATACACTTGTCTGCCGGCTCAGTGGCCATTGTTAAAACCCTCAACGGATCGAAGATGTTTAAAAAGCTGTCCAGAGCTCTCCCAGGTCAACCCAGTATAAAATGGCTACCACGAACTGTCTACGCTGGTTGGGATTTGCAGATAAAGTTGTCTATGGGACATGTAGCCAGCACGTGCCATTTCTGGGCCTAGCACATCCCCAATATGCCTAATTGGCATGTAAACAGGGTTATTTTACTTTCACACATTCCACGTACAGCTGAGGCAGACTCACAAACAATCACGGAAGTCTTAGATTTGGCCTTTCATCAGATATTGGCCAGATTCTGGCAAACTAGGATAGCATAGGTGTGTTTATACCAAATGTTGAAGGGGGGCTATTTCTGTCTACACACTAGGGTAAAAGATGAAGCAGCACACAAAGAAATCAGTCTCTTCACTTAGAAGCCAATAACATAAACATACACCAGACATCATTCATCAAAATGCCTACACATATATATCAACCTATGAACACAACTATCAAAAAATGCTTGTCAATGCACACATGAACCTACAAACAATAGCTATCATGGCTATCATTAAATGCTTGTCAATTACAAACCAAAAAGTAATTATCAAAGTGACACATGTAATAAATAAAACATTCAATAATTGGTGCCTGTGCTGAATAGAGGGAATAAAATGGTGTGACAGAATCATCAATGCAGAGCTCACGGAGAGAACTAGACAGGTTGCAGTGAATCATCAATGCAGAGCTCACGGAGAGAACTAGACAGGTTGCAGTGAATCATCAATGCAGAGCTCACGGAGAGAACTAGACAGGTTGCAGTGAATCATCAATGCAGAGCTCACAGAGAGAACTAGACAGGTTGCAGTGAATCATTAATGCAGAGCTCACGGAGAGAACTAGACAGGTTGCAGTGAATCATCAATGCAGAGCTCACGGAGAGAACTAGACAGGTTGCAGTGAATCAAGCAGCAAGGGATAAAAGCGCTGGCGTTGGATAGGACACACATTTAGAAATAATAGTACAACTAGAAAGTCCTTCAGCTAGAACCCACAGAGCAAGGAAGAGAGAGAGAGAGAGAGAGAGAGAGAGAGAGAGAGAGAGAGAGAGAGAGAGAGAGAGAGAGAGAGAGAGAGAGAGAGAGAGAGAGAGCTACAAACACAGATAGAGGAGAAGAGACATGGATGTATAATATGGGGTGAGGATGTGGCACATGGAATCAGCTGCAGAAGGCGAATGCCTGGCGTGAGTTAACTGAGGGCCTATACTCCATGAAGAAGAAGAAGAAGAAGAAGAAGAAGAAGAAGAAGAAGAAGAAGAAGAAGAAGAAGAAGAAGAAGAAGAAGCAGAGGAAGAAGTAGAAGAAGAAAAAAGAAGATAAACACATTACAATTTCAGCTATGTACACAAATAATTGCTTTGCAAAAATTCCAAGCATTACCAAACAATAATTTTATACAAGCATGTCACACATTTAATAAATCGAGTTACTCATCACTGCACAAACTACTAGTAGCTTTAGTGCAATGGTTCTCAACCAGTGGGGAATTTTAGGGTGTCCAGGGGGGGGGGGGGGAACCACAGATTGGCAGACTCAAAATGGCTTCAGGCACAATATCCTGGTTTTCTAGTTTTCTATTGAGCATTTTGTTTAATGAAGCGCAAGTTTTTGGCACTCTGATGTCGTGTATTAAGTGACAATTCTATGACGTTTTAATTGTCTGTTTATTGTAATATGATAAATTTGGTGTGTTAATAAAATATTGTGAATATAAAAAAAACCTTTTGAGGCTGGTAATTTTGGAAAGGGGGGAAGTTTTCTTCTTTCGTTCGCTGGGAAGGGGGAAATGACATTCTGACATATGGTGAAAGGGTCCATGGGCCAAAAAAAAGGTTGAGAACCACTGCTCTAGTGTCTTTACCAGTCTTTCTAAACCAGGATTCCTGGGTACTCTAAGGTTCAGAGGTAACTAAACATATTAGCCTGGTGTCTTTACCAGCACCAGCAGATCTGCCAGAAACATGTCCTTCTTCAACCAGTAGATCTTCTAATGGTAGAGAATGAACAGTGTACAAGAGTGTTTAACAGTGTTTAGAGCTCCCAGTATCCACCACAGTAAGTGGACAACTCTATGGAAGTCACAAACCACCCACTGAATATGGAAGTCAAGAGGAATCTACCAAATTATCTTCCTAAGGCCACAAACATAGAATGGAGGAATGACATGTTCCAAAACTGCATAACTGTCTTCAGATTGAATAACCCAACATAGCATGACTCAGTAGAACACTGATACAGCTTGTAAGTTCGAATTTCTTGTCATGACTTCCCTGACATAACATGACTCAGTAGAATACAAATACAATTTGATGGTATTTGAAACAGGTAACCATAAAGAGTTAATTACAAAGATCCATCTGAGGTGAGAAGGTAAAGTTAACCCTATAACATTTGCTATAGTAAGGGTGTGACAGCTAAGGATTTCATGTATCAAGTCATATCATTATGAGATGAGGGTGGTAAATTCCATTCCTCATGAATGAGTGAACACAGACACAATAGCACAGTGCTTGAGCCTCACAAGTGGCTGGATCTGTTTCAGATCTTTCCGGAGCCAACCCAGCCTCACAAATGAATTACATTTATCTGTTTATCTTTGAAAAAGAAAAGACCAAACCACTTCTCATGCGCTACTTCCGCCACACCACAAATCTCAGCCCAACACTGCATCCCCAGCATGCCATGATCACCTGACTTCCTGCTTGTACTGCCATGTTGGATGTCAGACAGCTTCATCTGACTTCCTGCTTGTACTGCCATGCTGAATGTCAGACAGCTTCACCTGACTTCCTGCTTGTACTGTCATGACTCAGAATGTCAGCATGGTCAAATGGATTAGGACATTCGTTCTTAAACATCCAGTGTGCTTATGCAGAGGTAGCGGGTTCAACCCATTCACTGGGCCAGTTGAACTACAATGTGGATTTTCATCCTTGACTTGGGGACGTAAATTCCAAAAAAATATCTCAGAAGTCGGAGTAGGTTCGCCTAATGACAAGAGACACTGGTAATAAGGAAAGTTAATCCACATGTAAAAACCAGTCCCGTGCACTAGAGTTAGTAGCACTTGTATGGACTACGCTTGAGTTCAAAGCAAGCGAAGGAGAAAAAAAATGACTCAAAATACAGGCAGAGAAAAATGACTCAAAATACAGGCAGAGAAAAATGACTCAAAATACAGGCAGAGAAAAATGACTCAAAATACAGGCAGAGAAAAATGACTCAAAATACAGGCAGAGAAAAATGACTCAAAATACAGGCAGAGAAAAATGACTCAAAATACAGGCAGAGAAATATTCTAGGTCTGCCTGTTTTCTTGCTTTAAAGCATTTCTCAAAGGAGTTGCATCCCTTGGATGGTCACATACAAATAATTTGGGGGGGGGGGGGGGGGGGGGTTTACAGACATTTGCATATTTTATTTGTTGTATAATTAATATTGATCCTCCTTGGCAATGGTGGTGCCTGCTAAAAATGAACTGCCTAAAACCCCTGGAGAAAACATAACCAACCCTGGCCTAATTCCAGCCAGTCTGCATGTGCTGTGCTGAACCCTGATCTGGTTACATCCTAATACTGTATATCTTTCAGCAGATGGGAAGTTCCAGTACCGGTCTTGCACACCCCACCAGTTTCAGGGCTGGAGAGGGGAGGTAAATAAACATTGTCCATGGGATGGTACTTTGGCACTGGGTCGGGAAAAAAATCTACACGCACCTGACCGTAACAGTTAGAAACCCTTGTCAAGGTCTTGACAGCCTAAGTGCCAAATACACCGGACAGTTAAAACTCGTCTTCCGGTGGATTCATAACCAACCAGCCAATAAATAAATTGACCAGCCAAAAAACAAACTGACCAACCAACAAACAAACAGACCAGCCAACAAACAAACTGACCTGCCAACAAACAAATTGACCAGCCAAACAAATTGACCAACCAACAAACCCGCCAACTACATAAATAATATACATAGTCTTGGTACCAACTGAGTGAGGGAACAATAGAGTCTGATCAAAATGGGTTATGGGTGATAAAAGTGTGCAATGTTTGAAAGGTACTGTTCTAAAGTACTGAGAGTATACGAGATACAATTACAGTCTGCGCCTAATGAAAGGAAGCTCTTAATTGTATATCTCAGCTGCACAGGAAGATTAATGCACAAAAGTGTGGCAAATACTGATAAGAGAACTGAGTATCAACTGGAATAAGTGGACAACTTGGCACCTGAGCTACAGCCAGAAATTATCAATAGTGGACGTCACAAACCAGCCATGTGGATGTGGAGGACAAGAGGCAACTACCACATTACCTGTCCAAGAATAATCGTGAGCAGGTCACAAATCTGAAAGCCTTCATATATACTTGGTCACACCCATATAAGGTATCTGAAATATCCTGTCACTACCAGGGGTGACCACTCTAGATCACTGCACTGGTAAGCCAATGTAATAACTACAATGTTATGGCTTCAAGTATATAGGCTGTACCATCCTTTTATAGTATAAAGTTGTGCAAAGTCCTCCTGCCACATTTGTTTACAAAAATGTCATTTTCTCATGTCGTAGAAAGCTTTATAAAGTTATCTTTCATATACATATGTGTTTTGCAAACGTATGATTGTAGTGGCTTATATATGAATTGAATATCTTACTATGGACATAATTCCTCCGCCCAGATAGAATGACAAAATACAAAATGTGTGATCTCCACAGAATGTTCAACCTGAGTTCTCTCCCACTGTATTCTGATTGATCATGCACATATTTACACGCTGTTTAGATGACTCCGGCTCTGGGGCGAAGGGGTTACGGACGCAATTCGTAATCCTGCATGCCGCATTTGAAACACAGCTGTGGGCGATTTGGTAGTAGATTGCATTGCGTTGATTTTCATATATTGGTATGAGTGCTTGCCGTTCAGAAAGCAATGGTAAACTATTTTTTTTAATTGTTTACATATCCTTTACAGGACAGTGCTGTCAACATCAGCATCTTTCAGCTGATTGTTGATTTCTTGGCAAGATTACGCTCAGTAGTTTGCCATTGCTTTCTGAGCAGCCGGCTCACATACCCCATAAGTTACTGACGCGATATGAACCACTGCTGATTCTCAACGTCGTCACGTTACTTACGAGAGTATTCGAGATTACGGAGAAAAGTCGCTAACCATAATGGTAAACTACTGAACGTAAATTTGCCAAGAAATCACAAATATAAAAAAAATGCTGGGGTTGACTGCTATGTCCGGTAAAAGATATATAACATAAACTCTGGACAAATGAAATAGTAAAATTCTTGTACATTTTAACTCTTTGTACACTGTGTCACTTGAAGTGGCTAAACAATTACACCAACTTGACCAATAGTTGGGACTCTAAAAGTCCAGATTATGTAAAATATGTGATTTAATCTCATTCCACCAGCCTGACATTGACCATACTTGAGTGCAGGATGGTTAAAAATATGGGGCTAGTAAAATACACCCAATACATTTTATGGCGTAAAAAGAGGTTCTTTAATGTGAATTTTTATTCCATTCCTGTATTTCTACAAGTCACTTCCAGTAAACCGTGTTTTGACATGTGATGGTATTATCATTTATAAGTTAGTCTGACACAATGTGCTTCAAATTACTATAACCAGCAATGACTCCAAGTTAACTCCTATAAAATGACTGTGAAAGGGCAGTTTTTGGGCATATAAGCTAACAATTTAGACAATGAAATGTGACACTTCATATTCCCATTTAAAAATGTGCTCTTCATAATGAGGTAGTTTGTTTCAATGATAAACCTGTTGTTTTCACAATTATCTTGAATTATGCTATATTCAGTATCTGTATTTATCCATTCAGCATCTCCTTATATTCATCCATCATGTTTGTATGTGTGTGTGGCTTGTTTCTCTGTATGGTTGCAGATGCAAGATAATGATGAATAACATGATGGGAAAACTGGAGGCCATGGAGATATGATTGTGTGAGAAGAATGTTGAGAATATCACGGACAGAGTAGCAAAAAATACTGAGGAACAGACAGCTGCAAGGAGTGACTAAATTACTCCTCTAAACCGTAAGAGACAAATGAAATTTATGGAGCATATCAACAGATGAAGTGGAAAAAAGAAATACATCTTATGTGGGAAAATATTAGACAGGAGAAGCATAGGAAGATATATATGGGAAGTTGAAATAGCTGGGGAAAAATAATATAACTAACACATTTCATTGAAAAATCAGATGACAGAATAAGAAAGGATTGGTGATTCATGGTCTTCAATGCCTTCTCCAGAGCAGACATGTGAAGGAGGAGGAGGAGGAGAAGAAGAAGAAGAAGAAGAAGAAGAAGAAGAAGAAGAAGAAGAAGAAGAAGAAGAAGAAGAAGAAGAAGAAGAAGAAGAAGAAGCATGATTGTGGTCCAGTAACACTTGTCAACTTTCTGACCAAACATTAGTAGCAAGAATCACCCACGAAGAGCAAGCAAGTAAATATGAACATTGTAACAGTAGGTGCTGAGATTGAGGTCTATGTTCATGTTCATGAAATCAAAAGTCAGTGTATTTTAGGCCACACAATGGACACCTCAAGGGCTTAATTTCCTTTGAATCCTGGAGTAAAAGAAACATGACAACAAAGATAGAAGATACTGGCATTTGATTGGCCGAGTCATTACAATAACCTTGACATCATCACTACATAGATCCCAGGAGAAAATGAATGACAGGCTAGCTGGGGACAATAAGGGCCTGATGGCTTTGTCATTCAGACTAAGGGCAAGAAGATTATTGTTGAATGTAATGTCAATTTTGCACCTGTAGATTATGCTAAATGTAATATGTATTTCACATGGATAGATCAATGTTAAATGCAACAAGTATTGTTCACTCATAGATCATTCTTAAATTAACATAAACTTCACACATATAGGTGATTATTAAATGTAACAATTATGTCTCAAACTAACTACAGCTGAGATGTCTCAGACCAACTACAGCTGAGATGTCTCAGACCAACTATAGCTGAGATGTCTCAGACCAACAATAGCTGAGATGTCTCAACCCAACTATAGCTGAGATGTCTCAGACCAACAATAGCTGAGATGTCTCAACCCAACTATAGCTGAGATGTCTCAAACCATATAAGCAAGATGTCAAACGTCTGATACACCCATCTGGAGATCATCCGCCACATCCTGCACCCATCTTCTCTTTGGCCTTCCTCTTCTTCTCTTCCCAGGCATATACCCCTCCATTATTTTCTCTCCAAACTTTCGTGACGTTTCAAGTGACCAAAATATTTCAATTTTCTTTATTTTATCATCTTTAACAGCCAACCTTCTTCAATATTTAGCTCTTGAAGTATGGAGGCATTTATTCTTTTCTTTATCCAAGATATTCTTAGAACTCGTCTATAACATTTATATTCAAAGGCATTTATGCGCTGTTCAGCTTGTTTAGTAAGTGTCCAGGTCTCACAGGTGTATGTTGCAATGGGAAAGATGCATACTATTAAAAATCTAATTTTTGTAGTTCTGTCTGTCCCTCTCCACAATTTATTCAGTTGTTTTAGTCTTTGAAGAGCAATAGATATTCGTCTTTTAACTTCTTTCATTGTGCCACCATTGTTGGTAACCAATGACCCAAGATATTCAAAATTTTCCACCACCTCCAATTTTTCCTCATTAACATATATTTCTTTCAAATATAGTAGTTTTATCTACATGCATTATCTTAGTATTTGCTATGTTAAGATATAAGTTGTGATTTTCACTATTCAATTGGGTTGAGGTTATTAGGTTTTCTATACCATTCTGTGTTGTGGATAGCAATACTGTATCATCAGCATACTGATAGAAATACTGTATCATCAGCATATTGATAGCAATACTGTATCATCAGCATATTGATAGCAATACTGTATCATCAGCATATGGATAGCAATACTGTATCATCAGCATATTGATAGCAATACTGTATCATCAGCATATGGATAGCAATACTGTATCATCAGCATATTGAATCTCTGGTATGTCATGACCACCTACAGCTGAAATAATTCAGATCAGCTACAGTTGAGACTGGGAACTGTAGCCAGCAAGCTTGTATGCCAGCTCGATGGTCACGTGCTTGAATTCCCATCAAGATGGGAATTTTATAAAACAAACTGACCAGGCTGACCCAGCCTCCCAGGTGGACCCAGCCTGCCAGCTTGGCTCAGCCTAAATTGGGTACCCGGAAGTGTTGTGGGAAGTAAAGGCAGCCAGTGTGATACTGATCACACCTCACATCCAGTGCAGACTGGTCTGTAAAACTGGGGCTAGCACCATATACCCAACATGCCCCAAGGCGTGGACCAGGGACCTTTACTTCATTGTTATTAAGTATTTCACACCTGTAGGTCACTGGAAAATGTCACACGTATTTCACATGTAAAGGTCATTAGTAAATGTAATATCTTTTCCCCTTTTTGAGCCAAAATAGGCCTTATCGGCCATCTTAGAACCCATGGCTCCATACCCTCAACCCCACTGGATGAATGAATGGTCATCATCATTCTTGATGGACAAACAACAGAACAGAACAGAGAATCTTTTCCCCACACTTAGAACACTGGAAAATGTCATTTGTATTTCCATTTATGGCCATTGGAGCCAAAACTCATGGGTCACAAATTCATAGAAACAAATTAGAGTTTATAAACAAATATACTACAATGTACAAACATGAACGATGATAAATATTTATAAATATAAATGCTACTGCTGAAAACACAAAAACAGCAATATACAAATCTTGCCATTGGCAGTCATAAAATGCATACTTGATAAAGTCATCCACAAATAATATTTTGTTTTATTACAAATGTAATACATCTTTTAACACGTCTGTATACTATTAGCTTCTCTGCTCCATGAATATCGTTCTGGATTTCCTCTATTCAGAAAAAAAATTCATGACATTCTAGGTCCATATAAGGTCAACATTTGTTGACCTATATTTGTATTATCCCACTATCTTAATCTTTTATTAGATATCTATCACCTTTAATCAACCAGTTCTTCACGAGGAACCATGTGTTTCATCATTGTTCTTTCACAACCAGACTTTCCCTATGGCCGCTGTATTTCAGTTTCCAAGACCTGATTCTGTTTACAAGAGTTTTCTTTGATGATCAGATTTTGTAGAATGTCAGTGTGTTTCTTCTTCAGTTTAGTTTAGTTTAGTCGATGGATCAACATCACGGCACACGGGCGCAACCCATAAGTGCTCCTAACTCAAACCTGAGTCTGGAGAAGCTCAGCTCTGCTCAGTGCATGAACTCCGTAGCACTGGCGAGGATCCTGAAATACTTTGGGTAGATTTTTAACTCAAAATTTTGTCGGGGCAGCGCCGTTAGGCTACTCTTTTTCGATTTTCAACTGCCAAGGGATTTTTTCCGTGCGTAACAATACACACGGGTATCCAATCTCACTACCCAAAGACCAGGGGAAATTTTATTACTAGAAGTCCATGAGAAAAGATCCCGATCATCACCGGGACTTGAACCCGGGACCTCCAGCACTCAAGGTGGACACCATACCTCGAGACTATGCAGCCCCCTGTGTTTCTTCTTCATGGTCCACAATATTCTAAGAAATTTTCTGTAACATATAAGTATAAAAGTACAAACTTTCATTTAGTGATTGTGAAATTGCCATTGACTGACATTTACATGTTGCCACAGGAAAGATGCATGGCTGTAAAACTGTTATTTAATTTGTTTTCTGTTGTTGTTAATGAGTCCCTAACACTGTTTAACTTCTGTACTGCATTGACCTGTCTACATCTATCTTCTCTGCAACAGTCCCTACTGTTTGTTGATTGTGGGGCCAAGATATTCAAACTTTGACATTTTCAGTTTCCTGACGCTTGATTGAGAGTTTTGCTTGATGTATAGTTTTGGCCATGGACATTATTTTATTATTTTTGTTGTTACGTTCAGAAACAGATGTTGATGTCCAATGTGCTTCATTACAGACAGGATCAACTCTTCTCATTTCTAATCTTTGTCATCCGAGTTGAATAAAAAAAATGATCACACTGTTTTTCTTTTTCAAGACTGGTAAATGAACCAAGTGTTAAATGGATAAACAAAAAAAGCAGCAGTAAAATATTTCTTGATTTTCTGGCTGTTTTCAGAGGAGATGCCCAGTCTAAGCCTGAATGCAATACCATGAACCACTGTGACATTATTGGCTCGCCTTATGACATCTTTGTCAAAGCTGTCTACAATAACCTTTCTACCTACTGTTTGGTTATTGCGTGGTGGCTTAATTCCAGATTCTTGCACCCATCGACGAAATGACCGTTTACTCAAACCCAGTGGATGCACTATTCTTTTTTCGGACTTTGTAATAGTATAAAACAGTTTCCTGCGATCAGCTTCTATACAAAAATATGTCTAGGCCTCAATGTAACACCATGAACCTCTGTGGCATCATAGGGTAGCTGAGTTGAACTGATTCAGTGCCCAAGGATAAATATATCACCAAATGTGATGTCCCTTGTAGACAGAAAGTGAAGTTAGTTGCGTATCCTTTACATGACGTCGCAGTCATCAGCAGCATTGCTTGGCTATCTGTGATCTCTTGGCAAGTTTACTTTCAGCAATTTCTTTTTAGACAGAAGGACAATATATTTCGCCATACTAGAATCATCATCTTTTTTGGTTTGTTTAATGTATCTTCCGCAATTTTAATGCTGAGTGAACGGGAATTTACATGACAATACTTGTTCATGTGACTGTGTATCATGTTTGGTCCAAACCTACTTATTGTTTTACACTGAATCGGTTAAGACATTTCTGAACCCCAGTGAACTAAGTAAATGACTTTTTGGAAACAGAAATGCATACTTGTGAATGCCTTAATTTCTATATTGCGCACCATGATAAAATGAGACATATTGTTATGAACAACAATTCACTTTGCTTTGTTCACATTTTGTCTGTTCAGAAATGTGCTTGCACACTATACAAGCACTGATCACATTTTGTCTGTTCAGAAATGTGCTTGCACACTATACAATCTAGATGTATTGTATGGTCGGGTCTCACCTTGAACAAATCACATGAACTAATAAAGTCAATATCAAAAGAAACATATTCATATGTTCAGTTCTTGCCTGCCATCTCCATGCCCGATTGTTCACATATTGTTTCTCATATGTATCTAAAAAAGTGCCATTGACCAGTGTCCGAGCAGCAGAAGGATGCAGTTTGAGGACATCCATCAAGGAAGTCATGGCTGCAAGTGTAAAATTCAGGTCACCTGTTGTCATGAGGTCAAAGACACATGAATCAAAGTAAATGTCTACCAGCTTTGTATCCTTGCACATTTCCTCAGCGTCAGAGCGTGTTATTGTAGGCCTGGGTTCAAGTCCCACTTGCACGCTGGCAACATCTTGAACTGATGGGGAATATTTCCTGGTGGCTAGATACTCCTGATAGTTGATGAGCTCAGCCTGGGGACAGCCACGGACACACAGCTGCAGGTCCGGACTCAGACTACTCTGGTTAACCAGATCTTCGGGCATCTTGATGGAGAAGGTGAAGTAGCGCCCAATCTGTCTCACCACCACTATAGTGCTGATGTATCGGATGTGAATTTCCACGTGCTTTCCAGGATCGACTTCTATGAGTTCTAGACTGTCATACGCTCCCACACTGACATGGCCGTCATCAAAGGTGCCCGGAAGTGAGTGTGTTTGGGCCTGGTATGTTTGGAAGTCTGCAGACGTGCACTCTGGATTTCCCTTGACAATAACAGTCAACTGTAGGAAGACAGGAGGGAACATTTAGTACATGAAAAGTAATTCATGAATGCATCCCACAGACACACAAAAACATAATGTGTATATAATATCTGAAAGTCTTAAAAGTCCAGGGTATCGACTTCATTGCACTGGGTTTGATCCCACATGGCTCGGTCTCTTTTTGCAGGGTGGCCTGCCAAAAGAGTCGCACAAAGCATGAACTCCATAGCTCCAACGACGTCCCCCAGGCGTCTCTGAAGATGTATCCCGAAATCGAACCCACAACCTTCGAAGCATGGTACAGGGGGCTTGACCACTTTGCCACAGAGATTTTTGTGTATATCATGTATGTAAAATGTATATTTCATAGGCTTCCAACATTGCAAATAATAACACGTATGATATACTGTATTATACATCCATAGTTTTGTTGAAGATCCAGAGACTGGTTTAGAAACAGGTGACGTTTGTTGCACATGGATATCTCCATAAGTGCTTCAATCTCTCTCCCTTCCATAGATCATGCAATGAGACTCTCATTACTCTACACGAACTCCGTGGCGCCGGCGAGGTTGTAAATATGTGCACAGCGGCATCAAATGTGTTATAATCTTTTAAAAGTAGGTTTTCTAGTTTGGAAATGTCACCTTGGAAGTGCCTTAATGGGCCTGTTCTTTTCATTTTCCAACTGCGAGACGGATTCAAAGTGTGCAACGTGTACAGGGTCAACCAAATATTTCGTACTGGTCTGAGAAAGCTACACGTTAAATCGACTACCTTATGATCAAGGAAAGGGGGCGGGAGTAAATACCATACTTAATTCTTATATTTGTGAAATCAAGTAAGTCTACACCAGGCGGTCGGTAACCAAGGCTGGCATCTGCTCGTTGCAAAGTTTAAAAACCAAAAAGGCTTCACCATGACACTGACAGAAAACAAAAACATCAAAACGTGATATTTACATTGGAAACATCTGTTCACAGCAACGGCTAAATTTGTTTCTTTCTTTCTCCAAAGCTAAGTGAATTATAGTTGTAGAAAAGCACACGAGCAAAGTGGGTCTTTTCTTGTCAATAAAAGAAATGGATGATACAGAAACGGTTGCGAAGTTAGATTTGTGTAGAACTACAGCCTACTGTAAATTAACACACTTACCTATCTATCTACACATCAACCAGCCTGACCGTCTGTCTACCTAACTACCTGCTTATCTATCTATCTATCTATCTATCTATCTATCTATCTATCTATCTATCTATCTATCTATCTGTCTGTCTGTCTGTCTACCTACTTAACCTACCTACTTGTTTATCCGTCCGTCTGCCTTTCCATCTACCAATCTGTCGGTCTATCTAGCTGGCTGCTGTCTGTCTGCCCAGTTGTCAGTCCATCCCTTCGCCTGTTTATCAATATAGGCTAACAGAAGCGTGAAGGCTGCATACAATATTATGCAGTAAACGGACAGAGAAAGCGAAAGCTGGTGATGTCATCTACACTGACAGATGGATATCCGGAACGGTGCTAAAAAAACAAAACTGCCCAGGATAACACATCAGCTGTCACATCGTCCAGATGGAGAACAAAATGTCAACAAGCTCGTTGACAGCAAAAAGCATGCCACACCCCAGGGAGGCAAACACGGCTGTCCAAAA